>CH003396.1:1061323-1168884 GCA_000149265.1 Ciona savignyi
CCTGTGTTTTAATTACCTTTTAACCCAATGCATCACTTAACAAAAATTAAGAAACAGCTAGAAATAATTACGTTCTGGGAGGTTTAAGCCGCTGATCGTTGTAAGGTATCAGTGCCACCAACTCATCTTCTTGTTCTAAATGTGATTCAGCGTTAAATATGACTTATCTAGTACTATTACCACATCAAACACAGACTGCGTTAAACTATTATGTTAAAGATTAAATCCAATCTGTAATATATGTTTAAAACCAGCACAAAGTCTGAAGGTCACAAATATACAAATATACCAGTTATTTTCTGAAATGGTTATTTTTATGCTCAATAAAGAACATCAAAAACAAGGGCAGGGCCAAAAATCCGTGCAAATAAGAACTTACTCTTGCAAATAAAAAAAACTAAATAATGGTTACTTTTTATATTTAACTGGCGACCGTTTTATATTTAACTGGAGTATAACGTTTTCGTTATACACATGGCACGTCCGGATACTAGGGTCTATAATATTTACAGCAGCATCATAATGGGAGATTGTTATACCAGATTTAAACAGTTGTTACGTCATACAAACTACAGTTGTGTGTAATGTTTACTCCCATTACTCGCGCGACGATTTATTCGCATGAGCTTCCACACGCGAGTAAATTCTTACTCGCCCGAAATTTAATGGATATTTCCCCTGAGTGGGAATGGCACAGCACATGTTGTTTCACTGGTATAGCTGAAGCTAGATTTATGATGTTAAAAGAACATTGGCCAGATTGTGATTATGCTGCATAAAGTGAATGTGTGGGCTCAAAATTATGGGTGGACATGTTAACAAACAGGAACTAGTAATGTGATTACATTGTATAATGTACACGTATAGTACAAGTATTTTGGGTGAATATTGTTTACATTGTCATGACAGCCAGTTCGGCCAGTTTACAAAATCATTTTACAAAATCAAGTGTCACGAATTAATGGTGGCTGTACTAGTACTATTGCATTTCATTTGGTGATAAAATAGACAAGTTAGGTATTCCAGATTAATGATTTTAAAATACCAAATTTTAAAACTTATTCTGAAATAATGAGTCAAACGTTGCATCATGATGATGTCAATCTAATGAACCAAAACAAATGTAAAGGCCCGTTGGTCTAACGGTTAAGTGTGTCGCCTTTCAATCGAAAGGTTGTAGGTGCGAAACTGGTCGCTAGCTAGTCGGTTGTGTTCTCGGATGGGCAAGGCACTTTACGGACATTGCCTGAACCCAGCGGATTAATGGGTTCTACCAAATTGAAGGAACGTATCTATCATATACAACACACTACAATAGCTCCAGTAACCCGACGATGGGCGCGAGGTGATCTGAAGATTGCCTGTGTGGTAACCCCCTTGGTTTTCCCATTTACGGGGATAAAGATGAATATCCTATCCTATCCTAGCATAGTAGGTGTTAGGTTATAATGCATTTGTTTACTCTTAAATGGATTTGTTGTTAATGCACAATGTGTACTATGTGTGATTTACATATTTCTACACTCAAGACTCGCACAAAATAAAATTCCATTGTTTTTTTTCGTTTTAAAAACACTATGTAAAATAATTTTTGAAAACACTAAGTAACAAACTTTAATTAAAAAAATGATAACGAGAAATATAAATACACCATTGCAAATGCAAGCCAACACATCAAGAAAAACATAGGATTTTTGTGGTTTTAAGTTTAAAACTGTAGTACATTTAAACCTTTGAATTTCTTAATAATGCTATTCTGCCAATTCTTTTTTTACAAAACATTTTTACCCAAAAGGCGAATTATAGTTTATCTCACATCAGCGATTATAAATCAATGCCATAATAAGAAGTTTAGCTAACCCAATCACTATAAATTGTCATGGATCTAAATAAAGCATTTTAAATTCATAATCAGTTTTGACTGCACCTTTTGCGATTCTTCCAGTTCCTTTACAAGTTGGGCACGTCCTTCCATCTTTGCCACTGAATTCCACGTAAGCAAATTCATCAGAACCTGCAGAATAAAGTGAAACAATCAGTGATGGTTTTTATATCCCAGAAAAACAGTCACTAAAAATGTTACAGTAAAATGAACACTGAACAGGCATAAGAAAAAGACAAATGCAAAGTGCAGTTTATTGGTCTCGGTACAAAATTGTAAAGGAAAATATGATTACACTTGCACTTTGCTATATCTTCATCCTAATTTTATCCTTATTCATCTGCAAATTTAAGTCGTTTATAAGAAAAATTATAATCTCATCACACATCCAAAGTTCTATACCGCAGTTCATTTTAAGATGACTAAAAGGAGGGAAAGTGGGAAGGAGGAAAACTGCTAATTAAAACAAATATTAGGGGATTAGAGTTGGAGTTAAGGTTAGTTTTGATATTATTGTTTAGGGCAGGGTAAGAATTAGTTTAAAAAGTTTTAATAAGCAGTTTCCCCCCTTTCCGGTTTTTTTTTTCGTTTTAGTGTTGACACTTAATTTATATAATCAGAAATGCACCAACCAACAAGACACAGCACACAGTAACAGTTAAATTTTAAGTTGCTCCCTTTCATATGTGCATTAATTTTAAAGACCTACAATAAATAATTTGAATACTGTTCTAATGTTATTATGTATTGTACAGTCGAATATGGCCAATACTAAAGAGGCAAATAGAGAAAAAGGAAAACTGGTACCTAAAAATATGGAAACTAATTCTCACCCAGCTCTACACATCTCAACCCGAAAACTAATGCTAACCTTTAACTTTAATGTTATAATCTTCAAATCAGTTTGCATTATGGTACAGTATGATATTTTCTATTAACATACAGACACATTACCTGGTTCTCCGTCTTCATAAAAAGTTCCGTAATTTCCACCATTAATTGGATGTTCCGTTTGCCGCTCATGCGTTGCTGCATCGCTGAGAAAGGTCATTTTGAACCTAAAAAATTATCTAAATAGCGGTGGGCTAGTCTAAAAACATCAAGTATATCATTTTGGTGTGCCTTATACCCTACACAAACGATTTTGCGAAGGATAAAACAGTAAAAACACTTTGTACACAATTTACTCAGTAAATACGGTAATAAAATTTATCAACCATTTTTTCAGTTATAAACTTTGTCGATACGACGGTAAGTGGGTGGGAAGTGTGGCAAAATAATACGATGACACCAATGCTGTTCGAACCCTGTGTTGAAAAACACTGCAATCGGTTACCAAAGTATTTATGGGTTCCCTTCAAATTCGAAAGAAACACATCTTCATTATGGGTTTTCTTCGATTTCGAGGTGAACGCATTTTGATTTTACTCCGTTTTTTCTGCGTTACGCTGGTGACAAGCATGTCCTGTCGCCAGGTCATGGGTAGAACGGGTCATCCAAACAAGTTGAAAATTTTAGGAATCCTTCTGGTATAATTTGCCCCGATCTTTAATTTTACAAAAACCCAAGGGGAATTCCCGCTATCGGGAAAAATGTAAAAGAGAGGCACATTTTGGACGTTATCGGCCATATTTCTGGATTGAAAAGCAATTTTTGCGTAAAATAATTAAGCAAGTTAATTATGTATTAGGTGGATAAAAAAGCACAATTTTTTTATTAAAATAAAATATCTCAATTTAGCAAGGGAAACCCCCCAAAATAGAATCGCGATCAACCATAATATGCTTAATCGCCGTACCGTGTGGTATGAAAATACGACCATGGCTGCATACTATGCGCTAATCATACCAAACCATGTCCCATACTATGGACTAATCCGTAACGAATCGGGTGCATAAACTCAATATTATTGTGCGTATAAATGACGAAACACAATAAAAAAATAAGGACCGAATGTATGCACACACCTATCTTTAACCCTTTAAGGGTAAATCCCATTTTAATTCTACTGAAACTAATGATCAGTCATATTTACGTTTTATATAATAAGGAAGAAAATGTCCAATCAAGTTAAATCTTCTGGTGGTGTTAGCTTATATAGTTTAAATTTACAGTGGCAAATTCTGGGTAAATTTTTACGTCAAGAATATTCCCGAGAGACCCAAGGAAATAAGCAAGGCTGCCGTTTTGCGAGTGTTCGGCACCGGTTATTCTATAACAGCCGATATTTCGGAAATGGTGAAAATTATTCAATTTAAATTGTAAGGAAAGTTGTAGGTGAATAAAATAAAGTGAGTGTTACTTCCGCGGGTGGAGTAACGGGGTTGCTTTGGTTTGAAAATAACTCGTATCGAATAAAAGAACAGACAGTTTGTGTCCTCGAATTATAATTGGCGATCAGAGTTCAACGGTTGCAGATGTGGAACGGAGGGGGCAGGGACGATATGGGGATGATATGGACGGAGATACGGGGATGATACGCAGGGGTACGGGGATGATACGGTTTTCTGTAAATTAAAAAATAAAGAGACCAAAATCAATAATTGACGGGTGTACGTATGAAATAGTAAACAATTACACTCACCAAACTTTGGCTTTAGAATCGGAACGGAAAATACACGGTATCAGATAAATTACTGTGCTGCCGACTGTACGGTGACTAAATCAAAAAGGAAGCATTTTCTAACACGCGGTCGGGTATAGATATTGTAACACAAACTCCCATTGTGACGTAATTTGGTTGTGATGCAATTTATGATTTATCATAGACATCAATAAAACATTAATGGGTCGAGATATCTTACATCCTCCCCCGCCAGAAATGGAAAAATGCGTCATCAAAGCAGTTTCAATTTTTTTACACAAAGAAAAGATTCGAGGCACATTTTTGACGAAGAATAAAAACAAAAAACTATACACAATATATACAATAAGGCGTAACGCCGTGCCAGGTCATGGGGCGCTCCTCTCTCGCTCGCTCACGATCACGCAAAAGTTTTGCGATAGGCCGCTTCATTAACCCAGCGGCCAGTCTTCACTTCGACGCTTTCTAACAATCCCATGTTTGTCATGAAACAAGCTGTTCACGCGGCCTAGAGGGCCATTGTCCTCGAGGGGCGGAATTGTCCACAAGGAGTACAACATCTCCTTCAGCAACATTGTCCTTTTGCTCGTGCCATTTCTGTCGAGAGATTATTGATCGAGGGTACTCTTGGATCCAGCGTTTCCAGAACTCGTCAGCGAGATACTGGACAACTCGGTAGCGTCTTCGGGCGTAGCAATCTGTACTACGTGTCACTGTCGGTGGCGGAGTAATTGTAGGGTTGATTTTCAGAAGGTGATTCGGTGTCAGCGGCAGGTCTTCTCCGATCTCCAGCGGTACTTGTGTAAGCGGTCTGGAATTGACAATGTCCTCCACTTCAACAAGCAGGGTGTGTAGAAGGTCATCATCGAGCGGCTTGCCCTGCAATAATGCCTGCAAAATAAATTTCACGGAACGGATCAATCGTTCCCAAGCTCCACCAAAGTGGCTGGCAGCTGGTGGGTTAAATTTCCAGATTATATTTTTCTGTCTCAGGTAGTCGCTGACTTGATTGCGGTTCCATTCTTCTATGCATTCTCGAAGTATCCGCTCGCAGCCGACGAAGTTAGTGCCATTGTCGGAATACAGGTGAGTGACAGGACCTCGTCGGGCCGTAAAACGTCGCAGGGCATTTATAAACGCGTCGGTAGACAAGTCCGTAGCGACTTCTAGATGGATGGCGCGAGTAGTCATACATGTAAACAGACACCCCATACCGTTTTACTTCACTTCTCCTTAACTTGGTCAGTAGCGGGCCGAAGAAGTCCACTCCTGTATGAGTGAACGGTGGTTCGTCAATTTGCAGTCTTGACGGCGGGAGATCAGCCATGATCTGTCTTTCGGGCCTTGCAGCTCTTCGCTGGCACAGTAGGCATCGGGACAGGATACGTCGGGTTGCAACTCTAGCATTTTGCACCCAGTAGCGCTGAAATAAAATGTTTAAAGTGTGATTCATACCAGAGTGTGCAGCATCAACACTGTGGCAGTGATCGATAAGTAGGTCAGTAAGGTGGCAGTTATCGGGGATAATGGCAGGGTGGCGTGCTTTGTAGTCAAGACGTGCATTGTCCAATCTACCTCCAACGCGTAGAATGCCATTATTGAGAATAGGGTTCAGTTTGTAGATCGGCGACGTAGACGGCGGACGTCGGGTCGATTGCATGCGCATCCAATCGGGGAACTCCCGACGTTGTACGTACCGCACGAGGGCGCTCTCAGCAGATCGAAGCTCCTCGGCGTCAATCGGCGATGTCGGAATTTTTGCGGTGTCCTTCTTTACCTTGTTCTTCAGGTAATGCACAAAAACGGAGAATCCAGGACGTGCTTATCTTCAATCGATGTAGGGACGAGAAATAACGGATGAATTTGTCCGTGGGTGAGCAGCTGGTAGCTGTCAGAAATACAGATTCTGGTTTTGGCAGGTCAAAACTTCGGTAGATTTGCTCCGTTGGTTGTGGCCGTAAAAACGTAGTAGGCCAGTCTTTAGCGGGACGGTGTAGGAACTTAGGGCCGGAATGCCACGTTCCTGTCTTCATCATGGTCCCTGCCGTCGTTCCACGTGACGCTTGATCAGCTGGGTTCAGTTTCGTAGGAACATGTCTCCAGTCGTGCACGCTTGTGTATGCTTCGATTTGAGAGAGGCGGTTTCGAGAGAAAACCGGAAAGTTCTTGCAGTCAGAGAAAAGGCTTTGTAGAACAATTGTCGAGTCCGTCCAGTAGATACACGGGCAATCGTCCAGTCCGAGTTCCCTTTTCACGGTTCGCGATAATTTTACTGCGTCAAGTGCAGCTTCGAGCTCCAATCTAGGGAATTGTGTGCTTACCAGAATCGCAGAGAAGAGACTTTCCCATCACGAACGAACATGTCGTGTTGTCATCCTCGAAGGTGGTTCTAAGGTAGCATACGCAACCACGGGCGGCGGTTGATGCGTCTGCAAATACATGGAGCTGTACTCCGGGGGTCGGATGACGGACTTGTGGTTTGAAGCACCGAGGAATTCTAATGCGGGTCAGTTCATTAAGGCTGTTGCACCAAGCTTTCCATCGCTCGAGCTCAGTACCAGTGATCTCCTCGTCCCAGTCGGTTTTCATCAAGCAGAGATCTCTGTAAATAAGTCGGGCCTCCAATACAACGGGGGCAACAAAGCCTAATGGATCAAAAAGTGAATTGGTAACGGAAAGCATACCTCGTCGTGTCAGCGGTTTTGTCGGGATCGTAATGTCGAATTTAAACTCGTCGTCTTGGACGCACCAATTGATTCCCAGAACACGTTCATGTACCTCTCCTCCTAGCGGAATATCTTGCATTACCTTTGCTCGATCATCGGCCGGAACGGATTCCATCACAGCGGCACTAGTGGATAGCCACTTCGTCAGTTTAAAGCCACCCATTGAAAGTAGATTACGTAAATCCTTCACCAGTTGGATGCCGGCTTGATCATCAACGGCGGTTACAAGGCAGTCGTCCACATAAAAATTATTCTTTACAACTTCGGCCACTCGTGGATGAAAAAACTTGCCAAATTCTCTGGCGGTTTCGCGCAGGCAGAAAGTTGCGCAGCACGGTGACGAGCGGGCGCCAAACAGGTGCACTTTCATGCGGTGCGGAACGGGTGATTTGGTCAGGTCGCCTCCTGGCCACCACAAGAATCTCAGAGCGTCACGATCCTTTTGGGCAACCAGAACTTGATGAAACATTGCTTCTATGTCGGATACGATAGCCACACGTTCTCTGCGGAATCTCATCAACACCCCTACCAGCGGGTTCACTAAATCGGGGCCCTTCATCAGCATGTCATTTATAGATTGTCCTTCGCATTTCGCCGCACAGTCATACACGATACGAACCTTACTTGGTTTCTTTGGGTTAATTACAGGGTGATGCGGGAGGTACCATAACTTGTTGGTAGTATTCACTTCGTCCTCTGGCACTACTTCTGCGTACCCATTGTCCAACATCATCGTCATGTATTTCGTATACTTTACGGGAAAAATCGACATCTCTCGCCAGTCGCTTCTTCAAACTTGATAGTCTGCTCCTTGCCATTGGCAGGCTATCCGGTAAAACGGTGCTGTCGTCTTTCCATGGCAGCGGAAGTTGGTAGTGGCCTTCAACTCTTTCAATTCGGCGCGTCATTATATCGTAAGCCATGACGTCTTCTTTTGAGTACTTCATGCCAAACTCCGACGCCTCCTTGTGGCTTCGAAGCCAGCACATCAATGTTTCAACGTCGTCGGTTGCAGCAGTATCGAAGGAGGGGAACACATCACCAACGTCATTGATGAGTAAGTTCTTTATCGCCTCGTCACTTCCTGAGCCCGCTGTGGCTTGAAGTAAGAATCCGGCTGCACCCTCTTCGTTCGGCAAGCTGTCCAGCGACGGTCCTTTTAACAGCCAGCCTAAGGGGGTCCGGATAGCGTCAGGCGTCTCGCGTGGATTTGGTGCGAAGCGACTTTCCAGGCACCGGTGTGCCATTGCGTTGTCGTTGCCGATCAACAGCATCACTTCACCATCGGGAATTTGTGGCAGGTCCACTCCACGAAGGTACTTATATCGGTTCAGTTTATTGCGCTCTGGAATCTTGCTCGGTGTAGCGGGAATTTCCTTAATGAGCGCAACGTCGGGCAGGTTAAGCTCTTCGCCGCCAGCAAGCGGAAGAACAGTTAACGAGACGGAAGTCGTTTTAACATTGATCGGTTCGGAAGTAGTCATTGTACACAGGTCAAAGTTCGCGGCGCGACCAGTCGGCGTAGCTTGTAACTGATCAGCCAGTCGGTGGTCACAGAATGTGCGGTTCGCTCCGGAATCGAGAAGAGCGTACACTCTCGTCTCTTTGCCTCCGCTTCTAACGCGTACGGGGACAATGTCTAAATATGCGGAAGTCGGTACCACGGTGTTTTTCTTAGCGCTAAGCGAGTGCATGCATGCTTTAACGGTCGTGTTGCTCTCAAGTCTATCTGCAGGTCTGAGGATCCATCTCGGGTCATGGAGCAAGGTGTGGTGGAAGTTGCCGGTGCAACCTTCTACACTGCATTTGATTTTATGTGGGCATTCTCGCACGGAATGGCCTGCCTTTAGGCATTTAAAGCATAGGCCGCATTCCCGGGTTACGCGCTTACGTTGCTCGTACGATTTATCCTTGAAGTCGCGGCAGGCGCCAATCAAATGTGGTTTCTTGCAGACAGGGCACTGCAGCCCGGACGGTTTCGGAGTGGGAGCGGCAGCAGTGGGAAATTCGGCAGTCACGTTCACGTTATAAGCCGACACTTTCGGTTTTCGTGCGGTAGTTACTACAGGGTTTGTGGACTTTAGCAGTAAACACTTTCCATACACAGAGTTAGCTTCGCGACTCTGTTCTCTAACGAAGTTAGCAAAGTCTTTAAAAACAGCTACACGCACCTGTTTTGTCCTGTATACTCAGCGACTTGGATATCCATTTCTTTCTCAGTTCCAATGGCAGCTTGTTGACCAGCGTCGATATGAAGCCAACAGAGTCTACCGTCGATTTTACCCTTGTCTTTTCCAGGGACGCGCAGCAGTTTCGGAGCAGAACGGCCAATTTCTCCAGCGCTTCGGGGTCATCTGCGGGCACCCTCGGGGAATTCCTGCAACAAGCTCTCGCACCGTCGTGCTATTATATGGGGTTGACCATATCTTTCGAATAATTCTTGCATGGCCGTTTCGTAGCCATCATTTTCGTAATTATCTACGGAGTTATGCTTAATTTTCTCACAGACGGGCTCTGTGCAATGTTGGAGTAGGTATACTAATTTTAGGTCGTATGAGTCTACTTTGTCGGCAATATGTAGCTGGTATCGGTTGACGAAGGACCAGTAGTCCATCGGATCTCCATTAAATTTTTGCACAATTGGTTTGGGTAGAAAGCGTTCACCTACCTCTTGGTGATTTACGTGACGGAGTGGTGAATCTCGTCGGATACGAGTCGGTGATAGCTGTGTACGTCGTTGTTGATTGCGCATTGGGGAGCGATCAGCATATCGGGACGGTCGGTTCTGATGCTGTGTTGTCACGTGTTCTCTTTCGTCGTTCACCCGGATGTCGGACGGAAACGGTGGCAAATGACGTTCGGTTAAGGGAAGATGTGACAGAGCGCTGTCCTTAGGGCGCACAACGGGCGGGGCGTATAGGGTAGAACGTTGTGGTAGCTGCGCTGTGGTCGGTGATATCTCGTTGCGTGATTGTTCAGTGGATGTAGTCTGCTCTAGAAGCGGTGTCGTTGAGCCAGCATATTGGCGGGTTTGAACTTCGTTGTGTCTGGCCTCAGGAAGGGATGCTTCCTCCCATGCCCTAGCTTCAGCTTCAGCCAATTCTAGTTTTCGCCGGGATTCACGGTCGGTGAGTTCCTCTTGTAATTTTCTCTCTTTCAGCAAGTTTCCTTTTACGTTCCTCTGTTTCAGCGAGCAGTTTTCTTTTATGTTCCTCTGTTTCAGCGAGCAGCTTGCTTTCTTCTTTTCTCTCTAAGTCTTGTTGTCGCGCAAGCCTAGCAAGTTCAAGCTTAACCTTGCTATCTTTTAGCTTAAAGCTGCGCATCGAGCTTGTAGTGCTTACAACGCTTACTGACTCGTGTTTGTCACTGTGTGCTGCGGTTGAATTAGGTGGTGCTGGTGTGTCTGACTGCTTGGCTTCTTCAATGCCTGGCTGCTTGGCTTCTTCAATGTTGTCCAGCCATTGTTCTACGCGGTGTTCTGGTTGGTTGTCCATGGTCGAGAGGTACGGTTACGGTGGGTTGGATCAGTTTGCTCAGTTTGAAAACGATGTTACTTCCGCGGGTGGAGTAACGGGGTTGCTTTGGTTTGAAAATAACTCGTATCGAATAAAAGAACAGACAGTTTGTGTCCTCGAATTATAATTGGCGATCAGAGTTCAACGGTTGCAGATGTGGAACGGAGGGGGCAGGGACGATATGGGGATGATATGGACGGAGATACGGGGATGATACGCAGGGGTACGGGGATGATACGGTTTTCTGTAAATTAAAAAATAAAGAGACCAAAATCAATAATTGACGGGTGTACGTATGAAATAGTAAACAATTACACTCACCAAACTTTGGCTTTAGAATCGGAACGGAAAATACACGGTATCAGATAAATTACTGTGCTGCCGACTGTACGGTGACTAAATCAAAAAGGAAGCATTTTCTAACACGCGGTCGGGTATAGATATTGTAACACAAACTCCCATTGTGACGTAATTTGGTTGTGATGCAATTTATGATTTATCATAGACATCAATAAAACATTAATGGGTCGAGATATCTTACAGTGAGAAAGTGACAGATGGACACTACACACCGCAAGTTATCACGGGAAATCCGTTAAAATATAAAACCTACTTTAATACACTAATACCACTTTTATAAATAAGCTAAACACTTTAAACCTACTCAAATCGAATTTTAATGTGAACAAGAAAGATTCAAATATGCCATTCCCACCATGAACAATTTTTCCCGGTAAACCCTTTATCACTTAACCGCAGTCAAATCACTGATTAGTCTGCTTTAACTCCCAATAATAACAGGAATAAAATAAAATAAATGATTAAACTTTTTGGAAGTGTTAGTTAAAATGCATTAGGAATTCAGTGACCAATTGTGGATAAATTACGTGAGAGAAAATCCTACCAAGCCCAAGAATATAAGCACGTCTCCGGTTTTCTCGCATTTTATAGGCATTTTATTGTCGATATTCTTAGTTTTTCAATATCTCAGAACCCGAAAGAACATTATACTTTAAATTAACAAAAAAGAAATATTAAATAACAATAAAAATACAGTAAATAAAATATTCCTGAAAAGCCCGCAATAATACAAAAACAATTCAATATTCTTTGGTTTTTTTCTGTTGTTACCGATCTCCTAAAAAAGTTTGGGTAATTTTGTGTTTGCCAATATGTAATAAATATGTAATGGTATATTTGGTCGTATTCTAATAAAATCAGTTCCCTAAATTTACATCAAAAACTTTTTAGAATTCTTTAAGTTTATTTTCTCCATAAATAAATGGCGTCACCATCAATTTGTGGCACGTTTTATTAGGTTCAGTGCGAAAAGAAACGACATCGAAATGTTTTGAATTAATTTAAAGTCTGTATACTGAAACAAGATAATGTGTATTATGATGTAATCACGACACGGCCACCACGAAATGACGTTACACAAAATATTTTTTCGGTTACGTCATGGTCAAAAGTTTATGAATATATATCGTGACGTAACACAGGTTGAAAAAGTTGTGATGGTTTTAAGAAAATTCGTAAAGATTCTATTTTATCTTGTGAGCGTTTGAACCCGAGCCGATGTGCATATGAACCTGTGACATCGGGACTTTTATCCATGCAAATTGGAGAAACATAAAACTATCGGGGAATTCCCGAACTTTGTCGTATTATTAGTATTATATATTCAAGGTGGGAATCTGTCGTTATTGCGGACAAACCAATGTGAACCAACTCCGAGCATGTGGCACCATTGATAGTCTACTCGACTTGAATAAACTTTTTTTTACCGAGCCAAGTTTTGAACCCATGTTGGGCTCGTCACTTGGACCGCATTTGTATAGGTCGGTATATTTATCAGTCGAACCAACCATTTAGCCACACGACCGTAAAGATTTAAAGCAACTTGGTTTTGTACAAAATACTGTAAGGCCAGTATATTTTAAAACATTTGAGCATTTATATTTACATTAAGATATATATTTTTACTATTCTAATATCATTACTGGAATAAAAGTTTACCCAATTTCTGTTTTTTTACGTGGGAAACAAGAAATTAATGATTTATAATCAATATTTTTAAGCTGCATTAGATTATCATTAACGTACCGATAGTTTTGTATTCGATTCTGCAGAGCAAATTAATTCTTTATGCCCCTCATCCATGTATTTAAAAAAAAACATTATTAGGATATATTGTAAATTCATGTACTACACAGGTGAATGAGGAAACTTTTACCATGCGATAGTTACCATACGAGCAATGGTCGGATTACCTTACGAATTCACAAAGAACTGTTATCACTAAGTTAACCGTAGGATTCTTTACCTCTTATACACACCGTCGGTTTACTTGTTCCTATATATACTATGTGTGACTGAGACGTTCCCTCATTTTAACAACCGTATATTACAACAACTTGGTGATTATTGGTGCGGTTACCACGTGGCAGGAACCGCGTCACGATTTAATATTTTGTTGTTCATCACAAGATTGTGAATCACGAAAAACATCGAAATCTTCCGACATTCTAAAGCAGATTATTAATTAGCAACAAATGAAATAGCTTGGTCAAAAACAACTACGTAACTGCTAGGTATGCTACTTAAAGCAACGTTTTCTGTGGTGACATTCAAACCAAAGAATTCGATATGAGGAAATTGTTCTGCATGTTTGCTCTTTTTCTGCATTTCGCTTCGACGTCGTCAGACTACTTGGTTTGTAAGACTGTAGCACAAGTTTTTGATCAATTTCATTCGGTCAACCAGTCGCGAATTCAGCAGGGCCCTCGGGGTCTAACTGGAAAGTCCGGCAAAAAGGGGCCTCCGGGGCCACAAGGCTTACCGGGTCCACCTGGACCATCTGCCCCAAGCTCCAGAGTAAACTGGACCGAAATAGACATTCGAATTCGAGATGCAATAGCAAATTATACAGGTGGTAGAATCGAACGACAAAGCGATTCTTTACCTACCACTCCTACAACAGCTGTTACTACAACAAACAGTACTTCTGTCCCGTGTAAGTTTTAAATCATTTGTATATATATTAATAAACGTTTGCTGTACAATTAAGCAGCAGTTTGAATTGCAGGCTCCGGAATCGTATTTGAACGGAATTGCATTTGGCTACCATACACACGAGGCACGATTGGTAAAAATAGGACGCAAGCATTAAGCCACTGTCAAGACCTACACGGAACGCTAGTGGACATTCTTAACCAAGCGATGTACAACCAAATATACAGCTACGTGAAACGAACCTGGGATTTTGGAACATTCAACCATATTCACGTGTGGTTGGCCTCTTTTTTATAGAGTAAGTCACTGCTATACACATAAATTTATGTTTAAAATACTATTGCCACACTTTTTATAGTCAGTAGTTAAACCCAACGTTAGTATTGTAAAAAAGACATTATTGAAGAGGAGGATATGATAGGTTATTCATGTTTAACCCCGTGAATGGGTACCCCTCGCGCCCCCGTCGGGTTACCGAAGCTATTGCAGTGTGATGTGTATGATTCACACTTATCTTTAATTTGGTATAACCTAATAATCCCCTGGGTTTTGACTTCGTTAAATGGCCCAAGTACACAACCGACTAGCTAGTGACCGAACTATTAACCCTTTGACTAAAAGGCGACGCACTAATCCACCAGACTAAACTGTTGGTAAAGCACAGAGCCTGTCGCGAGCTCGAAACGTCGTTCAATATAGCAGAAACACCTAAATTATCTCTTTCATTCCCGGCCAAATGCATTAATTCAAACATGCTGTCCCGCAGTGTTTTTTACAATTTTTAGTCATTTTCAAATTAGCACAGTTTTTCTAAAGTTTATGCTATGATTTAATATTTAGTATGGTTGGAAAGATAATTTATCCCTCTTTTAAACAAGCTTCACTTCTAAAATCTACCTCTAATAAAGAATATATTATGTAAACTTTAGTGAACACCACTTTTTATGCAAAGAAAATTCTGCTCGACTTTGAAAAATTTGAGGTGCACTGACAAACGAAATACTCACTAATTATTGGAATGCCCAAATGATATGAAAATTGGAATGTAGATTGTCTAATAGTTTTTGTACTCAGGAAAATTCGAACTGTATTTTTATCTTCAGTAGTTTTTTTACTATTTGTAATTGAAATTTCCCTTTTTTCTGACTATATTATGAAAAAATAAACCAAAACGCATTGAAGTTTTTAGAGTTTTTTAAAACTAAAACAGTGAAAAGTATAAAAAAAAACAGTGAAGAAAGTGTAAAAAAGGCATAGAAAAGCAAACAAACACAAATACTATTTCCAATATTCTCGAATCGTATGGTATTCTTCAAAGCAGGGCACATTGCATAATGTCACCCCACAACACTCGCACCAGAAGCTCGATCTTTTATATTTTCTTTGTGTAGTGTCTCTTTGGTGCATTGCCTTTTGGTTGCACACTACACAAGATTTGTGGTGATCTCCAGGCAGCCGGCTCATAAAATGACGCCCAATGAGTCGACTTGCTGGTCCTTGCTGAGTGGATGAAGTTGCATCCTGTTTTTGGCCCATTTTTTGGGTTGTTTCCATTGCAAGGTCCTTTATCAGTTCTTCCAGAAATTGCAACATGGTTACTTTTGAGTGACCATGCTGAACTCTCACTTTGTTATAAACAATGTGCGCGTTCACGGTTGTCATACTTATCAAGTGAAAGAAAAGCTTTTTGTACCATTTCATCGAAACCGGTTCCTGGACATGAGGGGTGGGCAAAATGAATCTTTATAGATCGGATCAGAACTCCAGTATTGGGCAATTGTTGGCTTCTTTATAATACCCATGTAAAGTGTTATACATAAGAAAAGCTTTATTTCCGAAATCTTGACCTTTGTCCATTCATTCAAGAAACCATGTTTGGATATATTGTCTGTATTTTGCAATTTTTGCCTCGCATATAAATTTGTTTCATGCTTTATTTTGTGAAAAAAATCTTTATCCGCATATTCTTTAAAAACTTCTAATGGTGTAACTGATTCATTATTGCACTTGACATTGATGCATGGCGTTCCAATAAATAATGGTGTTGGTGGTTTTGTTTCCACATCATCGCTCCACAATGCTGGTGGAGGCACTGCCCTAACAGGATATCGAAGTGGAGAATCCGGTACTGGTACTGTTGATGGTAGTTGTGCTGCTGCCCCTTGAAGCAATGCTGGTTGTGGCGGTAGTGGTTGTACTGCTGGTGTGAATAATCGTGGAGGTTATGGTGAAGAGCTCTTGCGTTTTCGACCTCGATTCCATCTTGGAGATGGAGGTCTTCCCTTTCTTGCATGCCTGAAAGGTGGGGAAGCTGGAGATGGCATGTTGTCATCATCATTCTCACTTGGCGATTCAGTCGCATCTGTGTCACTACAGATTTCATTGACAAATTCGACTTCACTGTCGTCATCATCAGAAAGCGTAATCTGAAAAACATTCCAGTTATAAACATACTGAATATAAGTGTTCAACTATTACAAGCTTACCAGATCAAGAATATCCTCTGCTCTACTCATTACAGATCAATACTTTTATTTACTAATATTCCTATGCACGTTTGTGTTTACAAGAAAACTGCAACAACACAGATAAAAGCGTTTCGTTAGTAATTTCTTCTACACAATTCCTGCAATAACATAATAAAAACACGTTTCTGTAACTCAAGCGTCTGCCTTTGCTCTAACCGCCAGCTTGTGCACAGGGAACTAGTCTAGTCGCCTTTTTTCTTTATCGAGCTCTCAGCAGGACGCTCTCAGCAGGCACAGCTGGGTTCATGCTTTGGTGAACACGCGCCGTACCGCCCGTGGCGAAAACGTCACCAACGCTCTCCTTTTTATCTCAACGGCACGAAATTTACAGAGAATGTAAAGAAAGACTTGCTTGACAAAAAGAGCTTCTCCGCAAGTTAACACGACTCCTATTGGCTGAGTTAGTCACGTGTAAATTCGTGTAAAATCGATAGAAATAAGAGGCGAAGCCTTGAAAAAGAAAGGCTATCACTCCTCGCATTTTTAATATTTCTCCACGATAATCACAGAGAATAAAATATAGGTTTCCTTGATCGAATGAGCCATAGCTGAGGTCTCTACCACTACGCATTGCGGAGAAATCGTTTTTTAGATTTGCACCCATTTATGTACAGTCGGGATGCCATGTTTTACCACCAACTCGCGATATATGGCGAGTTGGGAGGGAAAGAGTTATATATATACATCAAAATGGTATACGTCCGCTTAATCAACGGTGTGCTGAAGTAACTTGACAAAAGCCCTTCGTTAAAAACATAACTATTTATTCTATGTGTAAAATACACATGACAATTTTAATCTAATGCATCCTATATCAGCAAAAAGTGATGAATATATGTCTTAGGTTAATGCTTATCATTTGTGCTTTTCAGAACGGAGTGGTATACAACAGTAGCGGTGAAATCGGTTTTGTATCGTGGTATCGAGGTTTTCCCATCGGTAATGACCGCTATTTGTTGATAGCAGTTATAACAAATAGTCCAGCCTGGCGGAGCGGCGTCGCAAATTTCCCAAATACAAACAGGGGAATTCCTCTTTGTATACGACCAATATAAGAGACTTCGTAAGAAGTAATGGAGATGCGCGCATGATCATGTACACAGTCAAACCAATCCTCACCTGTATTCATGTATATAATGTATGACTTGATATCCCAAATTTTTATTTCCACTTACTACCCCATATAGACTGCATCATGTTTGATTTTTCTAAATGCGTGAAAACCTATGTTGGATTTTCAATGCCATGCTTGATGTAAATTGGTGACGCTAAACATTCGGCCACAGAATTATTCCTGTGGCTTGTATTTTTGGTCAACTGGAATGCGATAACCCCTTTTCTTGCACGACGTTCATAACCTTTCATATAGGTTTCATCAAGGTTATAATTTCATTGAAATATATACCTGAATAAAAATTCCTTTAAAACGTACGTTGTGATCATAATTATTTTCATATTGCTCTTGCCACTATTGTTAGTGAGTCTCGTTAAGTGATCGACCACACATCTGTTTAAACATCAAATCAGTGAAAAATATACGTATATTAATGTATTCTATACATAAGCGGACCAAGAATCGTTCAGTAACCTAGAGTATACGTATGTACACGTACAGGCTTTGTTAAAACGACTGGATTATATAAAGTCGTCACCCCATGTGATATTGTTACGTCACACTCTCGAACAATCGCATGCACTGTGCAACGGTTCCACAAAAGAATAGTAACCCAACCATAACCACATCTATTAAAACGAATAGCGATTGGTTTTTGTGTTAGCAAATTTGACCATCCTTGGGCTCGATTAAGATTGGCTGTGTGTTAACCCCCCTGGTTTTCGTATTCATGGGAAAACATGAATAGCATATTATATTACCCAATTATCCCGTATGGAAAGTACGTCACTTTTCGCCGAGATCTCGAGTGTGTAGCGACATTCGCGGCTTGTGTAATATTTGTTGCACATTATATTAAGTTTTGTGAAATTGTTTAAGTAAGTCATTATTGCATGCTGCACAGCTGTGTGCGCTTGTTCTAAAAACCTTTGTGCCTCATTTTCTGTGCGTGCCAACGGGATATAATCCCCATGCCATACGTTTTGCAAGCTGATGTTTTGTGTATAAATTTTTTGCATTAATTATTATCGAAAACGCGTTTTGGAACAAGGACCAAAATAAATCCCCTGCTGGGCCCTGCTCCAGGCATGTCTATTCAATCAGTTTAACTGTATGTGTTTTACTGAATTAGTTTATAAGATACAATTAGGATACCTTCCGGGATGAAGTCAATTCGTAGTTTAATTGGTTGGAGTACTCAGGTCAGATTTATTGTTGGGATAAGCATGCCAACCGACCTCAGAATCTCTTGATTCTCCACAAGTGTGCACGCATCAAATATTTAAGTGTGCAGTGTGCAAACGTCCAAAGTGCACAGTTTAAGTGTGGACACAATCCCCTTTTTATTACTATTTTGTAAACATCTTAAACAAACATATTATTCTATCCTAAATCTATCGTATCCGTCAGCTAACATTTCTATCTACGTATCAAAAGTACTGACAGTAAATTACCCTAGGTCAAGAGGTAGGTTTACAAGTTTGTTGGAAATTATACGATGTTTATACTGCCAGCGAGCGTGTGTGAAATTAAATTACCCAAGTGTGCAAAGACGCAGGGGAAAAAAACTCGAGTGTGCAGCTGCCGCACTTTCCATACTGGCCAATTATCCGTTACCCCTTGAATTATTATAATTAACAAAAACGATATCCGGAAACGAGGTTTTGAATAAAAAAACAGGTACTGTTTCGAACTTTGCGTTTTACGTGACCAACGAAATCGGAACAAGTAACCGATAACCAAGTACAAGATGGTATGAGCCACCACGCAACTGAGTTTGGTAGAAATTCAGGCAGAATAATTGGTTAGCAGTAACTAATTGCAAACGTCGCACGAGATCGCACGGTGTATAAATATCACAGAGCTTGAGCTAAACTATAAAACATAAAAAATAGTTTTGGCCCGATATCGTCGCGAATTGATCTGATTTTCTTACAAAATACAACATGTTATCCTAAAATATTACAATATACCGTTTAAAATTGAATATTATTCCTATATTCTGTTGAGAAATCAGTTTTAGTTTTTTTCCTTTTCTTTGACCTAGCTAAGTTTCCAACTCACGAGCGGATTATCACTAACAATTTTTTTGTTTATAATTATATATAATATATATTAATCGGTCGCGCTAGCCATTGAACCGCACCACCGTTCCCGTTTTGCCTATTTCGTACAAAAATTATTTTGTTTTATTCAAGCTCTGTGATATTCATACTTCGTACGATCTCGTGCGACGTTTATGGTGCGTTATTCCATATGATAATTCTGCCAGAATAACTATGGTATGAGTGCAGAACAAAGAGTTTAAGAGCAGGCTTTCAAAGAACAAATTTATCGACTATGCCAGTAAAAAAAGGTGTTGCACAGTGCTTAAGTGTTAATTTACTTAAAACGGTACAAGCGCATTGACCAGAGAGTCATCATATAAGACCTGCAAACTTTTTCTTGCGGGTTTATTGGAATAGGCCATTTGTTGTTTTAAGTTACTTTTTACTATTTAAGATTGTACTAGGGTCCTTCGTTCAAAAACAAAACAATTGATCTTGAACTTTTAAAACTTCAGGCTTAATCAGATTTTATGTGACTGACATATTGTAAATATAAACTTATGTAAAGCCCACATCATGTTTAAATTAACACATTGACAGGGGAAAACTAAAAGAAAGGAAAGTACACAGTAAAGTGAAGATTATCGCATTAAAGTTAGTTTTAAACAAAGGTTTGGATTTGGTGTTGCTTCTAGGGTTAAGATTAGTGTTTGGGGAAGGGTTACAATTAGTGTTTATCGTTTTAGTAAGCAATTTCCCTGCATTTAGTGTTGTCCACATTGACAACGATATTATATTATTTTTATAGAAGAGGTGGTCTGCATGTGTTATGCCTGGACCACTGGAAATAGTTTAAGAGTTGTTTAAACTGAAACCCCCAGATAAGTGCACCATAAAACGTCAAGATTGCAAAGCGGAAACGGAAGCCGGACAGCAGTGCCTCGTCCCCGACAAATAATTCCAGATCGTCAGCGTGTACTTCCACCACAGGGGGGGCGATCTACTTCCTCAGCCCGCTCTTCGAATAACAGCACTGCCAAAATGTCCCGGTAAGAGGACAAGTGTTAAGACCAACCAAGTAGTCACACTACCATTCTTCTTATTTTTTTACTTATTTTCATATTTTAATTTGCATTTGGTGCTTTGATATCCACATGGTTTCTCGGTGTCTCCTAGAAACTTCAGTTTAATTTATTTTCCTATTGTTTATTCATTTTTCTGTGAGTTTAACAAATAAGTAGGTATGTTTGATTGGTATGTTTTAACCATGAGTTTACTCTGCCGCTAATCGAGGAAATCAACTTGTATTTACAGCCGTTCTTCCATGCAACATAATGGAGGGACGAATCCTCACTCCCGTAGATACATCGGCCTCGATCAGATCTGGGAGGACTTACAAAAGGGAATAAGCCAAGTATGGAGCATGTAGATTGCATGTTGAGTGTAGAAATGTCTGTACTGTAAGATTTACAAACACTTCAGGTTTATTTTAAATTTAAATTGGTCGCTTCATGTGAAAGATAACGTCAAATGGAAAGGTATCGTACTCTGTATTCAGGACACCTCCATTTTTAACTTTCTATTCTATAGCGCTTGGCCTAAATAAATAAATATATATGATTTAAAATGCAACTGTATCACAATGAAAATCTAGTACATGTATCTGGTATGCCTATTTAGTATTATGCATATCATGCATACAGTGTATGGATAAGGTCAAGTCCGTTTTTTGGTCTGTAGATAAATCAGTACTGGACTGCTTCTTGATTTTAATTTTAATTGTCATTGTATGTGTCCTAAACACATTGTAGTTAAGTGACAGCAGAATAACCTGCAGTTTGTTAATCATATTTATTGTCATACAGGTTTATGCAAGGCAGAGCATGGAAAGGAAACGTTACATGGAGTTGTACACGTATCCTTTTATACTTTTTAATCGCATAGTGTTTTTTTGTATAATTATCAAGCTGTTAAAGAATTCTTTGTCCATTAGCCAATGGTTACGTTTCCCAATCTGTCATTTGTCAAAAATGATGGTTGATTTACTTGTCCTGAGATTATTTCCCTACTAGTACCATGCGTTGGTGCATTACATTTTAAACTGTAAATGAATCAAGGTAATTATAAAGTAACTTTTAAAACAAAATTAGAATTTCAAGCTGCCATTCAGACCAATCTGTCTTTTAATAATTTTAGCGCTTTGCAAGTTCAGATCATTTCAGATCTGTCTTTTAATAATTTTAGTGCTTTGCAAGTTAAGATCATTTCAGATCATTTTTTTCCAAATTTAACGTTGTGTTTCAACTCTTCTTTGTTGCACTTTTTCTTAACCTCCTCCCTCAGTCATGTATACAACTACTGCACTTCAGTCGATCAGAGTGCGTCCGCCCGACAAGGTCCAAACCCCACGTCCACCCCTCCCCCAGGAAGGGTTTCCGCAGCGAAAAAAGACAGCAAAGCCATGACGGGCGCTCAGTTTGTCGGCTTTGAACTCTACAAAAAACTAAAGCAGAATTTACAAATGTACCTTGCTGAAAAATTAAAGGTAGATAATCTGTTTCATGACATAAACAAAAAAAGGTTTAACTGAAGTTTAAAACCTTTTTTTAAAATTTTTTTACTTTTCTAACAAATCGATTTAAGAAAATCAAGTTAAATTAATTCGATTAAAACCCTAGCGGAGTTAATATTAGGTGCTGCTGGGATTTTGTTTCACTTATTTTGGATATACAAGGTTGTGTCTGTGTGTTTGTATTTGCAATAGCCTGTATTGGTTTCTTATTGGTATTCAATGCATTGTAAAATGATTCTAATTTTTTGATGCTCTGCAATTTTTTTGGGTCTTAACTTTTTGGGGGTCTTAGTTTTTCCAACTACATAGAAAAAGTTATATGATTTCCTTAAACTTTTCATTTTCTCATCCATCCTTTTCCTTAGGCTGGCGAGAACCTACTCGATGAAGACGTCCTCCTGTTTTACACGAACCAGTGGGAAGATTACAGGTTTAGCAGTCGAGTGTTGAACGGGGTGTTCGGTTATTTGAATCGACACTGGGTGAAGAGAGAATGCGACGAAGGGAGAAAAGAAATTTACGAAATATATTCAGTAAGATGCAGATTTTACCATTTATGGTTTCCTGTATTAAGATCTAGACTTAGGCATTTATACTTTTCTATATTTAAAGATACATAATTAGGCATTTATACTTTCTTATGTTTAAAGATGCAGTTTTTGGCATTTATACTATCCTATATTCCGATATGTAATATATCTTTTAGTACATCAAACTGCAGTCTAGGACTGTCCTGATTCAGTTCCCCTTATTTTTAAAAATTTAAATATGTATTAATAAAGAGTTATGTACAGGTAATAGTTTGCTGCAAGTAAACCAAATATAGTTATTGTGTCAAGTTTAGAAAATGCCTTTCCTGTTTGTTGTATAAATTTTATGGAAAAACAGTTTTATGTTTTAAAGAAATTTTGCATAAAACTTTTTCAATTTCCAATTAGTTTGTTTTTGGCTCAAAAAATGTGCGGTTGTCATTAAGTTGTACTAAAGTATTCATGCTTTAGGATGGTAAACTTAACCTAAGAATAAAATTATATTTTTTGTACTTTACTTCTATGAATACATAAGTAACCAATGACCATTAGCATTAACTTTTAAACACTGACTTTTAAACTGGAAAAACAGTGTATTAGTTGATTTGATAAACACATTACACAAGGGCCATGCTCCAAGACTCGTTATCGCTTTTGTTGAGCAATTTTTAGCATCTGTTGGGCAATTTTGCAATTTAAGTTTCGCAATTTAAAATTGAGAAAATTTTTAACATTGTGGGAATTTACCCATTTTAATAGCAGTGTTGCATACTATTACTATTATCATGCACTTAAAATATAGCAATTAGCGAAAAAACTGCAAAGCGAGTCCAGTCATTATAGATTGTCATGAAAAAATAAAATTAAAGCAACAAACAGTTTTTTGTTTTTATAAATATACGGTTATGGCTGTAAACATGGTTGATCACGCATCATTTTGTAATTAAGAAAACAGGAGTGGCGGATTGTCATGCATGCTCCGTGTATACCTTCCAATACAAATAGTTGCAGCTCCCATAAAATAGATTTATTCTGTTAGGTCACTGGAACAAAAGTCTGTTAGCAATATGTAAAAGCGTATGCTACTGTCAAACCAGTATTGCACTATGGTTTAACTGCTTTTTGGTGTAAACCACGCATGGGCAACATACATAAAGAGATTTTGACCGGCCCGCAGACTGTATCTAACCATACTCTGTAAAATACAGTTCATGTAATAATCCGGCCCAACAATAACTTCATTTTCCTACATCCGTCGACTAGAGAAGTTACCCACCCTTGCTGTAAACCATGCCTTAACTGTTGTCAAAAATAAAGGTTTATTTACTTGTCCGAGATTATTTTCCCACTAGTACCATGCTTTGCTGCATTACATTTACACTATACATTTGCTATTATGTAAGTTACATTACTAGTTTACAATACTTATTCTGCAACCAAAATACTGCAATAATGTCCTAACAGTTTAGCACACACAGAACACTAAACCATAGCTTTTCTTTTAGCTTGCGCTTGTAATTTGGAGGGAAAACCTATTCAAGCCTTTGAACAAACAAGTAACATCCGCCGTTCTTAACTTGATCGAAAAGGAGAGAAATGGCGAAACAATCAACACTTCTTTAATAAGCGGTGTTTTGCGGTCATATGGTATGTTGATGGGTATTTTTAGGCAGAATGTTTTTGGAGATTAAAGTATGTAGATGAATTGCTTTTTTAAAACATCATCTTTCAAATGGTTTGAACTTCACATGTTTTGAATTTTCATATTTTAATGGTTAGGTAGCACAAGTGGGTTTTGGAAAATGTTTGAAATCAGATTCTCGTTTAGCTTTTAGGTTTGATGTCAAATTAAGGAAAGCTGAAGATTGGTTTTGTTTTAATTTTCAAAAGATCTGTAAAAAATAATTTTTCCATGTATAATTATATATAAAATGGACAATGTAATATTTTGCAAGTTTATTATGATGGCAAAGAGCCAAATATGGCAAAAAATAAACATACAGTAAGATTGATAACTAAAATATAAAAGTTTATCATTTTTATTAATTTTAAGATTTTAAAGATAGTAAATCGTTAAAATTGTGCTGTTCTGTAAATCCACTCTCAACTCAGCAAATTACTTGAGCTGGGCTTCTGAACTGTTAAACAAAACTAAAACCAATTTTGCAAAGGCAGTTGCAAACAAAATTTCTGCTGAATTGTGTGGCATAAATTATTTAGGTTTTTCCATTCGTCAATCCAGTTTAAATCAATCAAGCCGCAGAGAAATGTAAATTGAGAGACTTGTCATTTTTTTAGTTTTTTACTTGAGAGATAAATTGAAAGACTTGTCCTTTTTTAGTTTTTGTAAATGAGAGATAATTTGAGAGACTTGTCCTTTTTACCTTTTGTAAATAAGAGATAATTTTAGATACTTGTCATTTTTTAGTTTTATTTGAGAGATAAATTAAGAAACTTCATTTTTTATTTTTTTACTTGAGAGATAAATTAGGAGACTTGTCATTTTTTAGTTTTATTTGAGAGATAAATTAAGAAACTTTTCATTTTTTATTTTTTTACTTGAGAGATAAATTGAGAAACTTTATTTTTTTATTTGAGAGATAAATTAGAAGACTTGTCATTTTTTAGTTGAGAGATAATTTGAGAGACTTGTCATTTTTAGTTGAGATTGGCATCGGTTTGCCAGTTGACGTGAAGCAATTAAGACAGAGATCTTCCAGAGCAGCAGTTTCCGAAAATGACAGCTCAACAATGGAAGACCGAACTTCATTAGACAGACAGTCGCTAGGTGATTTTTACCGACATTTTTTTTCATTCCAAATTTCTCTAATGTACAGGGTGAGAATAAACCATTTGGAGAGTTGCCCCACAAGGGTTAGAAATCAGTTTCAGGGACTTTACATTGTCACTTGCCATACATTTATTTTATATACCCGCCAAAAAGGGATGAAAAAATTAGAGTCAGTTTTTAGCGATATCTTTTACAAATTCGTTGAAATTTTAAAAATTAGCATTTTATGTTATTTGTCTCTTTTTTAAGAAAATTTTACAGTTCCACTTATTGTATTATTGTAAGGGCTACAACAACACTTCTTATGCCATTAGGCATATCAGCATTGCTGTAAAAGATAGTAGCAGGGTAGCAGTAGTTTGAAGACACTTAGGCAACAAAAAAAGTCCATAAATAAACATCTGCGTTAAGGTTATTAAAGTAAAAATTACCACAGAGAACCTAAAACCTACCCCAAAAAACTTCAAATTAAGGCATTATTACACAGCACATTATGTAATCATAAGTTAAAAAAACATTTACAAATTGATGAAACTTGCAGATGTAGAAAACTATCGAAATATAAAGTTACGCCTGTGGTAACATACCACAACAGCCCTGTTTATACTACCTATAATCCCAACCCATGTTTCTTACTTTGTTTCCGATTTCCAGTCGCCCTGGGACTCAACGAAAACGACGCGAATCGAACGCAGTCATTGTCAGTGTACAAAGAGGCGTTTGAGAGCCACTTCCTAGCGGACACCGAGCGCTACTTTACCTCAGAGAGTCAGCAGTTCCTGGCAGCTAATCCTGTCACCGAGTACATGAAAAAGGTAAGGCTGATAAACGAAAAAAAATGCAATAAATAAATTTGACATTTCGGAAGGATTTGTATAATTTTTTATTTTAGAATTGTTTGGTTAAAAAAATTAATTGGAGAAATAAAACCTTTTTGAAAATATTTTATATGTTTTTTCCAAAATTATTAATAAAATTGTTCTTTGATAAAACATCATTAAACACATTTTGTCAAAATTTAGTAAAATTTGAACAGACATCCTGAAGTAAATGTTTTTCCAACGTTGATTTATTTATAATGTTTCAACAAAACACAACAGTTAAACAAAGTCAAAAATTTAAAATAAAAAAAAAACAACAACCTCCCTGTGCCTTGCTTAAGGACACAAACAAAAAAAGCATTAATCTGAAATATTTTTCCATTTTAAAAATGTGTTTCTACCGAGTGAAAAGTAAGTAGCGGGGTCCGCACCAGTACCCACAGAAAGAACAATTAAAGCTATCCGAATCACGTTAAGTGAATTGCTCAAGGACACAAACCCAAAAAATTATTAATCATGATTTTTTCAATTTTAAAATGGGTTACTACCAAGTGGGGAAGTAAAGGGGGGTCTACACCAGGACCTACCAAATGAAACCTTAAAGCTATCCGAATCACATTAAGTGCATTGCTCAAGGACACAAGTATAAACGATCATTAATTACGAATATTTTTTACTACTGCCGAGTGGGTAAGAAGGGGGCGATTCCTCACCAGGACACATAGAATTGGCCTTAAATTGACCCAAATCATATTAAGTGCATTGCTCAAGGACACAAACCAAAAAACTGGTTAATCATGATTTTTTAAACTTTAAAATGGGTTACTACCAAGGGGTTGTGGGTGCGCACCAATACCCACAGAAGTATGCATGAAAGTGATCTGAATCACGTTTTATCCTCATCTTCCCATCCAGGCAGAGGCGCGGCTGCAGGAGGAGGAACGAAGAGTCCAACTTTACCTCCATGAATCGACGCACGACCAACTTGCGAGGAAGTGCGAACATGTCCTCATCGAGCAGCATCTCGAACAATTCCACGCCGAGTTTCAAACTTTATTAAACGACGATAAAAATGAAGGTGACTTTAAAACCAAAAAGATAATTCGTTTTTCCCTTAATATATAACTTTTTAAGATGGCAATTTGAAATGCAAAATAGCCGTACAATGATAGTCAGTACCATTTTTTGGTTGGTTAAAGTAGTTTTAGTGCCTGACACTGGCACAAAAATACTTTTAGAAGCTGTCATCATTCCAAAACGTCTCAATAAAAGAATACCGAATTTTCCTTGCAAGATATTTTATGAAATCCTTCCCCATTTCCAGACCTCGGGCGCATGTTTAAACTCGTCTCCAAGATCAAAGACGGACTTGGAGAGCTGAAAACCTTAATAGAAGCACACATCCACACTCAAGGAGATGTTGCAATCAAACAGTGTGCCGATACTGCACTCAATGTGGGTTGTTTGAATATTTTTTATTCCTGCACTTAATGATTGCATGCCGATTAGCTTAGTTGGATGGATTACTGCTGAAAGGCAAAAGGTAGTGGTATTGAAACCAACCAATGGCCAGTCTGTTGTAAGGCACTTGGCGGTTGTTGGTGAAATCTAGTGGAAAATTGGCGAATAATTAAAGGATTCAGCTGGAAACAACTCAGTGATATAGAAACTGGAAAACAAAAAGTGAAAAACAACTCAGTGATACAACACTCACTGTAATTGCTTCTGTGTCCCGTCAGTGGGTGCGAGGTAATCTGACGATTGCCCATGATTTAACGCCCATTATGTTTTCCCATTTCCGGGGAGAAACAGGAGTTGGATACCATATGTTCAATCCTATCGTGATTATACCTGCAGAGCAGCACCACCAGTGTAAAATTATGTTTTATTTCATTAAAGATGTACTCCAGCACCCTCAAGTTAGATCATTAATGTTTTTCCTAATGCAATGGCCCTTTAAATTAGGCCAGCCAACTGTATGTGTATAATTTAACAAAACATGCTTCAATAATTTGGTTACTCCATATACCTGGATATAAATGGCACATTTTCTTACTTATGGAGGTGAAGAAAGCAAATTAGCTTAAGCTTAGCAATTCTGCTGATACAAGTCTCCTACATTAACTGCATGTTTAGACCGATAGTCGGATAGAAAGCTACTGTCTGACTACTACACAACATGAAACATTATTCCTTTTAAATGTTTTTTGTATGTTTTTTATGTGATAAAATGATATTTATTATAATTAATTGTTTAAAAATGTTTGTCAAATGAAATTGCGTTGTATTTGTTCTGCTTAAAATATATGGATTAACATTTAATTTTTTTCAAAAGTTATTCAAATGATGTGGCACCAATTATAGTAGTTTACTCTATGCAATTTTTATTATATTTTAATTATACCTTTCAGTAAGAATGTCTAGTGATTTCATGTAGTAATTGCGTGTGTTTTGCTATTGATTTTAGCATTTGCCTGTGTTTTTCCTTTGATTCTAGCATTTACCTGTGCTTTGCATGTGATCCTAGCAAGTGCCTGTTTTATAACGCTTTCTTTAAATTTCCCCATCCATTGGTAAGCATGATAATCATGGTCCCCTCCTTTCAGGACCCGAAACTGTACGTCCAAACCATACTTGATGTCCACAAGAAATACGACGCTCTGGTGCAGACGTCATTCGACAGCGATTCTGGGTTCGTTGCAGCGCTCGATAAAGCTTGCGGTCGGTTCATCAACAAAAACGCGGTCACCGTGACAGCAAAATCATCATCCAAGTCACCGGAATTATTAGCGAGGTCAGCGTTTTTTAATAGCTTTGTGTGACTGACAGGGGAAAACTAAAAGGAGGGAAAGCGGGAAGGAGGGAAGGAGGGAAACTGCACACTAAAATGAATATTAGGGCATAAGTTTGAAACATGAGGTTAGAGTTAGGGTTAGTTATCTGGTTGATATTTGTGTTTAGGAAAAAGTTAAAATTAATTTCCATAGTTTTGATGAGCAGTTTCCCTCCTTTCCGCTTTCTCTCCATTTAGCCTTGCCCGACTGACAGTAACTAAACCCCCCTTGTGGGTATTTTAAGCTGTGGGTCCTAGTGTAAATTCCCCTACCCCCTAATAACCCATTTTAAAATAAAAAAACATTCGTTATCAACAGGTAAATAATTTCAGTTGGCCCGCTCACCCACATTTTAATTTGGTAATTGTCTGAATTATAGTGAAAAGTCTATAACTATTCACCATTACATTTTAACAATTTTGCATATTAAGCAGCCATAAATCTATGTTATCCAAGTGCATCACTTTAAACCATTAGATCATTTT
This sequence comes from Ciona savignyi, assembly GCA_000149265.1. Lineage (NCBI taxonomy): Eukaryota > Metazoa > Chordata > Ascidiacea > Phlebobranchia > Cionidae > Ciona > Ciona savignyi. The sequence goes on from CH003396.1 coordinate 1,090,769, forward strand.
TTTCTCAGGTATTGCGACACTTTATTAAAAAGTGCCAAAGTATCAGAAGATGCTGAATTAGAAGCGACATTAAAAGAAGTGGTAAGCATTAAACAACCGTACATGACATATAACTTCAGCATCAGATTAAATTAGTCACCACAATTGTTTAAGCTTGAAATTGACTGAATCTAATGCATTTGCTCGGGGTTGGATTTTTTTTTAACTGATATAAGGTAAATTTATTACATGCGTATGGGTAACGATGAGGGAAATAATTCTGCATTTTTGACATAGGTTAAGGAATTCTTGCCTTCCCAAGTGAAGCACATTTATAACCACAAAATCATGGTGTGCAAAGTAAAAAATTATGAAAAAATCGGGACAAATAGTTGCACTTCATGATTTTTTCACGTTCCCCCCCCCCCTGATTTTACATGTGGACCCTTCCTTGATTTTTCATGTTGCACCTCATGATTTTACGTTTTTCCCATTATTTATCACATTGCCCCCAATAATTCTCCCCCCCCCCAGTGATTTATAACGTTTTTAATTTTTGTCACAGTTGACGGTGTTCCGGTACATTGAGGACAAAGATGTGTTCCAGACTTTCTATTCGAAGATGTTGGCGCGTCGTCTCGTGCAGCACACGTCAGCCAGCGACGACGCTGAAGCACAAATGATATCTCGACTTAAAGTTAGTGTCAAACAAATACAAGGGTTATTGATTATTAATTAGAGCTGTGCTTCAGGTATCAGTTACAATGTGTTGTTAACGTAACCAAAATAAAAAAAAAAAAATATGTATATATATGTTTACCGAACATAAAAAAAATCAGTTTTTGTGAAAAGCTTACTCAGACTACTTAACTACTTGTTCACCACCTGTCTATATAATACAGAGTTATGTCCAATTTTATAGATTTAATTCATGTTTTTTAAAAGGGTCATTCCATCCGCCAATTACCATGGCAAGCGCCATGTCGTCTGCCAAGTGCATTGCATTATATTTATGCCAATCGGAGAAAAGTAAAATGCAAAAATCTCATTTTAAACCATCCAGGGCCAGATTATTAAAAAATCACTCTAAATCACCTTTAAAACTTCCACATAATAGTCATGTTATAATTTATATCATAATGATATAAACAAGAAACTTCAATCCGCAGCAAACTTGTGGCTTCGAATACACTTCGAAGTTGCAGCGAATGTTCCAAGATGTGGACGTGAGTAAGAACTTAAACGAGAGGTTCAGAAGTCACATTGCGTCCTCCACCCCTTTGGATTGTGAGTTGATTGAACTATGTGTTCATTAGTACCTCGGGGACTCACTTGTGGTCTAAATGTGTTTTCTCCACCTGGGTCCATGTGGGCCTTTTGGGGTTCTAACTAACAGTTCCTTTTTACCCTAATTAGTTTTAAATCTACCCATTTTTTACCAACAATTTGTGAAACCTACCCATTTATTTCCCATCATTTTAGCGAATCTACCCATTTTTACCCTACATATTTTACCTACACCCTTTTACCGTACCCATATTTTAGCTACCTCCTTTTACCCTACTCATTTTGAAAACACACTTAGTTTAATCCTAATTATTTCGAACCTATTTATCCCATCTAATTATGAATTATATACATTTGCAAATTTTATTTTGTTCGTTTTGTTTTTACTTACCACCATACAAAACGAATCTATCTTCAAGGCAACTAACCACGAATTAAGCCTTTTTTAAATAAGAACATGGACTTAATGTGAAAACTATGGCTATGGTTTGTACTTCCACAGCCAGAGCTAGATTCATTAATCACTCGTCGCCTTGCAAATAAGAGTGGTTTGCTAAACATGGGAATTGTGTTCATTGGACTTACATGAACAACTCTTTGTGAAACACTAAATTCCCAAGATAGGATATTTCAGTTTTTTTCTCAAGAATGGAAATAAGTCAGGGTTGTTATGACAAGGCAATTTTCAGATCACCTTTTGTTTTCGTAGAACCCAAAAATCCCTACGGTTTATGCGATATCTGCCAAGTGCCATGCCAAGGACACAAATGACTAAACCATTGGTTGGTTTCAATCTATCAGGTTAAAAAACCGCAAATGGACTAAGTTATACAGCCATAGAGGGGCGAGGAATAATATTTTCAAATATTTTCCAAATATGGGCTTTGTTACTGGAATTTTTCAATATTTTCCAATTCCGTGTTTTATTCCCCAAATTTCAATATTTTTAAATTCCGTGTTTTATTCCCCAAATTTCACATATTATGTTTTCACAGTGGATTTCTCCATCCAAGTATTAAGTTCTGGTTCATGGCCATTCCAACAATCAGTTACCTTCAGTCTACCAGTCGAGGTACTTACAACAAGTGTTTCCTTCTTTGCACTTCACATTGTACTCTGCACTTGACTTTGTTAATTGGGACTTAATTAACTGCCTTAATCAGGATTAAGCACAACTTTGCCGGCTTATTTGTTATATCATTAATGTATCTATCATTAAACTACATCTGTGCATAAAAAAATATTTTATGTGACCAAAATTGAAGTGAAATATTAAATTTGTTTTTTTCCTTGACATTGATAATTTTTAATATGTACTTTCTAATAATTAAACTACATATGCATAGTTATTAAGAAAATGGTAATTTCTAATAATTAAGTGAAATTAATTCATTTGGTTTTGAATTTAAACAACCAGGCCTATATTGATAGGTGAATGAACATACTTTTTTGCAAATGTTTTATAATAAACAGACAGTTTAGCAACATATACATAGCCGAAATATCTTCCAAAAGTGTGTTTTTAACAAATATTATTATTGAATTTTATACTTGTTTAGTCTACTCTGAACAATGAAGTTTTAAAAATGTTTATTTTTAAAGTGTTAAAAATAAACGTTTTAACTTTCGCATAAAGCAAAAAGCTTTTTTTCATAATTACACTTTCAAATTTTTTTTCAATGCTTTAAATGTTATTTCTATTTTCCAGTTGGAGCGCAGTTACCAACGGTTCACCAACTTCTATTCGCAAGCGCACAACGGCCGAAAGCTCTCCTGGTTGTATCAGATGTCTAAGGGAGAAATCGTCACCAACTGTTTCAAGAACAAATACACATTTCAGGTGAGAATCCTAAGCGATTGTCGTGTTTTGATTGACAGGTGGTCAGATTAGAGCAGGCGTTGGCAACTCGTCACAAATGTATGGTACTCTGTGTGACTTGACCCGCACACATCTATACTTTATGCATATGCAAACTTAAACTGTCTTCTGTCTATATTATATATCTAATAGAATTAACAAAATATTTTCTCCACTGACTGCTTACTAATATTCAAATTAGGTAATTGATTATGCAAACCATACATAACAAAGGATGTAAAAAGTACATAACAATTGCACAGGAGGTGGATTTTATTATGATTTTATTAATATACTGGCACTCAATAATTAAAAAGTTGCCGACCACTAGATTAGACACTCTTGTAACAAGGTTGGTCCTGTAATCACAAGAATCAAATTAAACACCACTTTATCTTGTATTTGCAATCAAGCTCACATAGCAACATTGTGAATAATTCAAATACAATGCATTGCTATAAATATAAGTATTGGGGTAAAATAAAATACTGCAACACATATGTTGAAATTGAGAGGCTAGTTGTAATATTTACGTTGCTTAGAAGTTACTTCACACAGTAATAAATTTATCATATTATCAAAGTCGGGTTACCGGGGCTATTGCAGTGTTTTGTGTATGATACACACTTTCCTTTAATTTGGTAGAACCCATTGATCCACTGGGTTCAGGCAAATGTCAAGTACATGCCTAAGGACACAACCGACTAACTAGATACTAGTTTCGCACCTGCAACCTTTCGATTGAAAGGCGATGCACTTACTTAACGGCCAGACTTCAGGTTCAGGTAATGTCCTCTACATTCCTTGGCCAGCAACACAAGTGACTAGCTAACGATAAGTTTTGAACCTGAAACCGTTCGGCTGAAAGGTGATGCACTAACCCACCACACTAATCGACCAGATAAACCGAGCTTCATACACAATATAAGCAACAACCGATTTAAAGCGCTTCCCCACCCAGGCATCCACGTTTCAAATGGCGATTCTCCTTCAATACAATTCCGCCACCTCGTACACTGTGCAACAACTTGCCGAGAACACCCAACTCAAAATGGAGATTCTGGTTCAGGTACCATACTGATTAGTTTCTTTTAGCATAAAAATGTCGCGTATTTTGAAATTACTTTAGAGTCAACTATTTTGAATCTATCATTTTGTTTAACACGTTATGAAATGTACTTTATAATTAAATTTGGGCAATAACATTGTATGTGTGTTTGCAAATTGCAATATTAAAGAATCCAAAAATGGTAGAATCCAGAACTACCGGTACTCCAAAAATAGGTCGTTTCTTATTCAAGTCAAATTAAAATCTTGATTATAAAAGGGACATCTCTATTTGTCCGTTTCTCAGATCAACCAAAGAAACTTTTTTTAATGTCTGTTGGTTGAAACTTGACAAAAAGTCGCAACCACAATAACTGCATCTAATATAAGATCACCCATCACATTTTACCTTTAATGGTCTATCTTATGAAATGCATGTATAAATATATATATGAAATGCATGTATATATAAATATATAGAACCTGTGTAAATGCAGTTTATATCTCCCATTTGCAGTGTAAGGATTTTATAAAGCATCTGGTATTTAATGTGATAATATTCATCCCGTAGTGTTTTATTTTAAAGTAAACACCCTTGTGTATCAGCAGACATCTTTATAACTGTTGTATATCCCAGGTATTAATCCACCTGCTGAAGTGTAAGATCCTACAATGCAAGGATGAGGCTGATGTCAATAACTTTAAACCGCACAACGAAATTGAAGTTTTTCTCGGATACAGGAGGTAAGATGCCCAAGCGGTTTTCCGGAACTTTCTCAGTTTTTGTTTGCAAGCCTAAAATTTCCTTTTTTCTACTATATTCCGGATCCATATTGCAAATGCGTAAAGGGAACTTGTCTTTTACACTTAACAATCCTGATCCTAGGGTCATAAACCCCCTTGTACTAATGTAACTTGCTACTTTGACCGACTGTCCTATCCTTCTAACGTAATGTATCGCTGTATCCAATATTCCTAACCCAAATGTTCTACCGTCTACCAATTTCTTACGGTAATGCAATGTTATGTTAAACGGTTCTATAGTAATTAGCATTTTACTTTAAAATATGGTGTGTGTTACTTTATTGCATCATATGTGTGGAGCTGTGGAAACCTTGTTTGACCATGCGATCAGCAGGATAGTTGAATGATCTGGTAGCCTCAGCATGTGTCAGGCACTTATTTTTACTTAACCGACTTTGTTACAAGTTAATAAGGAAATATAGTAACGCATGATGTAAAATTCCATAATACCCCAATAACCCGACTGTAAGTTAATTAGTCATGTTCTCATAATAGATACTTTATATATGATTAATCACATTACATGTCTCAAGTTTATATCCTATTTCACCTTTCGCTCCCTGCAGTAAGAAGCTACGTGTAAACATCAACAAACCAGTGAAGACTGAACAGAAACAAGAACAAGAGGTGACACACAAACACATAGAGGAAGACCGGAAAATGCTAATTCAGGTGTGTTTTCCGACCATTTCATTTTGCTAGCTTAATCCTGAAATGGACATAGGATAGGATAAGATATTCATGTTTATCCCCGGTGGAATGGGAAAAAACCAAGGGGGTTAACACACGGCAATCGTCAGATCACCTCGCACCCATCGTTGGGTTATCAAAGCTATTGCAGTGTGTTGTATATGATAGACACATTCCTTAAATTTGGTAGAACGCATTAAACCACTGGGTTCAGGCAATGTCTGTAAAGTGCCTTGCCCAAGGACACAATCGACTAGTTAGCGACTAGTTAGCGACTAGTTTCGCACCTGCAACCTTTCGATTAAAAGGCGACTCACTTAACCGCCAGACTAACTTGCCGGACATCTCTATTTGTCTGGGTGACATCTTTTCTTAAATTGAACATACTTCCGAAAGTTTGTTCGTTAAAACTTTTACAACAGAGAGGTTCAAAAACGTCCAACACCCTTCACGTTTACAGTTTTAATCAAGTCTGTTAATTAATGTGATAATACATTTGAACTTCAAGTTATATTAACGTGTATTTGTGCATATATTTACAATAAAATACAAAATGCAGTTGCCACCACCCATTAAAATGCTCAAAAAATCGAACTAGTCCGGCTGGTTAGTCTGGTGGTTAAGTGCGTCGCCTTTTAATCGAAAGTTTGCAGATGCGAAACTGGTCGCTAGCTAGTCAGTTGTGTCCCTGCTCAAGACAGTTTACGATCATTGCCTGAACCCAGCGGATTAATGTGTTATAATAAATTGAAGGACCGTGTCTATCATATATACATAATACAACACACTGAAATAGCACTGGTAACCCGACGGTGGGCACGAGGTGATTTGACGATTGCCCGTGTGTTAACCCCCATTGGTTTTCCCATTCACGGAGATAAAGATAAATATCCTATTCTAACTCCATTTTACATCACAAAGGCCGCTATTGTCCGAATAATGAAGATGAGGAAACAGCAGAAGCACCAGCAGCTGCTCTCGGAGGTCCTCGCACAGCTCTCCTCCCGATTCAAGCCCCGCGTTCCCATCATCAAGAAATGCATTGACACGCTCATAGAGAAGGAGTACTTGGAACGGCTGGAGGGAGAAAAAGACGTCTACCAGTACCTGGCCTGAAGTGCCTATCTCCTGAGTATTTCTGTCCCGGTCTACTCATTCGCTTCGTTTGTCACTTTTGTCGGCCTTTTTCTGTGTTCAACCTAAAATTGACACCTGTGCGTCTTTGTCATTATAGCAACTACATGTTTTTAGCTAAATTACTGGATGGCTGTGCCTACAGCTGGATTTGAACCCAGGAAAATACGCTCGCTGGCAAATAAAACTGGTACTATGTGCGACTGGTCGAAACTCCCTATTTATACATGACATCTCGTGACTGTCTTTTTCCCAAACTAGAAAACTATTTGTGGTGGCGGTGGCACTATCTCTGTTTTAACAGGACGATTCAGTCTAAAAACTACTCGTTTGTTACTTTTTTTTATTAAAAAAACTGAAAAACTTACTACGACTTAACAATTTAGTGTTTTTAATATACAACTCAAAAAATCCCCTTTTACCCCAGCGAAATATAGTGAGTTGTACAAAATACGCGGAATTTGACTTTTGCGCAACCCTCTCCATTCCGCTGGGACGAACCCATTGAGTGTAATGCAGTTTGTTGAAACCTATTCTTGCAAGCCAGCATTGTAACCCACCAATGCTGAGAATTGTATTATTTGCAAGCTATACCACATAGGCAAGTTATTGTGTTCGTTTTGCTCTTGCATTTCGTTCTACTCACTCCTGCTACATTCTTCTTTTTGATTTCACTTACTCCCTGTTGATTTTACGTGAAAGTTAATTCATCGCGCGTCTCTTTTCATGTTGCTTAAATATAGTTTTGTTTACTGCGTCTTTAACCAACGTTATTGATTCTACAAATTAAGGAGTTTATCGCCCTATTTTGGGGTGTGATTTGAACAGGTAACTTATTTTACCTTCTTGAGTGGGAAAACAGACAGTATAGTTTTAGGTTATTAGATTTTGCTCTAGTATTTAATAACAGCATATTGGTAACAATGGCTTAAGCATTTGGCTATTTGTTGTTGCTACTAACTAGGATACTTCCGTGTAAGGCTACCAATTTTCTAATTTACGTATTTGTTTTAGTTTATTTTTTGTTTCCACTATAAAAAAATAAATCAGGATTATTAAACAAAAATTTGGAAAATTTTTCGCCCCGTAACCCGACGATGGGCGCGAGGTGATCAGACGATTGCTCGTGTGTTAACCCCCTTGGTTTTCCCATTCACGGGGATAAAGAACAATATCCTATCCTATGGGGAAATAAAGTAGGGTGCTATATACCAATGTTAATAGGTTGATTGTCGATTAGTTTGAAGTAATACAAAGACTGAAGCGTCTTCATTATAGGGGATACACTTTATTAGCTCGAAGCTTCATCTTCTTTTTTAAAGGTTTGTACGATATCCGCATGAACCTTCTCGTCCAGCTGTAGTTCACCAAACCTCTTTAGCATCACTTCCATTAGTCTTTCCGTTTCATTAAAAGCCCAGTCAGGGACGCCAAAAATTGTAGCGTTTTAGCACAATTTATTTCACTGTTGTTCGGTCTATTTCCTCGACCGCCACAATTCAACTGCGCAAATCACAACTGCACAACTCACTTAAAAACGAATAGATACAACCAAATATACAGAAAATTAGGCAATCAAATAATCAACGAAACAAGGCAATAATGGAAAATCCGCGAACGTCCAAAACTGAAAAGAATTTAAATCAACCACGTATAAATAAAATAAAACTTTACAATATACTAGTTTCGGGTAATCCCCTCTTAGTAATTTTTATTACGAGCAAAAAGATTTGGAAAATATTCACAGTGTTGATTCCAGTAATGTCTAATTAAGTAATAAGCATGCACAGCCATAATGGAATTAAAACAAGAAACACAAGTTTTCATAAATTCCGCAAAACAAGTGGAGGATTTTACGGTAAATGGGTCATTTCTTCCTAATTCTTTTTTGCTTATCAGTGTAATTTCTTTCGAGATAATATTATTCTTTGTTGCCCATTTACTCATGTCCATTTAGCCTCTTTTATATAGCATCTCTTTTGATTTATATACCACTAAACTATATTAGTTTTACTGCATGACCTTTGTGCAGTGCTACCTCCTACGTCCCTCTGTGGTCACACTTTTATCCGGCCGGTTAGTCTGGAGGTTAAGTGCGTCGCCTTTCAATCGAAAGGTTGTAAGTGCGAAACTGGTCGCTAGCTAGTCGGTTTTGTCCTTGGGCAAGGCACTTTACGGACATTGCCTGAACCCCGCGGATTAATGGGTTCTATCAAATTAAAGATACGTGTCTATTATATACACACTGCAATAGCTCTGGTGACCCGACGGTGGGCTTGAGGTAATCTGATGATTGCCTGTGTGTTAACCCACTTGGTTTTCCCATTCATGGGGATAAACATGAATATCCTATTCTATCCTACCTTTTAATTTTTTTCTTGTACCCTGCCTAAACTAAGACTGACCCTGACCCAGCCTTGGAGCCTATATGATGATAATACATAATGTTACTTATAAAACAAAGTTTGGTGACTGATTTGAAAAATAATTTTCACCATACTGCATTAAACAGATTTTTTAAACTTTTCAAGTGACTTTTTTAAAGGATTAAAGGACCAAACATAAACAGGCATAAATTGAAGTCAAATTATTATTTGTTTAGTACCGGTAATGCGTGAGGAATCACAACTATTGGTGCAAAAACTGGATTATTGTTTTGCTTTTTTACCCAGAGGCTGTTGGATCAAAACCAACCTCCATTTAGATAGAGATGCGACTAGGGACAGAACGGTAGTCTGATTTTTCTCTGCTGGGTGGCGCTATTTATTTTTTGGAATTATCTGGGAAGTGACTATTTTCAAGTGTTAAGCGTCTGAGCGGTACCTCTAAATACTTCGGATCGCTTGGATCGCATGGAGCGCTTGAATCGCTTGGAACGCTTCAATCGCTTACTATATTTCGTAATTACAAAAGCCATGATATTAATGTTAGGGTTGGGGTTAAAGTTAGTTCTGGGGTTGAGATTAGTGTTTGGGACGGGGTTAGAATTACTTTCCATAGCATTTTAAGTGATCCAAGCGGTCCTGTAGTATTTAGAGGCACCCGCGACTGAGTGGTCGTATACTAGTTTTCGCACTTACTAATCGTATTCCTCGTTAGTGTAGTGGTAAGTGTCGCTGCCTGTCACGCGGCAGACCGTGGTTCGATTTCCCGATGGGGGGGATTTTTTTGGCTTTTTAACTCTTTTGTTTCTCAGTTATACACAAACTCATCATAACGCCGCTTTCAGCGTGTCTGAGCATTTTTGGAATTTGTCCAAGCATTGGCTAAAGCAATCGATCTCTTTGCAGTTTTTTGATTGTAAACACTATTTACTTAAAATGCGTAAATGGTGTAATAAACATGGGGCTAGAGTTAGTGTTAGTCTTGCGGTTGAGTTTAGTGTTTAGGAATGGGTTAAAATTAGTGTCTGTAATTTTAGTGAGTAGTTTCCCTCCTTCCCACTTTAGTACAGCTGATAAATAGCGCCATCCAGCAGAGAAAAATCAGACTACCGTTCTGTCTCTAGCCGCATGTTTTAGATAATTGTCCCTTGGCCAAGGCATTTATTGGACATCGCCTGAACCGAGTACTAAATTAAAAAATGACTCGCACATATATAAGACACTGTATTACTCCGGTAACCCAATAAAAGACGTGAGGTAATCTGACGATTACTGAGTGATAACTTTCTAGGGATTTCCGAATCAGGAGAATAAAACGCTAATATTTTGTCCAAATAAAACAAATTTAAACTAAAATTAAAAAAACAACAATTATGTCCAAGCACCTTGAGTGTGAACAGGCTTAGGTCAAATCAAATTCAATAATGCTAATCCTAATAGAACATAATTGAACAATTATGAACAATTAGGCTTAGTACTTTTGTCAATCTTGACTCAATTTTATGTTCATTTGTTAATTTTGCAGGAATACACAGTAGAAGTTCACCATGATGGGTTTATGTGGAGAACTAAACATCGTTATAGTGAATTCCGCAAACTACATAATGCAGTAAGTCATGACCCTTCCATAATAAACAACATATAAAGTGTAAAGTTTTACTTTAACATAATAATAACTCGTGTGTGGTGTGGTTTCTAATCGACTGTTTAATGGTTTTGCCAATTTTTGTTTAAAAATGTTAGGTTTTAAAAACTTAAAATCCAGCGACTAATTAATCACTTATCTTTGTTCAAGACCCTTTACTTTTGTTAATTGCTTAGACCCAGTGGATTAGCTGATTGATAAGTAACTAAGTCAATATCTTTATAATGTACAATGCAAAATCAATGGTAACTATTCCGTTAGGAAGTGTACCAGTGTTTCGAAAACCAATTATTTATTTCCTTCTGGCAATGCATATTGGTTATGTACCGGTACCTAGTATGTAGTATATATATTGATATTAGTATATATTGGTTTGGTTATCATAATTTTCGGTTTAAATCATAATTTTCACTGGTTATTAAGCATGATTTTAGCTCGTATTAGACAACTTGAAGTTTGCATTTTCCCAACCTATGTCACCATAACTGTTTTATACTTTATTTAGCTGCGGTTGATTAATCCAGACCTTGAACGGAATCTTCTTCCTCCAAAGAAAATCATCGGGAAAATGTCAACTGCGTTTATTGACAAAAGAAGGTTTGATAATTTTGTAATGAATATTTAGTTTAAACCTTATTTTAGACTAATTTAAATTAATTATTTGAACTATGCAACACAATGTAGTTAGTTCAGTTGCTTTGGCAACAGACTATTGGTAAGTTTTAGTTTAATTGGGAAGTAAACTAACATCATTCCATCAGTAGAAAGATGGTGGGATTGAAACCTGCTGGTATCTAGTCAGTTGTGCTATTGCTATTGGGCAAAGCTCTTAGTAGGCAGTACCTGAACCCAATGGATTAATGGGCTGAACAAAAACAGTAAAAATGTCTCCCATAATATTTAACAATCTATACAAGTTTCAGTAACTCAATTGTGGACACAAAGTTATCTGAGATGTTAGGTGTGATAATCTCCAAATTTCCCCACAACATATTCCCACCCCAGGCATAAACATGATTATCTCTCCTTATTCTTTCACTCCTGTTACAGGGAGGAATTAGAACTATATCTTCAAACTCTGGTTAGTGAGAAGTTCAAAATTGCTATTCCAAGAACTCTTGGAGTCTTTCTAGACTTCCATCACTATGTAAGTTCTTCCAAATAAACCTGTGTCAGTTTACTCTGTTATGTGTTAATCATTTTAATTTATGTGTCAATCATTTTAATTTATGTGTCAATCATTTTAAATTAAAATTATTTAATTTTTCCATCACTATGTATGTAAGTTCTGCAAAATAAACCTATTTTAGTTTTCTTTGCTATATAAATCAGTGTCATTTTACTCTGTTGTGTGAACCATTTTAATTTGAAATTATTTAATTTTTATTTCTGTATAATTTTCCCCTCCTTAGCAGAGGTCAGATTTTTGTCAATTTCAATTTTGGGGGTGTACAACTACATAGGGTTAAGATTATATTAAACACTACTTCAACCTTAAGTATTATAATCAGCTAGACCTTAGACTAATATCAGTGTTACCACAGGACTTGTTTTAGTAAATTTGGCTTATCACCATATTCATATTTGTGGAATAATTGCGACTCTGTACTTTTTACAAATTTGCCCATTTCAATTAATAGAAAGTTGACAGGTCTGTTTAATAACTTGTCCAGAAAACAGCACAACTACACTGGTGCACTTTGTGCAACAAAATTGTTTACTAACCAAGTTAACTTATCAGCTGGTTAGTGCCAAGACTGGAGCTTGGATATTTATCCTTACACCTTGGAGGTGTCAGTCATTATCAAAGCTCCTTTTTAATCATTTTTTTTCTTTTTTTAAGGATATATAACGGTCTGCAAATGCTATGGAATAGAGAATAAATTATATACCAGTGGAGAAAAGAGTGAAAGAAACATAAAATCAGTTAGAGAATATTATGCTGTTCATATCATAGATAGTTTAGATTATTTATTTTTATTTCCAGATGGGTTGAGTAATTCAAATTAGTGTTTTTTTAATTGTTATGTAATGACACTTAGTAAAGAGATCTCTATAAAAAAATAGGATGATTTACAATATAAATTAAATTGGCATGATTTACAATAAGTGTTTGCGGCTAATCAGATTTTTAGTGATAAAATATATGAGATTATGGCATATTTCCAACCCAGGGAATACTCCCATTTTCTGACATCAACTGTAGAATTTTTAAAAATATTACAATTGTTTGCATTATGACATCATAACCAGCTTTGTTGGATCGCAGGAGGTTGAACGCCTCACCCAGGATCTGGCGAAGGAACTCTACACTAATGGTGACTCTATACTCGCATATGGAAAGAAGTATGTTTTCACTCCATTGCAACTATGGGCCATATCGCAGAGGTTGACTCTGGAAAAGCCGAAAAGCGGTACAGTGATGTTCTGTAGTGTTTTTTCTGCCGGTATTCAACAATTAAAATAAAAGGTGTTCAACAATTAAAATAAAAGGTATTCAACAATCACAATAATAGGATAGGGTGTTCATGTTTATCCCCTTGAATGGAAAAGCGCAAGGGCGTTAACCCACAGGTAAATGTCACATTACCCCGCGCTCGCTGTCATTTTATGGGGGCAAGTAAAATGTGTTTTGTATGGTTCAGATTTGACTAATAATGGCCCGCCACTACTAATGTAATGTGAACATCTGGCGAATAACCCAGTCACCTGCTGCATGCTCCAGTATTCCGATGCACCGGTAGCCGATGAAAGCTGATAGCACTAACCAAGATAATGGTCAACACTAACATTCTATATCATCATGATATTACTTTTGCCTGTAATATTGCAAAGAATTAAATCATTAAATCTCAGTGATTCAATTACAGCATATATGCTCAAACGAAAAATAATTTAATCCAAACAATATGTTATTACTTAGCGCTTAGTCTGAACATCTTGATAAGGGCTTCACATTTTTTAACAAATTTTTTTAACAAAAAAGTAAAGCTTGATTGACTGAAGTCCTAAACAACGAAATGCAGTATTTTTGTGCCAACGACAAATAAATAAGCAGAAGCATGATAGTTTGGCATTTTTCAACTGCATGGGAGAACTATACTAGGTTTATCAACAGAACACCACTAATACTTTACTATCCACCATGATGACTAACTGCTGAACTGTCATGTGTAGTTTCATTGCTTATTCCATAGTGCCCGACTAGTTAGTCTGGTAGTTTAATGGGACGCCTTTAAACCGAAAGGTTTGAGGTTGAAACTGTTTGCTAGCTAGTCGGTTGTGTCCTTGGGCAAGGCACTTAACGGACATTGCCCGAACCCAGCGGATTAGTGGGTTCTACTAAATTGAAGATATGTGTGAATCATACACAACACACTGCAATAGCTCGGTAACCCGACGGTGGGCCCGAGGTGATCAGACGATTGCCTGTGTGTGTTTTTATTTACTCTTTATTCTCTTATTCATTGACATATTAATATCTGAAAATATTCTAAAGTTGTATAATTCAAATTGCGCTGTGCTATAACTACGAAATGCGCATGTAATGCAAGATATTACAAAACAAGATATTATTAGAAGGTAAAAAAGCAAGACATTATTAGGATTTAAAAAAAAGTTATATTGATATGGAACAAATTAAAGAAAATTCTAAAAATGAGTGAAACGGATCACATGCTATATTCGGTAATCTTTTACTTAGCAGTGTTTTGTTTGTTCAGCAATTAAGGTATAGAAGTCCTACTGTTCCTTAAATGTTCTAATACAATCCCCTATCATAGCTGCTAAACAATTACAGTGTTTGGATAATCACAAATAATGACTTGGTTAAGTAATAACCTAATCATAAAATTTCAAAAGAAAGGTTAATTATTTTAACAGATTGGTAAAGCAAATGATAAACTTGTCATTGAATATGAATGGACATTTTAACAGCATTTTCATCTTCTATTTAGTGTTTCTGTACCATACATAACACTACCACATTATTAAAATACTGCTGCTGGTGCCATAAAGCTTTGTTATACATGTATAAACACTTGTAAAGTGCACATAAATCAAGGTACAGCCTATGGAGTGAATGATAGTATAAAAGATTTTTATACTGTAATAATGGTAACACACACTAGAGTGGTATTAATAGCCATTAAACACAACTTCAACTTACAGATGCTGAAAACCCGGAATATGACTTTGGACACGTTCTTGACTTTGTGCAGAAACTACGCCATTTACATGTAAGTGACAACATGCAATCTCCATTGTTATTATGCAATGATTATTTAACTGCTATTTATAATACATAAAGCATAGGAAATCATACGGTTACATATTATGCTATTTTGGTGCTTTTTTCTTTTAGTTCAATTTTTTGTTCTGTTTGTAATTATAGATAGAATAGGATATGTTATTCAGGTTTATCCACATAAATGAATACGCAATAAGGAGTGTTATCAAACCGGCAACCCTTCAATTACCTTGCTAATATGTAAGTTAGCGTTCATACACATGTAATCATCAGATTATCTGACTTGCAATCCGGTTACCTGGGCAATGTCTGCTACCTTGCTTAACAACACAACCAACTAGTTTGCGCCCAGTTTCAAACCTACAACCCTTCAGCTGAAAGGAGCCTCCTAACACACCAAGCTATTCGGTCAGACCCGAAAATTGGATTAATGAGTTGTACCAAAAATAAAGGATCCCATATAAAATATACACATCTACTGTTGTTGTGTTATACCTTTGGTGTATCACCATTATTGATCCAACTAATTCTTACGGAGGTGAAGAAAGCAAATTAGCTTAAGCTTAGCAATTCTGCTGATACAAGCCTCCTACATAAACTGCATGTTCAGAACGATAGTTGGGTAGAAAGCTACTGTCTGACTACTACACAACATGCAACATTATTACCCTTTAAATGGTTGTTTCTGAATCCTCCTAAGCTATATTTGCTAGTATGCTAATTACTTTCCATTAGTTCTGCTATAAATATATAGCTTAAAGTTTAAACTTACTTACGATTAATAGGTTAAGTATTGATATTTATTCAAACAGTGTACTATCATTGATATTAGTTTACATTTATAATAAAAAAATGCAAGAAATTACCTCTCAACTTTTATTCCTGAAAATAGTATCCAAACTTTTATTTCTAAAAACCTAAATCTAAAAATCCCGAAATCTGCTCAGATACAATGCCAGCGAGGATGCATCAGACAGAGTAACATCGTTGCTCAGGAATTATCATTTGATCTCTCCATCTTCCGCTCCCTGGAGCAGCTGATTGTGGATCGATGCAGCAGCGAGCAAGTGAGCTTCATCTCTTGTCTCCGTCGGACTCTCAACACGCTCAGTGTTCATCACTCCCTGACAAGCTTGCAGGTGTTTTGTTTTTTAGTGCTTTGTCTGGATGGTGTATGTTAAGAAGTGTGGTTGGGTGGATGCATATGATTATTATGATTGTGATTATTAGGGCTCTGCATCAGGTAAGAGTTGACCGATTTGTGTGAAAACAAGCAAAAATATAAAAAAATTAAAATTACAAACAAAAGCAAGAATATTACAAACAAAATTAATTTAAAAACTTTTTAAAACAAGAAGGTGCAAAAAAATTAAATCAATAAACGAAAATGTTATTCTTTTATAGAGAATAGCAGTTTTTAACATTTCCCTTTAAACCATATAATTGATCTTTCGCACAGGGTGTATTATTAGAAGGGGCTCACGAAAATCTCCCGACGGCAGAAGTAGACCCAGCATCGGTTTGGTCGAAACTAGTAACGGCCGATTTCAGTGAAAATTCCATCTGTGATATTGACATTTCAGTGGTAAGCCCTGAAAACTGTTCATATTTTATCTGACCTGTTATTACACGGCACACCAGCAATTAAATATTTTAAAAAGCTAGCTCAATTTCTTTATAAAAAACAGCTTTTGAATGGTTAACAATTATACAGTATATTGCTCTAAAAGGTAAAAATAAATGAAACTACACAAATAAGGAAATTATTAAGTAATCCCTAACTCCTACCCTAACTGTGTTACAGAAATTTAAGTTTTACTTATCCATTTATCTAAATAGCATTGATATAAGGTTTTCGGCTAGCCCTTCTATGCTAGCCCTTCTGTGCAGCACTAATGAGCTCTGTGCATTTTACAAGTGATCTTGTATAATGTGTGACCTGTAATAAACCTTTCATATTTTCAGAGATTGCTGGTGAAAGTCGATTTTCTTGATTTGAGCAAAAACGAGATTTCAAAGATTGAAAACTTACAGGTAAAAATGTTATTTAAGTCTACGAAATCCATTTTAAATTTCATTGTCAGTGTATGAAGGTTACTATTTGAAGAATAAATCAGTTACACCAGGTTGGATTGGATAAATATCTTTTTTTTGGGAGAAATGGAAAAGTCCACAGAGTGATAACATGGGTAATTGTCAAATTTCCTTGCGTTCACAGTTACTGTACTATTGTGTGTGGTAATTAAGTAGGCGACATTGTTGCAATTTTAAAACCTAGTTAAACACTGCTTCACGCAACATGCACCAAGTGCACTGTACAAGACACTAACGGTTGTTTTCAATCTCACAACCTTTGACGACATAACGCCCAGGACTAATAGAAATACCTTTTGACATTATCATGGTGCCTAAAATAACATAGGTTTAAAAAACTGAGGTTTAATGGGTTGAACAAAAACTGTATCAGTGTTTTCACCATATATAACTCACTACCAGTGTAAATACAATAGTAACCCGCATTTTTTAATATCCAATTTACATCTATGAACGGTTATCTTTCTAGTGTAATTTGATGATCGATCTTCCCATATTATCCCCTCCCACCTCCTCAGTACCTCTCAAGCCTGGTCTTCCTCGATCTGAGCCACAACCAGATTGAAACGATCGAGTTAGCTCATGCGAAGCTTGGAAATGTGAAAACTCTTAACCTGGCATGCAACAAGCTACAATCTCTACATGGTGGGTATTATATGTCATAGCAGTGAATATCTTGGCCAGTTAGCTCTGTTGTAGCGCATGAGTCGTTGGTCAGTCAATAGGCACCAGGAACGGAACCAGTTGCAGTGTTCATAGCATTACATATTCCATATGGTTAGCTTTGTTTAGTGCATTAGCAGTTCATTCTGCTAAAAGGATCCAGAAACAGAACCAACTACAGTATAGTGTGTTCTGAGGCAAAGCATTGGACTTTTTTACAATTTTTTTAACGATTACTTTTAGTTTGGGTGTAACAACTGCTCCCAGTTATTATGAATCTTATTCTATGCAGGCCTGGGGAAGTTGTATTCTCTTGAAGTTCTTGATGTGTCACGGAATCAAATTTTTCAGGCAAGTTAAATATTTTTTCCAGACCTTATTCGAATTCACCAACAGTGGCTTCTAGGTCTCTGAGGTTTATTTTTGTCCGCTCTCTCTGTATACAAGTCAGTGGTGTTAATTGTTTGCTTCTTAACTGCTTTTATCCCTGAACTGTTTATGGGTTCCCTAACTCTTTAAAATATCCAACCGTTCGGTATCTTTTATTCACTAAGTGTCCATGAAAATAGTGAACAATTTTCCCATGCCTGCAAAGAGCCTTTTTTATATTATGAGAGGGAACTGTATGTCTGTAGAATTTAATATAAAAAATTAAAATTAATCTTTCTTTAACTAACTGTCCATAAAATACAGGGCAATTTAATCATGACCAACTACTAGTATTATGGGCCTGAGTTAGCTGTATAAAAAATGTCCCTTGTTTATTCACCTTTAAAACATGGGAGTTAAGAAGGTTGCGCTGCAGCAGTATAGCTTCGCAACTGATACAAACTCCCGATATTATAAAGCACAACGAACAACATCAGCTTGTAAGATACTAACTGGTGTTACTGCTATGTGCTACAAGATACTTAACACTTTCAAAACATATTACATTAGTGAAGGATCTGATAGTTTTTTTACAGTTGAATTCATGTGAAATTTCCTTGATTATCTTGTTTACTGCGATGTCCGTTTTTTCTTTATTGTTTCCCTAATTTGTTACTACAACGTGCTATACCGACTGTACACAGCAGTTAATTTTTCTCCTTTTTTAATTTTCATTTTAAAGGCATAATGTGCCTTTTTGAAGAGTTTGTTTTAAAAGTAAAATCATAAAAAAATATTTTTGGAAACTTAGTCCAACAAATTAGTCCGGCGGTTAAGTGCTGGCCTTTCAGCCAGGTTTAAAACTGGTCACTAGTTGGTCAGTTGTGTCCTTGGGCAAGGCACTTAACGGACTTTGCCTGAACCCACCAGGTCAATGGGTTCCACTAAATTGCAGGAACGTGCGAATCATACACAACACACTGCAATAGCTCCGGTAACCTGATGGTGGGCGCAAGGATCTGGCGATTGCCTGTGTATTAACCACTTTGGTTTTCCCACTCACGGGGATAAACATAATTATCCTATCCTATCCTAACACAAATAACTCGACGCTTTTACAGATAGAAACGGTGGACACCATCTCCAAACTCCCTTGCTTGACAAAGCTAAGCCTGAAGCAAAACCCAGTGTCGGAAGGGGTGGACTACCGCACGAAAGTGTTGTCCAGATTTGGATCGCGAGCCAGTGAGATAAAACTGGACGATGTGACATCATCGCAAAAGGAACTGGACACCTCATCTGTATTGTCGGCTATATTAAAGGTCAGCATTTTTACTGAAGTGGTTTTCTAAGCATAGTTGGATAAGTTAATCTTGTTTGTTTTCTTAAGTGGTCCAGTGGTTAAAAACGGAGCTCATTGTTAGGAAGGTGCATGGTTTGATCTTTACCCTGACCACATTGCGTCTTTGGACAAGGCGTGATAGGTTGATCTGGTTTAAATAGATTGTCCAAAAACCATTATCATAAACATACAACACACTGCAATAGCTTTGGCAACGCAATTGTGAGCATGAACATGAGCCACAAAATATGTCAATTATCTGTGTAACCAACTACGTCAAGTGGGGATAAAAACAAGTACCCCTATCGCCTTCCTGTTTTTTTCCCAGCAGGGTACTGGATGAGTCTTGGTATAGGAAGGCCTCTGATCATTTTGTGTAATGTTTGTCAACTTTAACCCAACATAAACTATTTTATCAGACAGTAACTCCTCTATCCCTATTTACAAAAATCGTTGACGTAAATTCATTTCGTGCGCTAACAAAAGCATCTGTCACTATGGACTCTCCACCTTTATAACGTTCTCCCGTTACCAACGAAGTTTTCTTTTTTACGGACCATTTTTAAAAAGTATTACCGCTAGACGGCAGAAAAGAGCTGAATTGTGCAAATAAGCGCTGTTTTTCAAGCACAGTTTCTTTTCGTGCATATTTTTTCAATAATCGCGTTTACCTCACCACCCTGATAATGACGTCAGTAACCCATATGTATACGTCACAGTCGCGCCGAGCGTCGGAGTCGAGCAGCAAGATTCAAGATTGGCGGAACGAGGGACGGAAGGGGCGGAAGGGTTCAAGCGGAAGAAATATTTCGCCGAGATTCATCCGAAGAAACTTTAGCGACCAGGTAATATTGGGTCGCGCTTATTACATACCGTCTCCACCTTTGTAAGTGCGCCCGTTGGGTAGGTGGTCAGATTGCAACGTGATAATTCGTCCATTCCCCTCCATAACCGCGCCATATATTCACCAGTTGTCCGAACTACCATTTATGAACAAAAACAAAGTCAATACAATAATTTTTATTGTATGGGGTTTTGAAATGTATACATTGTAGTTTTTACCAATTTCAATCGAACTTTTGATTAAAAGTATAAAGCATCATTCCAAATTGTCTGTGGATAAAAATTGGCTGTTCTGTCCAGGCTATCTTACAAATTCGTGCATTATGCGCTGGTATACCCTTTGTAATGTTATGACGTTGTTATATGTAGCATAAAACTAGATTTTTCATACAAATTCAAACTCATTCTCAACGCAAATCTCGGTTTAATAAAATCGCATTTAATCTGATTAGTGATCATGATTATCACCCTCTTAACGCTTTGCGGCTGGGCTTTTGTGCTCTCTTTGATTTCGATGGAATTCATTGAAATGTCCGTGGTGTCACTCGCCCACTTAACCGTGTGATCGTCGCACAAAGGACCTATTAACACCAGCCATTTTCCGCCGCCATAAATACCGTAATTAACACGCCGTAGATTCTCCAGCGTTCGGTTAAACGCGCGAATCCGCTGGATTAACATTTCAGCCCGACAGGCGACTGACCGACGTCAGATAAACCAACTCTGGGACGAAAGATGTAAAATGCAGTTTTTTAATCTTCCCTCTAAACGCCTATAACACGGTTTGCTTTATACCTAGAATGATATAAGTGGTATTTGGTAGATGACTCGAATTTGTTTAATTCTACTTTAATAATTTTTCCTATTTTGCATTGTGTATTTATACATGACTAATTTTGAAAATCGTTAAAGGGCGATAAACCAGTCAAAAATATGCAATTCGCCAATATATGGGGTACTAATACCCTGAATAGAAATTGAATTCTAACCTAAACGAAATTATTTATAGAGAGAATGTTTTTTATTGTTGCCAATTCTTACTTTTTATGCAAAAATCACTGCAATTTCTGCAATGTTAATTTTGCGTTTTATTACGCCTAAAAAGCGTACAAAATGTCAATACAATCGCCATTTTGGCTTCAGAAATTCCTAAAAGTAGAAAAAAACGATTGGAACTCTAAAATTCCGTAAAAAATAGACTAGCCGGCGACGTATAAAATAAACCCTTGCCGGCAAGAACGTGACCGAAAATTAATGAATTTTGCTCACGTGCTGTTCAAATATAGTCTTGCGCCTTTATTTGACCGCATTCTTAGGATACCGATGTTAGCATGTAGCCTTACCTGTACACGCGAGCCAATATCAGGTATTCAATTTGGCAACCTGATTTTTTTTCCCATTTACTGTAGGGGCGGTTGTTTCGTTGAAAACCGGTTGGTGCGAAACGACAGATTTACGGAAAATGCGGAAACGGAAAATGCGAAAATTTATATCAACCCAAACCCACCCTAATGGCGTTGACTGTAAACTTTTACGGAAAATTCGTACTTATCCGTAAATGCAAAAATTCTTACAAACCCGTAACGAAGCCAAAGCAGTTGAATTTAGAACTACAGAAATGTATTGTTACTAATCATCAGCACCACTAGTGTAGCGTTGGGTTATATAACTAGCCTCTTATGTAATTTTCCTATTTCGGTCTCTCAGTATTAACCTTGGAAATGCGCTTATTGACGATCGTGGCTCGTCACGTGTTTAATCAGTTAAGTCTCGATCCAGAGTCCGAACCTGTTCTTCTGGCCGCATTTTCCTCCTGCGAATCATGCGCATTCCCCAGCGCCTCTAATGTGACGCAATAACGGGTTACTATGACGCGATGACACCTCCGATAATATCTTGGCCAGCTGTTGGCAGTTATCGCGGTGCGAAGCGGAGAGCGCGCAAAGTCGACGTTATAATTTAGGCATTACCGCGCCACCGAAAAGCGATACGGCCGATTTTTCGAATTACAGGCCTTAACAAAACAAAACACACGTTCCGACGCCTTTATATGGCACTTTGGTGCGTTAATAACGCGTCGGTATCGTCGTTTTCCGCCAAAATGTCGTTTCGTGTCCTTTATACGGTGTTACACGACCCGGTCCGTCGTGCGCGGGCGTATGCATCATGTAATTGCTCGTTGCCCTTTTTCTGCCAATTGAATTGTTGACATTCTAGCGGCGCGCCACTTTAACGCTATCTGTTACAAGCAAAACACGGCAGGCCGGAAATGCTTTCGTACGGACTCGCTTACCCCTTCAAAATTAAGCACATCGAAGCGGTAACACAGCGCGCACCTGTCGCTAATGGGCCGCAAAATGCATCTCCGAACACCGTGATGATAGCTGGTTTTGCCCGACGCTGCTTATCAATTATTTCCCAATGCTATGTGCCCGAGTGTTCCTTACCGCTATCATATTAGGGCAAAATATTTCACGGCAAACTTGCAAATACAGGTTGGCAAAAGGATTATAATTGCTGCTGCTTCCTAAAAACCAGTTTTTAAGAAGGCTTTTTCTACAACTTGAAATTTTGCATACGGAAGCAAATCGTATGCACTGCTAATATAGTAGTCATTGAAACAAACCGATTTGACATCGGGCGCCTTTTGGGTCGCAGGGTTTTGTAACGTGCGTCACTTCCTATGGCATTTCAACACCTACTGTGCCGGGCCACCCATGGTATAACTACAGCAACCATTACCTGAACCTGCGGTGTTAAAACCATCTGTTGTTTAGGTGGCCTTAAACCCTTATTCGCTCGCGAAAACGATGCCCTGCATGGGCTGCATTGCCCCCGGCGTTGAGATGGGTGAGAAAATCCGAGCCCCAGCGAAATTTCGATACATTAGCGAAGCAGTGATGGACGCGTGCGCCCCCGGCCCCCTAATACCACCCACCGCCGACGTCGGTCGCTCTCAAGCCGCGGGAAGTTTTGTTTTCGTTGTCGGCCTCTTCGGGCCGTCACAGGTCGCGGGCCGCCTTATAATTCTGACGTCAATCGGGACTTAATTCCGCGATTTTTCAGTGAAATGCGGAACGGCGGATTTGGCGTGAATGCGGCGTGCTGTTGCGGTTTTGTTCGCGTTCTGTCGCCCCTGACAAGCGCCAAATACGGGAGATTACAATGTCTGGTATTCGGCACGAAACTTTGCCCAATTCCGGCGCGACAATTTCGCGTTTTCCATTCCTCCTTTTCTCAAATTACTCTTTCCTAATTTGTCATTTCCACGTTCTTTTTTCGTTTTTCTCATTTTTCCCATCCAATCAACATGTTCATAACATGACCGACATGTTACCCGTATTTACACAAAACTGCCGCGCCTATACATACCTGTCTTTTTCGCGCAAAATTATTTCCAAATATTCGGAATTTGGTCAACCCGTGTTTTTCACAGTCGAGTTACGTTTATGTACTTTCCACCCTCCACCCCGCACCCTGTATCACGCACCCCGGTACTTTACCCAACGAACCCAGTCGAGTCTTTACCCCCACCCCCCACCACCCCTCAAAAAAACGAATTAAGCTTTTACCGTTAAATCGCGTCCTTTGATCCAATGTATCCGCGATACACAGTAGCGCGGCTGATTAGATCCCGGAGTAGCTGGGGTCAGATTTATGCCACGTTACTATGTTTAGTACACACGGTTTATAACTCCAAAGGCAAAATGCCAAATGGCCCGAGCCCATAACGCGTACATTAAATCACGCACGAGTAACAGACTGCAAATACAGGGCAACAGTAACAGAAGGAAAAGAGGAGGAAAACTGTTTATTAAAACCATAAAAACTGATTTTAACCCAGCCCTGGACACTAATCTTAACCCCAAAACTGACCCAACTTCAACCCCAACTTTAAAACTAACTCTAATGTCATAATCTTTATTTAGTGTGCAGTTTCCCCCTCCCCTTTTCCCTCCTTTTAGTTTCCCTCAAATACATTCGTTTCGCTTACCAGGCGTTGCTATTTTGAGCATAATATTTGCCTGAAAGTCCGAAATCACACGAAAACGCGACGACTCCATTTCACCCCCATGTTCCCGCAGGACTTCGCTGGAGGGGTGATGTCCGCCCCCGACCGCCTCGGATTGCTTTATGACGTCACAAATTCATCCACACCCCCGGCAGGTGAGAGAAGTTTCCAGAATCGAAATTTTAAACGTATAATCGACGATTCTCTTTCTACGAGGTAAAACTCCTGCATTAAGCCTACACTATATTGGCTGAATGATTTTTATTTTTTTGTTTTTTGCCGGTCTTAGTTTTTTTAAATATTACCCCACTGCTGTTAATATTTTGCCGGTCTTAGTGGTCTGGCGATGTCCACAGAGTACATTTAACAGACACAACCAACTAGACTAATTACACGAACTAAAAATCTTTTGATTCGACCGTGTGAGCGACAACGTGTTCTGCATTAAACTCACAATATAAGCAGTTTAATTGTTCAGAAGATTTTATTTTTTTAAACATTTTTGCCGGTCTTAGTTTCGAACCCATAATGTGTATTTTGAATAAGTGATTTATGTACCGGTCGCGTTAACCGTTAGGTCATACCGCCTTACAAGATTCCCCTCTATAAGTGTGTCAAATATTACCACATTGAAAATTAATATAATGAGCTCGGCAACAACAAAAATACAAGATCAACGCCCATTTTTGTACGTGCTCAGTTTCGAACCTATGATAGGCTTGTTGCTAAGACCGCCTTTCGTATGTAATTCGGTTTGTGTATTGGTTGCGTTAACCATTCGGCCACACGGCAGTACCGCACCACCCAATTTAACTGCAAACTTAATGCGGCGATGCCACGCCGGATCGACTGTAGAGTAAACAGACGTGTTTGCCGCTCTGCTTGAATAATGGAATAAACTTCGTGTTTACTTTTTTCTGTTTGCCCTGGATAATCTTCAATATCTTTCGCTGATCTAGAGAATTCGCGGCTTTTACCAATGCAGCTTTTGCAAAATTGTAATTCAAGTCCCATTTCCAAGTTTTGCCCGAAAATGATTGCGTTTTAGTGTGGATACTAAAACGCAATAATTAGCAAGATACTGAGGAAGAGAGAGTCAAGGATAGGATATTTGTGTAGTTTATCTCCTTGATTGGAAATAACAAAGGAGCGGTATCCATCGTTAGATCACTTAATGCCAACGGTTTCAACCCGGACCTTGCAAGGTTTTATATATAATCCATACGTTTTTACTGGTTTATTTCTGTACATTGCATTTCACCGTACCCCGCTATCAACTGCGTATTAGCGCCACCTCATTCTAGCCATTGTTGTAGCACAAGGGCTCAATTATGATGTCAAAATACCGGCGAGAGACGGCTCGTAGCGTGCCATATAATCTGCTAATCTGGTAATGATACTGTCGATGCTAAATTTAGACTTACACGATCTTTCTATCCTAACGCAGGAAAAATTAAATCCTCAGTTTCAATGCATTTTACTCCAAAATATCAGACCAAACTTAGAGAACCGAAATATAAACGCACAATACTAAACGACTATAATTTTCACGATTGCTTAAAAGTGAAATAGCTCCTCAAAAACGTGGTGTTCAGTAAGCTATCCAGGCTTTTGTCGGTTTAATAACACCGTCATACCGGGTCCGATTTACACCCTGATTATAAGTTTTATTTGCCAATATATTCCCTTGCATCAGCACAATAGACTAATTCCGGTATAACCGGGGTCCCTTGTACATTTTACCTTCATTACAGAACTATGCTCTATTTGTTGGTAAAATCAGCGTGTGAATCCCTGTTTACCATTAACGTAACTAACGAAGAATTAACGTAACTAACGAAGAAATACAGACACTTATCTTCGTTATTTGTTTTCGTTTCGATGCTAACAAACAATCACATATTCGGGATTGTCATGTAAAAATATTAACACCAACCAAACGTACGATACATTAGTTCCTACTTTGTATAGGATTTCCCTGGGTTTTGGGAGAGCATAAGGGGTGTTGGGAAGAAAACTACGTGCTAGCCCCCAAAACTCGCACTTTGTTATTCAGGAAAGCAACTAAACTTAATTATGCAGCAAGCCTACTTTGTTATACAGGATAGAGGCGATGCGTTAGATTTAATTAAGCCAATCAACCTACTTGAACCGGCCGGCATACCCAGTTAAATCCCTCTAAAATCCCTGCTATTTCGAACAGAAACGTAGTCAAAATAACGGTGCGCTTGCCGTTTATAGACTGTGATTTGACTTAATACGAATGACATTCCAAACTGCAAATCACCCGCCCCGACGCATAAACACGGTGTTTAGAACTCAAACCCTTATTTTCGCTTCCAGCTTGCACTAGGTCGGCTTAAAATACGTGGAATTGAAGGGTCATAATTTTCCAACAAAATGCCATGTTTAGTTTCATTAATTTTTCCTTTTTTTTGTTTACGTTTGGAGTTATTATTTTATTTAATCTGGCGGCCACGGAATAAAAATGAATTATCATCAGTGACCTTTATTTTTATTTTTTAGTTGAAAAAGTTTTTAACGCCGAATAGGCTTGCCCTGAGACCTTATAGAATTGGTATATGTATCGGTCTCATTAATTATTCGGCCACACGACGTACCGTACGACTTGCACTTTATTTTTTATAACCAAGCAAAGTTTCGAAGCCATTATTTGCTCGTGATTCACAACTTTTATTTGGACTCACAACTTTTATTTGGACTTTGCTTTGTAAAAAAATAAAAACCCTGTGCCGCATTGGGTGTTGGTTTTATAAAAAAAAAATCGAGGTATGTATATCCTCGCATTTCGATACAACCCGTCCCTTCTATGTTTTCCTACCCCATATCCCGCGCAATCAGTTTACGTTTGCCAAATGAGCCTTGAAACCGACTGCTATCTTAAACCGACGACTTGTATTTTTAAATTCGCCCGTTCCCACACGTTCCAATTGCAAGTGCTTATTTACCGAACATGTCAAAGTGGAAAACGAATAGATTTTGTTGGTCAGTCCCTTTGCACTTTCACTTCCCCAGGCGCCTGTTCGTTTTAAGTACGCGTAGGCGCCCAAAATTTAGCTTGTTTTTCATGTTTTCACTGCGCCGGTAAATATGTTTTTAAACTAAGGTTCATCTCAAATCCAAATAAATGCTTTCGGTTCCTTGAAATGTTTTTCTTTTCTGGCGAAACCTGTGTAAAAACACTAAAACGATCGCAGTTTTGTGAAATCGGTAATGGACTTTTGGTTTACATCCAATGGTATGTTGTATTTTTCACAATAAACCGTATCACGCATTATATCATGTTTGCACGTAGTTTAATACCTCTCCTTATGTTCAATTTAAAAATTGGTTTTGAAGTCTAAAAAATAAAAATTTCGACTGTCCAAATTTTTTCTCAAAAGTAGCGTCCGAAAGTACAGCGAAGATGCGTTTTTCACCGGAGGTGTCGTTACTCAAAACAGTGTCGTGTTGCCGGTCGTGGTTGCTCGTTAACTTCTTGGCCTCCACGATTTGCGTGTCGGCTAAACTTTCCGTCTCTTTGCGTTCGCCTGAAAAATGCATAAGTGATTCTGTCAATTTCGTTGTGATTGATAGTTGTTGTGATTTCGTAACAAAATCGTCTGAATCCCGAAGAGGACATTCTGCGTCAATGCTTTTGATTTGCTTTATGCGTTGCGTACTGGTACGTAAGCAAGCGTTAACGTGCGTTTTGGCACGTTAACGGGTGCGAATTCGGACGTGCAATACGCATTGAAAAACTGCCCTTGACGCGTACATTTAACACCAATTCGCGCAGAAACGTTAATCCAGAAACCATTAAATAGTCACATAAACAACCATTATCATAATTCATGTTAATTCATGTTAGCTCGGTGGTTAGTGTCGACTGAACCCAGTAGAATAATGTGTTCCGCCAAATTGAAGAAACACTGTCTGAATATACACAACACACTGTAATAGCTCCAGTAAACCGACAATGAGCTAGGCGATATGGCGATTACCCATGTTATAACGCCCATTGCATTTTCACATTCACGGGGATGAACATAAATATTCGATCCTATCCAGTCAACTTAATTCCAAACAATACAGCCTTTCCAGTGCTCAAAACACCCGCTAATAAAATGTGAACTATTTTCTTGATTTCAGGTTCAATAGTAGCGACCAGTACATCCTATAAAAGGTCAACCAGTAACTACATCGCGAGTAGCAATGTGTCGTCTCCCCGCAGTCAAAACTCGCAAAAACCGAGTTCATCAGGGCACGATGGTAACGAAATGGCATCTACGAGCGCAAGTAGCGGAAGTACTGCGGAAAAATTAAACGGTAATTCAGTGTAAACGTCTTGGACTTTAGAATTAAGGAAAAACAATTAAAGGAATTTAGTGTAAACATTTTTCAGAAAAAAATTATCATTTTGTGGTTTTTAAAATGTCAATGTTTTTGTTTTTGGTTTCATTTACATTTTTATCAACTCAGTATAATTTTCCCCATTTCCACAGATTCGGTTAACTCCAATAATACCCTTCCTGAGTCCACATCCATCTATGAACTTGACCCACACCAGGGTACTTCCCCTGACCCTGCTAACACACCCCCGACCACCAGCTTGTACATCGGCGAACCCAAATACTCCACCGAGAACGAGAATACCGGATCCTCCCCAAAAGATCCTGATCCCGCATGCATTGCGCCTCTTGCCACCGAAGAATTGATTTCAGGGTTGGACACCCCCACTCAGGAGCAAATATCCGAAACCACCGACCCCACCGACCCCACATCGATAGCAGAAGACCCGAAATCGCCAAACCGAAACGTCCAGCCAAACCTGATAGATTTCGAAGACATAGCGGATACCACTCCCAACACAACTGAAGACGCCCAAAACAGCCCTCATTTCCCTGCTACAGACTCTCACTCAAACACTTTCAAAAATGAAGCTACAATAAAACTAGACGAAGCACAGGAACATATTTTGGATCAAACAGAACCCCAGTCTGTTTTCAACAAAACAGTCCCCCCATTAATTGAACCCATGAAATCAACTAGTGAGGATTTAAACCCTAAAGTGGAAAAACCGAAAGCAACAAACCTGGCTGCTGCAGATAACCTTTGTCATTCCAACACAACCAATAATGTAGATGACACAACACCCAAGTCCTCGCCTGACGAAGTTGAAACCCCTACGTCAGCCCCGATACAAACAATCACCCCAACTTCCATGAATCCAGACTCACCCACTCGAACAACTCGAAGTTATTCCGAGAACAAAACATGGTCCACGAGCATAATATCTCCAATCAAATCAGTAACAAAAGTGACTTCCAATGACGATTCCTTGTCACGGGTATCTCTTAGCCACCCCAGTCCTACCCACTCACGGAGCGCTTCATCGGGCCCCCCTTTTTCCCTCTCCCCAACCCTCACCCCTGTGAAACCAGTGGTTCCATTCGAAGACCCCGCCTCCATGATGAGCAAAGCGATCCGGAGGACCGAGAAGCCGCAGAAGCTCTCCCACCGCCTCTCGGACTCAGCTCTCGCGCACAAGGCATCAGCAGCTCCGATGAGGGCGACCTCCTCGCGCCAAACTCGCCGGAGGTTCACAATATCCCCGCTCCTCAACATGGATCTCACATCACCCGCTATGCGTCATCTCTCTCATCAGACAAAACCAGCGCTCCTTCAATACTTCCGGAGCTCAGTGATGCTGGAAGATGAAGAGCTACTTCACGTCTCCTGGTGCCACGTTTCGACCCAAGACGACTCGGAGCAAGCCTCCTGTGTCTTCCTCACCCCCCACGCCTTCCACATCGTCCACGACGAACGACCAAACCCAAAAGTTCCCGAATTCCCAAGGACGTTGAACTTCAAAGCGTTTCAAGCAGAAAAATCGCTGTCGTACTTGAAGAAAGACACTTTCCCGATAACTGCTGGACCTAAACAGGCAAGAATCGTAGCCAGCTTGTTTCCTTAATTTTAAAACGACCTTGTTTTTTTCTGTAGGTAAAGTTTATCCGTAGTTAACCGAATTTGTCGCTAGATAAACCTTTTCCGTATTTGTATGTAGGTAAACTTGGTCTGTATTTGTCTGTAGGTAAATTAGTACGTAGTTGGTTGTAGGTAAATTTGTACGTAGTTGTTTGTAGGTAAATTTGTACGTATTTGTCTTTAGGTAAACATTGGTTTGTCGAACCTTTCACTTAAAATCACGGATTCGAGCAGCGGAAATTTCATCAAATTCCTGACAAGAAGTTCGTCGACGAACGACCTTCTCCTGAGAGGTGTGCTTGCTGCACTTGGAGTGGACGAACGGTCAGTTGCATGGGCGTGAAGTTGTGTTGTTTGTCCGGTCAGCTGATTCGTTGCTCGTCTGACCACCAACCGAAAGGTTGTGGAATAAAAACCAGTAGTCAGCTAGTTGATTGTGTCCCCCACCAAGACAATTAACTGATCTTTCTTGAAACAAGTTGTTTAACAAGGTTAAAAAACTTAGTAATGTCTTGTATTAAACAAACTGCAATAGCTTCCGTAATCCTACTCTGTGCGTTATGTTAAAACCACCTTGTTGTATTGTTGTAAAGCCCCCTCGTTTTCCATTCCCTTGGAATAAACACGAATTGTTGTTTTATCCACTGTTGTTTTTTATCATATATTGTGCATTTCTCATTAGGATTTATATTTGTCTTGTCTGTTGACCTTTCTATCTGTCCAACACTAAAAGAAGGGAAAAAGGGAAGAAGGGAAACTGCCCATCAAAACTATGGAAACTAATTTTAACCCTGCTCTAAACACTTATCTCAACTCCAGAACTAATCATAACTTCTAATTTAACAGTCCCTTCAACACACTCTTATCTTCATTTTATTATACATTTTCCCTCCTTCCACAATTTTAGTTTCCCGCCCTACTTTATCGTGTGTTTTTACCAGTGTCTAAATCGACATTTAGGTGACCATTATATAAACATATTGTCGTGTTTTTCGAGTTATTTTTGAACTTCGGTTTGAATATCCACTTTTATTTCAAGTTAAATTGGGAAAAAAGTAAAATTTAACATGTAATTTTTTTAGGAGTTTTCTGACTTCAAAGTCAGAAGGTCGCGACTTCGAATACCAGCCCGCCAAAGTGCGTTTCGTATTCAACAACGAGAGCACGATCAGCCAACTTGAGAAAGCTTTTTCCGACTACCTCGGTCCGTACCGAGAACAGTGCACTTCAATCGTGTTCTACACTTCGGCGTGGCTACGGATTCCCCCCGGCTTTGACGCATCGCTTTCCGGCAACGATAACACGAAATTCCTCGATGTCCTTAACCACGTCGAAAGCTCGATCCACAGTAACCAACTAAGCGTAGACAACAGCGCACTGGCGAATGTAAAAACCCAAAAAGAAATTTACGAAACCGAACCTAAATTCGCCAAAAATCTAGAAAAAATACCGATAGGTTTATCCATCACTGCAGAGTACTGCTTCCTTTTCACCGAGACCGCTGCTTACTGTATACTAGATGCAATCTCCCCGCATGACATAGTCGGCGTCGAGGTCAGTGACGTCAGCGGCCATGGCGTCACCATCTCCTCTTGCATGACGTCATGGGCCCTCGAGTTTCGCGACTACAGCGAGCGAGAGAAGACGATTGAACAGCTCTGTAAACAGTACGCCATGACCATAGGCGCCGGTTTGAGCATCAAATTAATCGAGTGAATCCTATAAACTCATTTCCCGTCCCTTATCATCCTTGCCTGATATACCTAATACCCTATAGACCATTGTGCAATGATTTTTCATCCAAAATTGTTCTTTTTTACCTCGATTGCGCGCTATAGGACCGAACAACTCTTGGTCAGCAAACCAATGACAGCTTTAAATAAGCCGATACGCAAATAAGAAACTTAATTTAATCATATTGGAATTGGTTAATAGATAATAGGCAAAATTATAATTGCACATCGCAGATTTTAAGTACTTACGCCAAAAAGTATGTCCGGTTAAACCCGAAATGAGATTCGGTATCGAAATTTGTATAGTATAAATTAGGTTTAATCTTAACGTTCAGTGAAATCTGCACTAATTTTAAATATTAAATATTACACTTCCATATATATATTATCCCATGTGTTTTCGCAAAATATTGTCTTTAAAATTGCCTTCTGTATAAATGGTTTCACTGCTATGATTGCTTTTATTGATTTCTCACTTGACAAAGATTTTATTTTGTTTAATTTCATCATCAGCATAAAAAAATGAAAAAATGCAACTTAGTGGTATTTTTTCCCAAAGCAAAGATAGGAGCGGTTAGTGGGGTTCGAACCCCTACGTTTTCTAAACCGAAGGGTCTAGTGTGCTGCTTATGGCTTGTTTACCTTCAAATTAGCTTATTTTTGTTTGTATCAAATAGCTGTGAAGTAAAACTCTTATTTCAGACTTTAGAACCAAATTTTATCGGAGAATTTGACATTTAATAAGCTAGTAACCTCGAATAACCTTGCATTTTACATACATTCTGTCTTTACGCAACTGACTGTTGCTAGGTGTTGGCTTATGCTTACGTAGAGCGTTATGCAAATTAAGAATAACGGTCGTGTGGCCAAATGGTTAACGCGGCCGATACATATACCTACCTATACAAAAAACGGTCCTGGTGACGAGCCCATCATGTGCTCATAACTTGGCTAGGTAAAAAAAAAGAATAATGGATGGATGGAAGAAAAGCTAACTGTACTAAAAAAACATATTTTATTATGAAATGTTTATATTTATTCTATGGTTGGAAATCCGTAGGCGGAGAGGGGCGTTAAAACAATCGTTAAATTACGTATTGGTACGGTCCAAACGTTTGATGCGACTGATACATAAACATATTTCTATACAAAAACAGTCTTAGAAACGAGCCCATCAAGGTTAGAAAGTTAGCAAGTAAAAAATACATCTTGCCCACCGGCAGATTTTCGTTTGTTTTAAAGAAATGTTGTTGCCAACTTTAAATTCTTTAAAAGTATTGGAAATGTCAGGTAAAAATGTTGTGTAAAAATCGACGACCCGGTTTCACTGCGAGCGCATTTGCTGTGGAGAGAGTTTTATTTTGCATTTCGCTGTTATCGCGGCGTGATAAACAACTCTGACTGGAATGCGGCATCGCGTAATTGCGTTTTCGAGTTGGAGGCAGCGATCCGCAAACCTGTAATAGTCTTACTTGCTGGTGCCGCATAACCAAGATTCCAATGTGGCATAAAGATCCTACGGCATACTGGTCGAGCGATACAGCGTAAACTGGATTCGGTTTCTGATGTATATCCTTCAGCACCGAGACAGCTAGCTCGTGCCGCGGTATCTCTGCTGGCACGCCGGCGGTTTGATCCAGTTCAGACGGGTCGAAGATCGGAACAAAATCCGGTTTCGGCCGAAAGAACGCAAATAATGCGATGGATATAATTATGATGGTAAATAAAGCATAAAATCATTCAAAATCCCACAGATTCCGCATGATTAACACCAAGAATCATTTTAAAGCCGAAAAGCTGCCAAATGTAGTTAACTTTATCCTTTAAAAGCCTTTGTTGGCTGTATACCCCCACCGTGCTAAACGGTTAATTAAATATAGAAAATTACCTTTACATGCTAATATACTCCGACCATCGTCTATAAATGGCATTTTGGCATCAAAAAGTGTTATTTGATTTTGATAGACCCTATTCTAATTTTTGTTAGCTATGCATTACATTTATTTGTGTATAGTAAATCCTAACTAGTTGCTAAACTACTTGAACGTAGTCCTATATATGCAGTCTGCTTTAGCATAAGCCTTAGTTTGTGTAAATGGGGTGATATATTTTTATCTAAAAAATAACTCGGGTTTGTAAACGGTCCCCGTTTAACGATGACGTAATCTTATGGGTACGCTTATAGACCTACGTATTAGTTCCGCTCGAATAACTAGACTTGCGATAATAGATTTAAACAGCAAACAGTTCTTTTGTTCGGGTAAACTGACCCGTGTCTGATTAATTTTGCCCTCAAACCCCAACTGAAAAAGCGGAGCTTTATATTTCTATGTTTCCATGGTGATCTTTGTTTGCTTTAGATTTGCAATGTTTATTTATTTGACGCATTCGTTTTCCGGTAGTCAAGGTCAACTCAGACAAAATATAAACAACTCTGTGACTGGTTTTTCCCGGTGTATGTTTTGTCTGACCGAACTATTTACTTCCTTAAACAATTCAGTTCCCACAGTGAATAAGGTCAGCATTATCGCACGATGGGTTAGCGAAAGCTATCAGCATTCTGTTATATAATCTATCCCCGCAGAAACAAAGGGGCACCTGTGGCATATTTACTTTACACGTTGTTACTAATTTAGAACACTACGTAAGCTTAAATTTACTCCTAAGCTAAAATTAGCAGAGTGTCGGCTAAGATTACCCCGGTTTCGAACTAATTTGTTTTAAGTCAAAACGTTTAATTTTCTGTAAACTCTGCTTCTTCGACATTTTCCCATGTATTCAAAAACGTTTATGCAGAACCGACCAACTTGCTTTATACGGCAGATCGAATCGGAAACTGCTCTTTTTAAATTGCAATTAGCTGCATAACTACACAATTATTTCAGTCACTTTACAGCTTGTTTTACCCATAAAGTTTCTCCACATATCGTAACCCACCTATATGGTTACAGTTATGGTTTAGTCTGTAGAACCATAGCCCCAGCCGAAATTTAAACCCTTACTTTAAATCGATACTGCATGTAATGAAACACTATTGGTTAGAATGTGGATACATCAAATTAACTAAAAAGAGACCATATTGTAGAGCTGAACGAAGAAATCACCAGTAAAACATGTCGCTTTTGCGTCGCAAAGGAGTTGCGCGCTTTCACGTCAAAACGATAATATGAAGGTCCTTTTAGCCATATCGAACCTTTATTTGACAGTAGGCTATAACCAGAGTGCCGAATGTTGCGTGGAATGACCAAACATAAAAATACTTGCTGAATAAAAAAATGCAAAGAAAATTACACAACAAACATTATTAAATGCATTTCCAGATCCGTGCATAATGCAAATAAAACAAGTTTGGGTATAAGGATTTCCATTTATACAGACTTGTATCTTTAGAATTGTCACTTTTTGTTCAACCTCTAAAAAATCAAGACCACCTAACTCGAGAATTTCCCAAAACTCGACTGATTAGCATCGTCTAAAACGAATTTTCATGATGTTATGGCGACATAGGATACTGTAATCTACCCGAAAATGCGTCAAATTTGTTGATTAAAACAAGAACTTTTTGACCCTACAGGAGTCTCAAAATAACGGGTCGTTTGTTCGCAAAATACCGTCCAGGTGATCTCCGTAATTATGTTGTGGATTCAGTCGGAAAAGGAAATGTTACTCATATTATCTTCCTCGTTTTTCGGTCGTCTAAACAAGGTATGACGTACATATACCTCTACCCGGACATCCCTGGTCGTAAGTTCGAAGCCATTTTGTTTTATGCCTCTGCTGGGATGGAATAATTTACACGTAGGCTTATAGACCTATATATGCTGCAAAAACGACA
The DNA here is from genome assembly GCA_000149265.1 of Ciona savignyi. Classification (NCBI taxonomy): domain Eukaryota; kingdom Metazoa; phylum Chordata; class Ascidiacea; order Phlebobranchia; family Cionidae; genus Ciona; species Ciona savignyi. Next base: position 1,126,728 of record CH003396.1, read on the forward strand.
GTCTGGGCAAAGCTGACATATGTTGTTTTATAATTAAAAAAATGACTGCTCACATATCATTTTGACATTTGTTGCTGAATGTAAAGTTTATGAATTGTGACCTAATTTAAAGTGATAAAGACCTGTGCAAAATTGGACTTGGCGGGGTTTACATTTAATGGGCAGCTTTGTGTGTTTTATACAAAAGTATTTGTAACCCATGGATGAAAAGCGATAGTACTTGCAGTGGTCAATGGTCAATCAGCAGACTACCTCGCGTCCTTAGTGGGAATGGATGATGTATTGTTTGAATCAATGACAACAAATCTGGAATATGTATTTTTCACAACTACCAATTACCATTACCTGAACACCCCATCCCTTATAACTCTGTTCAGATTGCAACATTCATTTCATGATCATTAGATTGGCAGTTGGTACGCCACTGAACTATCTTAATTAACGCTTTTTGATTAGTTTACAACCGAATGTGTTTCCTATATATAGGTTTCTGTATTAGTTAAGCACACTTATCAGACCAGCTGTGTTTGGAAAGGTGATTCCTGTAAATTAAATGCACGTCAGCAAGGCAATAGATTACAGCGGAACGCCTTTATTTTGATTCATTTATTGCGCCTGTACTTCCTGCGGTAACAAACAGTTCTTTGTTATTTCGAGACCCAATAAACTCTCGTATATCTGACATTCCGCGGCCTAATAATCGCAATACAGCCCCTGCTCTCCAGAGGAAAGTATAATCCCCATGAAAACCGGGTATTCACTGCCCGATCTCTAAGCCCATTGTGCTTTGTGGCGCGGTGGCTAATCACAGCGGCAAATATGCAATCAGGAAGTTGTATTTACACAGCTCACGGACTTTACAGACGGGAAAACACTTCCCGGACAAAGCAAACGGTAAGAAGATACGACAGAATAAAAACAGAGACAACCAATATTTTTTGGATGCTGCAACTTTTCACAGCAGCCTAGTAAGTTTACACACACGAATGAGGAAAGAAGTAAATGAAATTAACATTTTAGGCGTTTCAAAAACGTAAAAATGTAATAATGTTTAACCATCGTTAGATAGAAAATGCACATTCACTTACACAAAATTAAATACTGCGAAAATACTTTCAAAACAGAGAAAGAATGATAGTTGTACTGAACATTAAATAAGCAGGTGATATAACATTTCTTTCCGAGTCTTACAGTTGGCACGGGGAATAAGCACCGAATTGACCTAAGGCTCGTGTGTGCTTCTCCTTACTTTCCTGTCAGAACACAAAGAGAATTTCCAGGCCATCATAAATAGTGTTAATCCGAACATGTCGGCTAATAGAAAACATGAATTGGTGTTTGGAGCTCTGAGCCGTTGCCCCAGTGCGTAATTTTAAATGTACTTTTACTGTGTCGAAAAGCTTGGGGGTTATTCAATGATACGGTGATCTATATTCAGAGAGTGAACAAAAACGTTTGAACATGAATACAACAACTACCTCGTAGAATACTGATAATAGTAATGTGACTGCACAGTGGTTAATCGGCAGCGTCGGCGTCCTAATCAACCAACACTGCCTGATAAGTCGGTGACGTGAAAACCGTGAAATTATCCGCCATTTTCGCTCTCGGGTATCTATTAAATGAACTGTGCCAACGAGGGTACCGGTTTAACCATTCTTGCTTTTTTGGAACGTTTGCGGAACAGTTTGGTTTGCGGAATAGTTTTTAAATCATCTCGTAGTGTGGGGCGCAGAACGTTTGTCCAAGGGTCCTGCCGTGCGATTATTCTTCCTTTTCTTGTGCCTCTTCTTGCCTTTCTTTCTGTTCCGTCGTCGCTTCTTTCCCTTGCGACACCGCCTTGAGCTCGGTTTTCGACAGCGTCTACGTTTAGGTCGCGTCGGGGTCGGAGCGGCTGGCGCGGAAGGTTGTATAACCACTGTTGTGTTTGGTGATGCGACTTCGGAAGTCTGGTCAGTCGGTCCAGGTCCGATACCCGGTCGGGAAGGAACCAGTACAACGGTGGACTGATTGTCCACAAAGTTAGGATGAGGTTCCATTAATATTTCTCCAACCTCATCAACACGTTGCCCAGCACCCGGCACCCTGCCCCCCTTGTCCCAAGAATACCCCGAAACGCGGACCCAGTATATGTAGCTGGTAAACGCCCACCCCGGACACAAGGTGTCTCTGTTCTTCATTTTTATGACGTACTCACACCCTCTTCGAACCCGCATGCACTCGGAGGGCCAGGCGGTCGGTCTCATTACCCTGCAATGAATCACAACTATTAAAAAACAGAACATATAAGATTCGTGGCCAATAAAAGTCTATAATCTAGCCCGAGTGGTATGTACCTCAATACAAGAGTGCTACCAAACCCGTGGTTGTATTCACTTAGGTTGGGCACTTAACGAAAATTGATTGAACCTTGTGGATTAATGGATTGAACCAGAACTAAAAGAGGATAGGCATAAAAGAAGGGAAAGGAAGAATAGAAACTGCACACTAAAATGACGATTTGTGTGGTGTGGTTGAAGTAAGTGTTATTTCTTTGGTTGAAATTATATTAAGTTTTTATAAATTTATTGAGCAGTTTCCCTCTTTTCCACTTCCCCTTTTTCTTTGTATTAGTGTTGCCCATAAAGAAACTCTATCGTATAACATTGTAACAGCTTGTACTGTAGGCACAAGTTATTCTGACAATTGCCTGGGTTTCGTTTTTCAGAACAAGAGTAGTAATTATTTCTAAGGAGAAAGTTAAAAATGCGGTACATCCTGAGTAATTTTAGTTTCTATTTAAATTATTTCTAAGCGACATTGGATTGATATTTTTATATCGGTGTTTGTGTATATGTCGGTATGTGCCAAGGCCATTGTACGCAGCTCGGGGCGGAATGTAATCTTTCGTTATGTGTGGTTTCCACGCGGTTTGCGAACATCGGCAATATTTCGTGAGCAAACAGGTAAAGTGACTGGATGGCCTGTTGTGCAGCTCGACAAGCACCGCGACTGATAAGCTGCGTTTCGGCAACAGGACCAGGTTCTGTTTCGCGCCCCCGGGTTAAGCACCCATGCTTTTTAAATCCACGGACACTTATCGTTCGAATCTCGACTATATCGAGATTTGTTTGCCTTTCATTAAGGGGCGAGGTGAAGGCTTGGGAATTCGGCGGCATTCCGCGCGTCATAGAGGCCGATGGAACAAGCAGTTTGTTGTGCGGCAGGAATATTTGTTTGCCTGGACAAACATTCGCCCGGTAAGCGGCCATTGCTTCCCGGCTTTTGTTTTGTGGACAAACCAGGCATTGTTACTGCATCTTCCGCGCGCGACGATGATTAAACATTCTCGCGACCGCCACTTCAAACGGCAGCGAATTAAACGCGAGACACGGACCGCCACATGACGCGAACGAGACAAGCGTCCTTATGTTGTCGACAATTTAAAGCAAACATTGAATTGGCCAGGTAGTTAGGCATTTGCCAATAATCGGCAGAGCAAAAACCGTCAATAAAACTTCACGGTGTCCCTGACAGCTTCGCCTCGCTTCCGAGGGACAATAGGCCGCCTTGTGACCGAACAAAGAAGCATTCTAGTCTCGTCAATGGCTCGTAAAAATAAGATCCCAGGTGAATTCGACCTATGCTACCGGCTGCTGAACATCTTGCGTATGAATTGATTTATTTCTGCGACGTGCCGATTCGACTTTTAAGTGCGGATGCGAAATTCCTACTTTACGCGCCATTCCCCAATGCTTTTGTTGGTTATTGTACACGGTCGGTTTAGCGTAGAGACAATTTCGACGAAAGAAATACTTTTCTTAAGCCGTTCAAACACCGGAAATGCCATTTCTGACGTTTAAACCACCGGAGTTCGAAAAATATAGCGAACTCTGATCCTCATAGCATTAGTCAGCATAGTACTTCGCTATAAAATATTTATAGTGCTGCGTGGGATATTACGCTTTCAATTCCTCTCCACAGGGGGATAATTAAGTGCACCCGTACATGACTCACTCTAATAAATCCTTCTTTTTTATCCGGCCAAATTTCGCACCCATGATTTAGTCGTCACTGAGGGCGGAATTCCGCATGAGAAATCACCCAAAGATTCTTTTAACCGGACCCTTTTTTGAACTCATGATGGGCTCGTTTTAAAAAACCGTATTTGTATTTTTTATGTATCGGTAAATTCAGCATATGTATCGGTCAATTAGGATTTTTTGGGTGATTTTAGCACATGTAGCTGTGAATTGTGAATATGTATCGGTTGATTCGGCATAGGCATCGGACAATTTGGCAAATGTATGGGACAATTCGGTTACACGATCGTACAAGATTCCCAACTTACGTTCTACATTCCTCGAACAGGTCTCCACCGAGCGTGGTACATTTACACGTCTTGCACCCGTCTACCTCCGATTCCTTCCATTCACTGTTCACCGTCGACCAAGTGCAGCGACCAGCTGTAAGAGGATGGGATGATGTTGAGTTTTGAACCAAGGATCATCTCGGTTTTGCATAAGTTTGTAACTCATAATGGGATATTACTCTTATAATGTTGTTTTATCGAGTTTCGAACACATGTTGGGGGGACCACTCGATTTTGGTCAAGTTTTGAAACCCTGATGGACTTATTACTCGGTTATGATCAAATTTCCGTGGTGCGCTCGTTCATACTTTCCGTTTCTAAATTACATATTGTAAATGATTCGGCCTCGATCGATCATGCAACCTTTCGTTCATTAAATCTGCGTGAAATTACACGCTGTTGCGCCTGTGCCTTGTTTTATTTAATACGCGCACAATATTAAGTCGTCGGTGCGTACCGTCCTGTGGCCAAGTGGTTAACGCGACTGATACATATACCTACTCATATATATAAAAAGGTCCTTATAGTGACGAGCCCAGCATGGATTTAAAACTTAACTCGGTAAAAAAATATTAAGTTGGTGGGCCATAGGATAGGTCCCCGTCTCGCAGCGTAGGTAAAGCCATTACAACTCGAATTACAATCTCCAACCACACAGCCAAACGCACCACGTTTTCTGTATAGGTTCGATGCACAAGTTTACCCACGGGAATGGGAAAATTACGCGCGAGAGTTCTACAGACTACCACGTGTTTTAAAACCAGGTTGCCGCAATCATTGCGGTTGTTTCATTATTTAAAATTAAACGTTAAGTTTTTTTCTCGTTTTTACGGTAATAGAGAAATTAGAATGGCTTAAAAAAGAATAAGAAGAAACGGCAAAACAACAGCAGTTAAAATACGTCTATTGCACGCACAAAAACAAACATGGCCGTTAAAACTAACATTTTACCTAATGTTTAGACGAATAATTTGATTTTTAGCTGCTTTATCTAATATCCGCGACATAAGCGAACGGCTCATTTATGTATAGGTGATTTAAGACACACTCATTACGATATAGCAAAATGGCTGTCGATAATTTAAAATGTTATTTTTACATCAAAGTTTGAAACCGGCTCTTCAGGTTTCTTCAAACTGTAATTTATCGGCAGTTCTATGAGTCAGGGGCTTTGTCAGTCTGTTTTATTTTAGTGGAGATACGTCTACATATGGTTATGGTTAAAGTCTGGTAATAAACACGCTCGTTGCCGCTAAAAGTTCGTCTTTTGTCAATTTCGAGTGTTTGGTTTTCTTCCACGGGAATCCAATTTACAAGAATACTTCGATATTGAAGGGTCGGTCGAAAACCCTTTCCACGGGATCAAGTACACAATCAAGATTCCGCGTTTTGTAAACAGTCGTCCGCGCCGTCACGCTCGGATTGTTTTTGTTTTCGTTACGCTCGATCGCGTCTGTTGACTTAGCGTCGTCAGTTCAGCTGCAAGGGTGCACCCGAGCGCGACGAATCACTCGCATAATGCGGCTTCCCCAAGCTTCGCCGCGCGCCACGAACGACAGACAAATCCTTTCGGCAAACAGAACCGCGTTGGACTGTATTGAGCATAACCTTAGACTCGAACATGTTATTCTAAACATCATTTGTCGCTTATGGGCTTCAATTCTAAATACACGTGAAGGTAAAATCAAATATTTGGAATCGTCTAGACGTTATTGCATTCCGAGAAAACTATTCAAATTTTGCAAGTGAGCAGTCCGATTTAATGATGATTGATATTTTGATAGGCAAACAAAACACAAGATCGGGTGTTTAATGAAACATAGAAAAAGCTTATACGGTTTTATGGGTTTTGTAATGCAAAGTTGCGGTGTCGAATACATCCAAGTGTGTTTCCAACAGTTGTGGTCGCGCCAGGTGTTGAAGCTTTATACCAACTTCTTGCGATCTTAATCCGGTGCGGAATTTTGTACCGTATATTTATGAGGTTTCGTTTCAGCATTTAGTTTTACCAGGAATTATGTAAAACATGTGCAAGGTGCGATAACATTAAACAATTGCAGGAACGACTGCAATGCAAATTTAAAAGGGCGAACGTTATTTTAGAAATACCCCGATTTTCCTCATTTTTATGTGTTTGGCCACACCATGTAAGTATTACAATGAACATGATCACTTTATTCCTAGTTGATCTAGCGATTTTGTCATGTAAATTTATACCTGTTTGTTATGGTGAAAATTTATTAATGAGAGGTCATGAATAAAAAGTGATCTCTAATATTTGTACGTAATTTTCCTCGAATACGCTGATTGTAACCTTTGATGGTGTAAGTTATAAAACGTATGTCAGCGAACTTTAAAATCAGTTACGTACATGTTGGGAAAATCCGAGAAAAATAAAAATTCCAAATAACAAATTTAACAAACTTAAAACTTTTCGAAACGTAGCTAAACACCATTACAGTACTGAAACTTCCCAACGTCGCTTGAGATTTTGACTTTTCCGAGCATTTTGCGTTGAGGCCAATTACGTCTATTTTCGAAACCACGCTCACTTACCGGTGCCGCCCAATGTTATGGCTCCCCCGTTTTGAATGACAAGCATCAACGACAGGATTACCGACAAGGGAATCAAGTGCCTGGAAACAAGACCATTATGAGAAACTCGGCTTGCGACATTGAATGGGTATAAAAGCTTTTTTCTTTTTTTTATCGAGCCAAGTTTCGAACCGTTATGGGCTCGTCACCAAGGACCGTTTTTTCGTATAAGAGAAGGTATATGTATCGGTCGCGTTAACCATTCGGTAACACGACCGTAACAATGGGTATAAAAGTACAACGGAAATTTTCTGGAGCAGTTTATTAGCATTATCATATATTAAAAATATTTTTGTAGCAGTCTGTAGCACCTAATGTAAAGTATACACCTTTGGTTGACGCACATTCTAATTTAGTATGGTTTAGTTGTCTTTATAAAATTGAAGATAAAACTGTAACAATTTAAAAAAGGAAACAAAAGGGCGGTTAATCAATAGTCATTTAAACGCGTCATTTTCAGAAAACACAAAATATACGTTTTGTCCCAAAACCCTTTGTTTATTAGCTGATAAAGTTTAACGGCAATTTCTGATTTTGTTACAGTTTACTATCTACAAAATACTTTAACTATTAATAGAAGCCAGGCCTGCACCGTCGCTTGCTTAGGATCAGTCAGGTTTATTTTAAGAAATAAATGGTACGTCCGTCGCGCCATAAATGCTTGATCGAAAGGAATTTTGAATTCAGGGAAAATGCTAATTTTATATCTGCTATGCGAGCGATTTGAATACGCCCATTTTCATAACATTTTAATATTCTGATCGCACAGATATTCCAGTTACGGCATTAACTATTACCACTACCAATTTGAAAAAAGATTTCCATCATACACAACAAATTGCAATAGTTCCGGGAACCCGACGGTGAGCGCAAGGTGATCTGACGATTGCCCATATGATAACACCCCCTGTGTTTTCCCATTCAATAAGGGAATAAACATGAATATTCTATATCAAGCATTTGATTTATTTATGACCGATTTTAAAAGTTTTCTGTAACCTCATTTTGTTGATTTTATAATAAAATTAAAATATCTTACTCACCTTGGAAAATGAATTCGTTTTTGTTCGGTTTGCGCGGCCATAGTAACAATAATTTTAAATAAGAAAGAATAAAATATTTAACTGTGGAAAAACAAAAAAAAATAATTTTCGAGACCTCGACTAGAATTTTTCCGCCCGCGGTAACGGGTGATTCCAACGCCGGCACACCGAATGAAAAACAACGATGTTCCACAAGCGTTAACGAACTGTAAACTTTGATTTATGCCGATATATATATAAAACAAACAACTACGAACCAATAATCTCATAGATTGATTAACTCTAATTAATATCAAAGTACGACATTTGGAAAATACTGAACAACGTTTTCACAAAATGCTCTATCATAAATTGAAAAAATCATCTTTTTAGTTAAACAAATAAAATATAGTTTTTTTATATTAACTTTTAAATACCGCACATTTATATTTTAATTTTTAATCAATTACAAATTTAAACTAAGTCTACACACACAACGCTTTATATCTACTGATATTTTGCGAAGTGTAGTTATGTAGCCTATATCCTTACGCTAGCACCTGAACCCGATAACTGAGCCTTGTGCTTCAAACCCCTTCTTATAAAGCTGCAACATAAAACGCTTTTCTATTACGTAACCGCTTTGCTGTGGTCCCAAATTGACACCGTAATTTACAGTTTACCAACAGTTACAAAACCAAACTTTGCATTATGTTTACGTGTGGAAGGTCATGGTTGTCTCCCTACAGTGTGTTCTAAAAGCTAATGTCTGTTCTCTCCGTACGTAACCTGCGTTAAATCATTGCCTTACGGAGTGTCGTGTATCTGCGAGGTCGACCTGCGGAGAGAGTCTGGTTAAAATCACTCAATCAACCAACAGTTTTCGGTCAAATTGCTGCTTTCCAGAACAATAGACCTTAATCAAAAAGGAGGGTATGACTCGAAATGATATCATCAGTTTATTTACGCAATCGTTGGGTTTTCGGTTCTTATTCCCTGATATTTTCTTTCCCACCCCCTTTTAGCGGAAAACACTGAGCCCATTTCCGGGATTAAGAAAATCCCGCGATGACTGATTCAATTGCACTATGACGCACTTTCTAATATTTTCCTAGCAAACAAACTTTTTTCAATCAAAATATACAGACCATTAGGAGTGGGAATCTGATGTACTGTTAGGAGTGGGAATCTGATGTACTGTTAGGAGTGGGAATCCAATGAAAACATGTATATCGTTGACAGGAAAGACATTCAAAACAGTCGCAAATTAACGCAGGTCAGTCAATCGTCAAAATAGCGCTCGCCATAATGTCTTGTTATCACATTTTCATTCGGACATGTCTTAATCGTCCGTCGGAGGTCTTATTAATCCACTAAAAAATTCCACAATTCTTATTAATAATGATGATTAAACTTTGTTGGGCGTATTTGCAAAAAAACAATTACTACCACAATGGAAATCAAAGCCGGACCCATTCGATTTCCGCATTAAATTATCAGATAAACCCTCATAGGTGGTACAGGTCTGTCGATAACTTATATGGTGCAAATTATTTTAATTATTCATCTGGTTCGGATCCCGTATTTATGTGCCAATAGAAATAATAAAGATATTGTATCAAGAAATACACGCTGGTTACTTTTAAAAACAAAGAATTTAATAGTTTTTTTTGTTTAAATTTATATCTTCCATAATGTGTTACCGATTTACCGTTGTTTTTAAGATAACATTTTCACACTTTTAGATATCACACTTTTAAATATGAACCAAACTGTAGTCTACTCTTACATGTGTTAGCATGAATGATTGCATTCGCCAGTATTTGCTGGTTCTTTTTCTCTACGCAATTTCCATCAACGTTTGCGTTGTAGCGCCACCCAAGACCTTTTCTTTGTGGTGATTTATTGACGTAAAGTTTTGTAATTTTTGCTTTTTGTTAACGTTCGTTAATGTTGTAAAAAAATAAAAGTTTAGTTCTAATACTTTTGATAATCGTATCTTTGTACACACTGGTATATATCAATATCAATTATTTTACAAAAATATTTTATTCGGGGACCTAAAAGTTTCTTTACGGTTGATTAACTACGAGTGCCAGATTACCATGGTACCGCGACGCGATTTATTGAACAAATCTTGATTCTTGTTCGGTGTGTTTCGCTGAAATTGTATTTAAATTACTTTTATGCATTTGTTTGGTGGAACGGAAACACCTTAGGTTTCTTTTAACTTGTTTTTTTGAAAAGTAGTTAAATTTTAGCCCATGATATAGGAAAGAAAGATAATAACTGGCTAAACAACAATGTCTCACAGGTAATCCCCCCAAAAAATCGTAAAACCGAGTAAATAATATAAATCAGTTCCTATCCCATGCAGTAATTTGTTCTGTAGCCGTGTAAAGGCCTATTTGTTAAAATATAATTTTCTTTAAATTATTGCCTGACTTGATGACTACTTAGGATAGGATAGGATATTCATGTTTATCCCCGTGAATGGGAAAACCAAGGGGGTTATCACACGGGCAATCGTCAGATCACCTCGCGCCCATCGTCGGGTTACCGGAGCTATTGCAGTGTGTTGTATATGATAGACACGTTCCTTCAATTTGGTAGAACCCATTAATCCGCTGGGTTCAGGCAATGTCCGTAAAGTGCCTTTCCCAAAGACACAACCGACAAGCAAGTGACTAGTTTTGCACCTGAAACCTTTCGATTGAAAGGTGCTACACTAAATCGTCATACTAACTGACCGAATCCTTTTTCGCCGGACCCTTTTGCTGTTCCTTCCCTGTAATATTTAATTTTGATTAATTATTATTAAACTTCATGGTAAAAAAATCAAAACATTTTACTATTATCTTACAGCACATACAACCAGTTTTGGAAAGAAGCCAATAGCACCATAAATGACTTGCTGGTGCAAGAAATTCCTGCGGAACCCCTTAAACCTGAAAAGGTACAATACTAATCCTATTGTCTATATGTCACTGAGTGCCTCTTGCAAAAAATTGTTCTTTTTTTTCAAGCTTTATTAAAAAAATGCTGCAGAAAATTTTATTAAAAAATTGGTGGAGAAAATTTGCAGAAATAAAACACAACTTATACCACTGATATCCTAATTTTATGTCTTTAGAGATCCTTTTTTAAAGAAGTCTTTATTCTAGTTAAATATGGCTACAAGTCTTCCACATAAAATACCTTATGCAGTCGATTTTAGATATCACAGTGATAGGCCTAAATGATTAACATTGTGCCAAATTGATATTTGTTTGGAGAAGGATAGGATATTCTTGTTTATTGAATGTGATAACTCAAGGGGCGTTAACACAAAGTCAATCCTCAAATCACCCTGTGCCCACTGCCGGAGCTTACTTACCCACTGCCGGAGCTTAGTTACTGGAGCTAATTTAGTGTATTGTTAAGAATTAAGATTTTCGTTCAATTTAGTAAAACCCATTATTTCACTTGGTTTAATGTCTGTTAAGTGCCTTGACCAAGGACACAACCGATTAGCTACCGAACATTTTCGAATCTGAAACCCTTTCGCTAAACGGCAACACATTACCCCACCACGCATTTCGGTTATTCTTAAAAATTAAGTGCATATTTCTAAATGCCAACGTGACAAAAAAAAACTGCCTTTTGCAATTAGTAACTTTAGTAGCTGAGCTAATTGTGTTTAAGCACACATACTGGTTGTAATTGCATTGTTTATTCCAGGATCGACTTACAGTTTTCCAGAAGCTGGCCACACTGTACATAAAATATGTGCAAATTTTCAGGAAACTCGAATCATCCTATGATCAGGTTTGTTCTTTATATTTCTATTTTTGATGTGAATCTACGTGAACTATTCTGCAGCCCACATTCCAATAAGATATTTTGTCATAAATAAATTGTGATTCATTCTTTTTCATCATCAAGAAGCATAGCCCACCTGGCATACTAAATGAGAACCACAATTCCGCTTAAAATGGTTTTAAATATAATCATTTAAACCGGTGGTTCTTAACCCTTTTTTGTCTTGGCAGACGTCTTTTGGTGTTGCAAAATCATTCAAGAAAACTTTAATAGTACTGCATTAAAATTTTAGTTTACAGTCCTGGTGAACGAGTACCCATCAAAAATTACCTTATAGTTGCATAAACAACTCTAAAGAAATCTTAACAGTAAAGAACCAATGCTTGCCTGAACCTAGTAGTTTACTGGGTTAAACAAAAATAGCAATATCTCTATCTCAACTGACTGGAACAGCTATGGTAACCCATTGATAGACATTAGGTAATTTGTTGATCGCCTGTATTATAATGCCCCTTGCATTTTTCGATGCCTGGGAATAAACATCTGGGTACCTTATCCAAAGCTAATTTAAACATTGTTGCCACACAGGTTGTTCACCCCCAGAAGAGGCGTATATTACGACAAGTATTGGATGGAACAATGGGAAGATTGCTAGAGGTCAAAGATGAGATGGTGAACCTGGAGTTTTCCGAGTTTCATTATTTCGACGACATCCTCTCCGACCTTAAATTGACCCCTGTAAGTCAAGTGCGCTTAAGCGAGAAACTGCAATTAATGGAACAAAGCTGAGTCAGTCGCATTGCACTTTTCAGTTGATTGCTGCATACTTTTATAGTATAGAACAGTGATGGCGAACCTTTTCGAGGCCGCGTGCCACATTTGCAGCCTGAAATGAATTTGTCTGTCCCGGCGTGCCAGCCGTTTTATAAACATCAGGTTTTAATAAACAAAAACGTTTAGATTAGACACAAACTACCGCGGCCAAAACTTGTGCTAAATAGATCACGCGTAGCCAACGCACGACTATAGGCCTACTATCGCTTTGTTCCAGGCACCTCCAGGCAAATTCGGTCTTCCCTCATGATACAATTGCTGAGTAATGTTATGTAGACCTAAGCGATCTTAACTACCTGCAATCCAACTAAGTATAAAATGTAGGCTAATGAAAAATTATACGATTTAATTTATATAACAAAGCAACATTTAAAATCCAATAAACTTGTGAAATGAAAAAAAATAACATTTTGGCTGATATTACTCCGGACTTTTCCATGACAACCACTCATACGTAACAAAGGGGGGATCGAATTTTACGGGAAGACCAAATGTTATACGACACCGGGGGCGGGTTTTAAGGTTCAAATAATAAAGTTTTTACGAAATTAATGCGATTTCTGTTGTTGTAAAGTTGCAAATACCTTGTTGATTGATTCACTCATACTTTGTGAATTTGAGTGTGACGCACGCACTACTCATGTCATCTGTAAGTCTATTTCTTCTCTCGGATTTAATAAAGTTCATAGTCGAAAACAGCTGTTCACAAGAATATGATGACCCAAATAATGTTTAGTTTAGGCACATAACTGACGGTTTTAAACAGTCTGAATATAAATTCAAAGCCAATATATAACTGATCTGAACATTTTGTTCGAGCTTTCGTCTACTTCTTACATTTTTAGAAACTAAGTGTAGCTGAACAAAATGTTTAGATCAGTTGTATTGCCTTTAGTATACATTCAAGCTGTTTAAATGTTAAATAAGTTTAGTTAAGCTAAACTATGCTAGGCTAACTAACAGATTAAATACGACTCTGCTTCAAGTTAAAAACCGCTTGGCTAGAGGACTACTACAGTGGTACACGACCTGAGCACTACTGTAAAAACTATAATTGTCTTGGTAAAATGGCACTGTGTCGTCATTCACAGGTTCAACGTAATAATGGATTTATTATGTGATTGTAACTTCATTTCACTTGGCATCTTTTTAAGAACAACTGATCCGTGGAAATATTTAATAAAACGAGTGAGATAATAACTGTATATCATATAATTCCACAAGGGCTTTAATCGAAGCTGGTTTTATATAAAGATAGGTTTGAAGTTGGCCGTAAGTTTGTAATAAAAAAAATTTTGTGCCGTTTTTTTTGGAATGCGTCGCGTGCCAGTATATATGATCTTGCGTGCCAACTTTGGCACGCGTGCCATAGGTTCGCCATCGCTGGTATAGAAGGTATAAGATATTCATATTTATCCCTGTGAAAGGGAAAACGAAAGATGCAATCTTCGAATTGCCTAGCACAATCGTCGGTTTACTAGAGCTATTGCAGTGTGTTGTGTATGATTAGCTGAACCCATTTACTACTGGTTAAGGCAATGTCCGCTAAGTGTCTTGCCTAAGTGACAACCGACTAGATGAGTAAGTGTCAACTTACAAGTTGTTTATGGCCTAAACATTTTTTTTTATCAGAATGACATCGAAATTCCGATTCCAAAATACTTTCTTCACGAGCGGAAAAAGGTGTTGCAGGAACGGGAACAGGTTCTCGGCAAAATTCTTGCCAAAATGGGACCCACTGTCAAAGACTCGGTAAGAAAATTATATGTATTTAATGAGTGTAATATGGGTGTATTATATGTAATAGGGGTCTAATATTATCTTCAGTGTATTATATGAGTGCAATATAAGTGTATTATTAAAAAATTTGGCTTAGAATAACTGTGCATCTAAGTTAATTTTGATAATGGTTATCTGATTAAAAAAAATGGTATATCAAGACAATTTAGTCAGATCAAAACTATAGTCACCAATGTCTCATGATATAAATCTCTTCACGTGGTACTTCGTTTCAAGTCATTTCATGTAAATTAGGTATCTGTTCTTTCATTATTTATTTACACATGCACTTTATTAAGTGCAGTGGACCAATTTCTCACTCTATTTTTAAACTTGCCGACATTAATTTGTCCGGCCGGTTGGTCTAGCGGTTAAGTGCGTCGCCTTTCAATCGAAAGGTTACAGGTGCGAAACTGGTCGCTAGCTAGTCGGTTGTGTCCTTGGGCACTTCGAACCTCTGACTTTCGCTCTTGATTAAAGAAAACATTCTTGGCAAATGCTTTCGCAGCAACTTAACGGACATTGCCTGAATCCAGCGGATTAATGGGTTTTACCAAATTGAAGAAACGTGTCTATCATATACAACACACTGCAATAGCTCCGGTAACCCGACGGTGGGCGCGAGGTGATCTGACGATTGCCCGTGTGTTAACCCCCTTGGTTTTCCCATTTATGGGGATAAAGATGAATATCCTATTCTAATCAGGATCGAGAAGCGAAGAAGATGTCGCTCGAGGAGGCGATCCGACTCGTCCAGATCCACGAGCGTGCCAGACAGGGGCGACTACGAGCGAAGTTCATGAGGGAGATCCGACTGGAGGAGGAACGAGAAAAACTTGCCGCTCAGCGAGGAGCTCCAACTCTCGATCCCGACGTCGCAGCGACCCGGATCCAAAAGGTTTTTATTGAGTTTGTTTTTTTGAGTTTGTTTGTTGTCCAAGTTGCTTCAAACCTCTGTCTTTCGCATTTGATTGAAGAAAAGATTCTTTGCAAATGCTTTCGCAGTTGTTCATCTTGCGCCGATCTAAAACTTTACCTCTAACGGCAAAGTACGAATGCCATCGTCTGTCCCTCTTAATAATTAAAATTTAATTTTGTCTTTATTTGATAGGAAATCACATGGAGCATTATAACACAGGCATATATATACCTCATACCCACAATCTTGTTACCAACATTTCTTAGAACACCTCTTATTACTTCTGTTAAAATAACAGGCTTTTTGCTTACATTCCTAGTTCTAGTGTGTCACCCACCCTACCAACATCTGATTACCATTGTTTTTATTCAAAAGATCTGGAAAGGTTTCATTCAGCGCAAAGTCACAAGGAGGGAGAGAGAGGAAGAAATGGTTTTCATTGGAATGGTTTGTGATGAGTTTTGTAACTTATTGTGTCTGCTGGTGTTTAAAATGCATATATCATGTAGCAATGCTGGAAAAAAAAGTATTCGTATAGCAATATCATTTAACCCATCACTTAAAAACTTCACAAAACTGTCATTTTCAGATATTACAGTTATTATTTCAGAAATACACAATTTGAAGTAATTATTTTTATTTTATTCTCAGGAGTGTCTTTAGTTGAAGTTAAGAAAACTTTAATTTAGGTCCATTCACTTAAATTTTAATGATTTTCTATTCCACAAACGTCTTAAACAACAAACACATCATACATGATTTATCACTTCAAAGGTTCCAGGAAAAGAAGTAAAAACAAAGAAGATCACCCCACAAGCGTTTGCTGAAAAAACAGAGGTAAATTTAACTGTCTTAAATATTCATTTTTCAATTAGATGATTGTAATTATTGTTAGGGTTATGTTTATTTTAAATTTTACCTAATTTTTGTCTGTATATAATGACAAATCAACATTTGTCCAATCCTGAAGCATGTTGGGTCTATTCTTATGTGTAAGTTAAATTAGCAAGCAAAGTTCTTTTTGGTTGTTTTTTTAGTGGTTAATTCGGGATTAATGTGTAAGTGGAATCAGTTGGCACCTTTTTTACACGACTTTTTGGTGTTTTAATTTAGGGTAATTTTCAATATTTTTTTACTTATGTGGGGCGAGGGGTCCAGGGTTATTTTCCGCTTCTTGATGGTAAATGTTTGGGTTGTTTTTGGTGGTTTAAATGGGGGTTAATTTGGTTTAGTTGTTGGGTGAAGGTGTCAGAGGAATTAGTGGAAAACTTTTTACCAATTTTTTTCAAGTGGTTTATCCAAGGGTTAAGTTTCAATTTTTTGTGGAGTTAGTGTTCCGGGTTATTTTCCACTTCTGGGTGGTAAATGTTTGCATTTAATCAGGGTTAATTTGGTTTGGTAGTCGAGTGTAAGGGCATGTCTAAGCGAAATTAGTTGGCAACTTTTTACCAATTATTTTTCAGTGGTTTATCCGAGGGTTAAGTTTCAATGTTTTGTGGGGTTAGTGTCTCGGGTTATTTTCCACTTCAGCGTAGGATAGGGATAGGATATTCATCTTTATCCCCGTGAATGGGAAAACCAAGGGGGTTAACACACGGGCAATCGTCAAATCACCTCGTGGCCCATCGTCGGGTTACCGAAGCTATTGCAGTGTGTTGTATATGATGGACAAGTTCCTTCAATTAAGTAGAACCCATTAACCCGCTGGGATCAGGCAATATCCGTAAAGTGCCTTGCCCAACGACACAACCGACTAGCTAACGACCAGTTTCGAATCTTCAACCTTTTGATTGAAAGGCGACACACTTAACCGCTAGACCATCGGGCCGGCGTAGTAAATATGAGGCCAACCCCAGGTGGATCGGAGGATCACCCAGGAAGAGAATGAGGTGGAGTACCAACAAGCACTGGTGACGATAAAAGAGAAGATCCGACAAGTGGAGGGTCCGGACATCAAGGAGACGATGCAGGATCAAATCCGACAGTGGTTCATCGAATGCCGGTAATCATTGTGCAGAACAATTTAAAAATATTTTTTTATATAGGGTCAGTAGCAACTTATTTATATGAGCGGGTGTTTAAACTCCACAGTGCTAATTTAAAGCACTGTTCATTGTACATTGCTGGTTTAAAACCCACATTGCTGGTTTAAAACCCATATTGCTGGTACCAGTGACATGATGGGCATGTCCATTATAATTGAACCTTATTCATATCCTCGGGGGTGAGACCTTGAGGGTAAAACATCCGACCTACACATATGTATCGTCCAAAGTTAGTTATAATCATTGTTAAAATTAAACATAGAAAAACAAAAGTTGCAAGGTTGGTTTAAAACTATGATGTCACTGTCTAAGCCTTACAACTTCAGATACATACGTTCCATTTTGCAAAGCACTTAAAGAATAACCCGTACCAAGCAGAGGCTTTGCTAATGAGTTTAAATGACATTCATATGTAAATCCTTCATTATGAAAAATTATTCCAGTTATAAACACAAATGCGTTTTACATAGGAACACACTTTTTTATTGACTTAAATAACAGTTCACTAAAATGAAAAGTTTTTACTTTACAGTATGTAGTATAACATATTTTTTATGCATAATGTTTTTTCTGCAAGTCAAAGTGTGCGATGTTAACAAAAAGTCAAAAACTTAAGTGGCCTTGGCACAGAACAGTCTTGTTTCTAAAATAAAGTGGGAAACCGCTGTACACCAATGCAGTCGTAACCAGATAGACCTTGGTTCCCCGTGGCCTATTCTTACTCACTTGTGCATGGCAAGGTCTGTGAAGGATAAGCAGCCGCTACAAGTGTCTCCCGCTGTGCCAAGTTTCACGCAGATCGGAAATTCGATCGCTCCCCATTTCGAACGAAATTTCCTTGTGCCAAAGTGCCCGAGATCAATTAAGTTTAATCATATCCTCACCGCGAATTGAGTGTCACCAATTTTGCCTATCTCCTTTAATTGCAATCTGCACTTCAATTGTAAGCATCTTAATTTGTCTGTGGTATGTCGACTTGCAATTTGCGCTTGTTTGCGTTTTCAGAGTCCACTACAGCGAAACGCCTTTGATTCAATTGACCCAGAAGAGTTAATCTATTTTTGGACCGTCTTTCTTTAGCGTCGAATTTTTAGACGCAGAGTATCTGTTTACCATACAATTGCTTAATGATTTAGGCTCAAGTGGCCTTTGCTGGGTGTCATTGTGTGGGTGCCGGAAGTTCAGCATGCCTGTTCATGTAACACTGGCCGGCATTTTCTCCCAAATGTGTCAATCAATTTGAGACTGCATTTCCGGTGACATCATTGAATTGCCACTCGGAGATATTTAAAGAATTTTGCGAGTCCTGATTAATTAGGTTCTGATAAGCGTACAAACATATATAATGTCAGTACATCACTTGAATAAGGCTATCACCTGTCATTCTGCACTTTTAAATAGGTATTACACACTATTACATATTGCCCAAACTTTTTGCTTTCTCTTGTCAAAATATTTAATATTGTTTATTTATAGTTAGGAACACACAATTTATGTGACACATTGATTTTGAATAAAAATACAAAGCCAATAAAACGAAATACAAGTACATTTTGCAGATGTTTCCATTATATAACTGTTGCCATTTTAAAATTGCACCCAAAATAGAAACAGTTATATAAAAACATCTGCAAAATGCACGTCATTTACAATATATTGCATCTGGATTTTAGAATAGCGATTAAAAGCTTTTTTTAAACATTATGATATGATGTTCTAAGATGGTTAGATATTTTTTAAAACAAAAATACATTTAGTGTTGATGTTTTAAGATTTTGTGTACACCTTATTTTGTTTATTTAAATTTAAGTTGCATTGAAGTCACGTCGGAATAGGTTAAATATACAATTGACTGTTCGATATTTGTCCGCATTCAAACACTTATGGATGATATGTTTCCCAGGGATGCCACAGGGAAGTTTCCAGATTACCCAGATGAAGAGGATGGAGGATCTTCTCTTCTTTTCAAGGAGAAGACTCCTGAGGAGGCAAGTTTTGCTTCAGCTGGGCGACTTTTGCCGTTTTTTCGTGAAATTACAACAATGTTGTTTTTCAGGTGGAAGCTGAGCTGAAAGAGAAGGAAGAAGAGAAGGGAAAGAAAAAAGGCAAGAAGGGGAAAAAATCAGGAAAGAAGAGTGGAAAGAAGAAGAAGGGAAAGAAGTCTGGGAAAAAAGGCAAAAAAGGGAAAAAAGGAGATGGTGATGAAGAGGTATGGGAAATAATACAGAAGTTGATATTTATGCTTCTGTCATTTTGATTTCATGCTTAAAATTTAATGCATATATTTGGGAATATTTAAAATCCATTCTTTTATTGCAACTATCATGATTGTTGTAGCATAAACGGACGCAAAAGGTCAAAGGTTGCCGCTGTGTTGTGTGTAAACCTAGACGGCAAATCAAGGTTTGTAAGAAACACCCACAGTAGTATTGCACCATCTAAGCGTAATATTTGTGTTTCGATATCAGCACACTGCCAAACACATTTCAGTATCTAAGTAGCAAGAAATATTCGTTAATTTACAAACATTCACCTCTGTGTTTGCAATTATTTCTGCTGAACTTATTATTGAGATAAAATTATTTTAATCTAGGCAAAAAGAATTTAATGCCTTTATCCAGCTTAATAACTTAGTTGGAATCTTGGCCTTAGATAAAAAAATGTCGAACCAAAACCAGCCACTGGCTAAACATCCAAGTCAAATACAACATACTGCAATAATTCTGGTAACTTGATGATGTGTACTGAGTAGTCTGATGATGATCTGTGTAATACATAATATCGCCCTAAGCATTATTCCATCCATGGGATGATTGTCTGGTCCGTTGGTCTAGCGGTTATATGTGTCGCCTTTTAATCGAAAGGTTGCAGGTGCGAAACTGGTCGCTAGCTAGTCGGTTGTGTCATTGAGCAAGGCACTTTACGGACATTGCCTGAACCCAGCGGATTAATGGGTTCTACCAAATTGAAGGAACGTGTCTATCATATACAACACACTGCAATAGCTCCGGTAACCCGACGATGGGCGCAAGGTGATCTGACAATTGCCTGTGTGATAACCTTCATGGTTTTCCCATTTACGGGGATAAACATGAATATTCTATCCTATGACCATGAAAATTCCATACCTCACATCCCATATCAATCTATTGTGATATTGTTGGCTTATATATCAGCCTTTATCACAAACCTAAAGTTATAAGATGTATTAGATAATTAACAGTGACATGGTATAAAGCTAGGATTGTTTGTCCCACCGGTTAGTCTGGTGGTTTGGTGCGGCGATTTTCAGCCGAATGGTCGCAGTTACAAAACTTGTCGCTAGCTAGTCGTTGTGTTCTTGGGCAAGGCACTTAAAATGGACATCGCCTGAACCCAGCGGAATATTGGGTTCTACTAAATTAAAGGAACATGTGAATTACACACAACATACTGCAATAGCTCTGGTAACCCAACGGTGGGCGCGAGGTGATCTGACGATTGCCTGTGTGTTAACCCCCTTGGTTTTCCCATTCATGGGGTTAAACAGCACAGACCCCTAAATATCTAAATATAAATAGTGAACACTATGTTGGCATTCCACCAGGTGTATTATATAATATCTTGTGTTGTGGTCTAAACAAATTTCTGTCTAGGCTACATTCTCGTAGTAAATAATTTGGAAAAACTTCTGTATATCTCAATTGCAATTTATTTTTCTATCTGTCCAATTGCAACTATTTTTTCTAAGCAAGTACTATGAGAGCTTAAACGATATTAAAAATCTTACAATTGCCCTTTCTTCATTTTCCCAGAATTTATGTGTCATACTTTTCCTTTGACAAACAGAAGATCATAATTTCAGAATTTTTCTTTTAATTCATGCAATTTTTTTACGTAACATACCACCTACTCTTCATACAAAATTTTCCTTTTAAGATTTTATTGCAATCATAGTTTTATACCATTTGTAAATGTCTTATTAGTCCATATAAAGGGTGTAAAGCTTAATATATTGATATATTTTGCAATGTATCACAGGTCCATATAATCATTTTTACCATAAGCCCCAAACTAATCTGTTCACCATCCCAGGAAGAGGAGCCAGGGTGGAAGATGCAGGAATCGAAATTCCTTCCCGCTGTGTCGGAGGCTCACAATAATTATGAAAGTAAGTCCCCACTTTTGCAGTTTGCATGGGATTTTTATTATGCACATTTTCTAAATTTGTAGGGATTTAATCTATCTTCATTTATAATGTATCATCGAATTATAACTTTCGTTGTAAATTTTTGTGTAGATTACTGGTACTTGATTACTTTAAATTCAACATGCGGCACTTTTATCACTGTGGCGCCTTGTATATAAGTGTGTTGGAATATGAAAAAGAAAGAATAAACTACCATAATTCAACCCGCTGCAGGTTTAAAACTAAAATGAAACAGAAATTGCAAACACATGTGTCCTTCTGGTTATCTCATACGGGTAATGCATTCGATCGTCAACCTAAAGATATTGGGGTTAAAATCAGCCACTGGCTAGCTCACTTGTGTCCTTGGAGGAGGCATTTATTGGATGTCTCCTGACCTTTGTGGTTTAATTGCATGTATAAAAGCAAGAAAAATCATATACAACACACTGTAATAGCCCTGGTAACACAACGCTAGGAGCGAGGTAGAGGATTGCTTATGTTTTTTTTGTCTCCTGTTTTTTTCTCAGGGATAAAACATGAATCCTATCTGATTCTATTCACACATAATCAATCTGGTAAATTGACTGTAGACAACTGGGGTTACACTTGTGTTCCAATTCTTTCTGCGTTTTCAACTCGACGAGGATAAACACGATTCCTATCCAATCCTATTAACATGTAATGGATCAGGTAATTTGACTGTGGACATGTGGTGTCCTCTGTCCCAGCTTCTGTTTTTCCTATCAACAAGGAATAAAATAAATTCTCCTCAGGTGTTTGGAGGAACCGTGACGAGGCAGCAAACTTCCAGCAAAAGCACGATGGAGTGCTGATCAAGGAGGACAAGCGAGTGGAAGTGGAATCCGAGATCCGGATCCAGGTGGATGAGCTAATGAGAGAGGAACTCAACAACCTGAAGATGGTGGGGGTGTAATAGTTGAATATAGCCCCACTAGTGTTTGTAATATGGTACTTATAATGCTTTGTAAATGAAACCACGTTGTTAAAATTTTATGATTACATATCTAATGATTGCTGTGGTATAGAATTACAAATATTTGCTTGGTTTTCTATTATCAATACAAGAACTCACGAAATACATATAATGATATTAACACCTTTATCAAGGTGTCAAAACCCATTATTACAGGTAGAGTGAATGGTCAATTCCTAAACATTGTTATATACCTTGCCCAGGGAAAAAACAGATTAGCAAGCTAGAGGTTTCGATTTCACCACCTTTTGGCTGGTGGTCCAACACTCTTTCTGTAAAGCTAACCAGCCAGACTTTAACTTGCCAGTAAGCATCTTTAAAAGTGGTGCATAGCCATATGCATACTGGAAAGGTATTGGATACCCATGTTTGACCACCATGAACGGAAAAAGCTCAAGGAACATTGTCACATGGGTAAACAACAGATTATCTAACGCTCACAATGGGTTACCACATCTATTACAGTGTATTTTACAGGTTTTAGACGTCCTAACAGTTAAACAATGAGTTCAATATAAACATAGTATTGTTATTTAAATAATTCATTCTTCCCAGGCGTTGGATAGAGACAAGGGGAAAAAAGGAAAGAAAGGCAAGAAAAGTGGGAAAAAGGTTTGTTTTATTTGGTTATCCAATAATATCCTCACATCTCTTTTTATCGCAGAAGAAAAAGAAGGGAAAGAAGAGTGGAAAGAAAGGGAAAAAGGGAAAGAAAGACAAGGATTTGACAGCTGACCGGACAATTGAATCTCTGTATGAAGAAATGGTGCAGCAAGGCGTACTGGTCAAATGTCCTCAGGTTAGTAAGTATACCCCCCACACACACGCGTGCGCACACAGACACACACAAACGGACACTGACATTTCTTTTCTTTTTGTTTGGTAAAAGAGCTTTTTGCTACTTGGACAACATGTCAGTTGTTTATTGCTAAAATCATCCATTTCTTGGTGATTAGGAATGTCCTTATTCGATTTGGTTTATATTCTAGAATTATTCTGAATGTATTGATTTTAAATCTAAAAATTATAATGACTTAAAAAGGAGGCAACAATTTTTTTACTAAATTAATCTGGCATGACAAAAATATATTAGATGTGTTAGATGAAATAAGTTTAAAGTTGTTTATTTGTTTTTAATCACCGATTTTTTAATATTTCTGTGTGTTCATTGATTATTTGATTGTCTTAGTAGTTTAGGAAAGAGACCAATGTTTAATAAATTGTTCTGAAATGCTGTATAACTATGTTGTAATATTAATGAGCACTATTACATGAAAAATAAATCTGTTTTGTAATATATCACTTTGCTACACTTTAATTTAACCAATATGACTAAGATTCCTTTTGTTCCACTATGAGAATTTAAATTTAGACTTAAAAATAATTTCAAATCTGGATTTTTCCTTCACTCCTATTCAAGTAATGGAACATTCCAGAACAATCTCCTTCTGTCTCCAGGTGTGGCTGCAGGATTTCATTGGAGACTACAGTTACCTTGGCACCACCCTCAGACAAGCAGATATTGAGCCGATGCCCTCACTGTCCGATGTTAGGCAGTTGGTTGCGCTGTATGGCATTCTTCCACTGGGTAAGAAAAATATTTTTTTTTATTTTTTGCATAAAAATTATTTTTGCACTGAAAAGATACCATAATACATTATAAAATGTCCTCAAAATGGTTGAAATCATTATAACATTTCCTCGAAATGGTTAAAAAACATCTAATAGGTGAATAAAGAGTAATTAAAGTGGTACAAAGTATCGTTCTGCAAAGTATTAAACTTGTGGATGGGTTTGAACTGACAACTTTCCTATTATGACAGCTGCAATTTTGCAAAGGTATCCGTGCCTAAATATTTCTGATTTTTATAAATTTAAAAATTTTTCAAAAACGTTTATCTACCCAGGATCCCAAGTCAAGCACGAGAATTTTAAATTTTTTACGGGAGTTTTAAATTTCAAAAAGCACGAGAATTTTAAATATTTTAGAATTTAAAGATTTTTTAAAAACATTCCACCCAGGGTCCCAAGTCGTGCACGAGAATTTTAAATTTTAAAAAGCACAAGAATTTTAAATTTTTGAGAATTTAAAGATTTTTTATAAATTCCCCCTCAGGGTCCCAGGTCGTGCACGAGAATATTCCTCAGATCAAATCCCTCCTCCTCGCTGGACCTCGAGGAGTTGGGAAGAAGATGTTGATGAAGTCCATTTGCACCGAGACTGGAGCCAACCTCTTTGATCTCACCGCGCAAAATATCGCCGGGAAATATCCCGGAAAATCAGGCCTGGCAATGCTTATCCATATGGTCACTAAGGTGAGGGGGGTAGTGTACATAAAAAGACAGAATGCCAAGTAGAATGCATATGCATTCACAGAATAATGAAAAAAATGACATTAAAAACGATAATTTTTTCTTTTTCTTATTTCTGGTTGACAGTAAAAAAAGAACAACATTAAAATATTGTAGCGCCTAGAGTTTGCGTATCTCCCACTGTGCCTTTTTCTTTAATTCTATTTATTTGTGTCATCGTGCTCTTTTAAGATTCCATTTCAGTTGTCACTTAGTGATTGGTTTATTTTGTTGATTACGTGTTTTCCTCGTTTTTCCTATGTCGGCAATTTCATGTATTCAGTTACAATACAGAGTCGAGTGAAAAGGTTATCGAACCCACAAGGCGATTTATTACAATATATTTAAAAAATAGGAAATAACGTCAATGGGACAGTCGATAAACACATAGACTAAAATTACATAATATACCAAATTTAAAAGGAGAAGATAAATTTTTTAAGTTTTTTTTAACTTTTAAATTTTTCAACATTAATTTTGATAGTAAAAAACAGGAATAAATGTCAAGAGGACAGACGATAAACACATCTACTAAAAATACACATTATACCAAATTTATAAGCGTAAGATAATTTTTTCAAGTTTTTACTTGAATTCTCCAGGTTGCCAAACAGCTTCAACCATCCGTCATATTCATTGGAGAAGCAGAAAAAACTTTCATTAAAAAAGCTCCGAAAGGTGACAAGACGGATCCGAAGAGATTAAAGAAGGATTTGCCCAAAGTGCTTAAAGGTTTTAAGCCAGAAGACAGGTAGAGTTGACTCAGAAATGTAACTTTAAATTGATTAGTGTGCTCAGGTGAGTAAGTATATCCCCACACTGGGACATTGTTTTTATTTGTCTGCTAAAACAGCTTTCTACTTTTTTTTTGTTAACCGGTCTGTAGTTTGTTGATGAAACCATGAATTATTTAACAGCAATTGTGTATCGTCAGACAATTAACTAACAAGGATAGGAGGATAGGATATCCTTGTTTATCCCGTGAATGAAAAATCCAAGGGGGTTTTCACACGGGCAATCGTCAGATCACCTCGCGCCCACCGTCGAGTTACCGTAGCTATTGCAGTGTGTTATGTATTAATCATTCACACGTTCCTTCTGTCGATCAAACAAAGCCATATACCACATAGAGTTAAGGTTAAATCACCACCAATTTAGTAACATGGCGGTTTTGGAAGACTAAAACTGTAGAGTGGAGGTTAAAGCAGACTGGTTTACCTGTCATTTTAAGGTTTAAACAACTATGTATTGCGCTCACAATCAATGTGTGAACAGAAGTGGAATTATAACAAATTTCCACTACCCTTACAAATAACAGGTTTCTCCTACTAATACTTGATTATCATGTAGGGTTCTACTTGTTGGGACTTCGCTTGCGCCATTTGATTCCGAACTCAAACCATTCGTCAAAACTTATGAGAAGATCGTGTTAATCCCGAGACCAGACTATGCCTCCAGATACAGTACGTTTCTGGAATGTTCACCACCTTTACCATTTGCTGCTTACATGCCTTAACTGTTTGAGTTTGTTAAAATATCGAAAACACTACAATACCTTTCGAAACCTGACTGTATATGTGGGGTGATTTGATGATAACCTGTGTTCTAGCGACATTGTTATGTTGTATTATTACTGGTGTTAAACATGAACATTTTTGTCCACAAAAAGGCTTTGAAATCCACATACCTGGTCCTGGTATGCTATCTTGAAAAGTATTGGATAGGATATTTAGGTTTATTCCTGTGAATGGAAAAACCAAGGGGCTAACACATGGGCAATCGTCAGATCACCTCGCGCCCACCGTCGGGTTACCGGAGCTATTGCAGTGTGTTATGTATTAATCACACATTCCTTTAATTTAGTAGAACCCATTAACCCGTTGGGTTTAATCCCTTGCCCAAGGACACAACTAGTGAACAGTTTTGTACCTGCAACCCTTCGGCTAAAAGACTTAACCACAGGACTTATCTGTCGGATATATGAACAATTTGAATAGCGGTTAGTTCAATTGTACAGAGCGTTCTATGGTATGCGAGAAGCCAAAGGGTTATTACTTCGAAACCACCCAATTGCTCTTTGATTTTGTCCTTGGCAAAGCATTTAACTGTAGAAAGGTCACCACCATTTTACACAGCAATAGCTCTGGTAACACAATGGTGGATGCGAGGTGATCTGATGATTGCCTGTGTGTTAACAGATGCCCACTGTGTTTTAAAATCATGCGAATTAAACAAATTATCAATTCCTGATCCAAGGATACTGGCCGTCTTGGCGCTACCTTCCAGATCCATGCTAGCTGCCAGTTGTTTAAGTATTGAGCCTTCTGTGGTCTACTTTTCTGTCCTAGAGCTACCGTGGACCCACCCATACTATTGTATCAGGCCATCTTTTACAAACATTCCTGGTCCTGGAGCTACCAAGGACCCACCCATACTATTTTATCGGGCTTAACATTGTCTATATTTTCTGTCCCGGCCCTACGGTGGACCCGCCCTTTCTATTGTTTTGTACATCCTAATCCATCCCACCAGTTCTATGGAAGCATGTGATCACGGCGCACGGCGGCATCATCACCACTCATATCGACGTGAGCAGTCTCACCAAAATCACCGACGGCTACACGCAAGGACATATAGTTGAGGCTGTCAAATATATTCTCAGTGAGCGTCGCATTTCCCAGGTATGACAGAAAATGTTTAATTTATTAAGTAATTATGGTTAATGAAATACACGACAATATTTTAATCGATAGATTTTTCTTTTTTAAATGTGTTTTGGATTTAAACATCATCTGTAAAGTGGTGTTCGTATTTATTTCTTTCTTGTTTATGTAGCCTGTTCTTGTGGGAAATATGGAATAGGTAATTTGTGGGGATGTTCAAATGGCCAGTTGATTTTTGTATTGTATGAACCATCATCACACAATCAATTTTCAACCAGCCATTTTAATTTTATCAGCTTGCCAAGTAGCCATTAATGACAGGCTAGTAAAGGATATTTTATTTTAGCAAAATTATGCTATTTTTAAGTGTTAATTGTGTTGTTACATTTTTTTAGTTGGAATTGTAATTAATTGTATTCATAATTAATCGCGTAAACAATTAGTATCTTGAGACATGAACAGAACTAACCCTTTAACCTAACATAAATGGTGATTCGAAAACCAGGATTGATAAAACACCCTTCGTGAACACAAATGATTCTGATCCCCATATTTTCTCACAGCTCCCCAAGAAACCTTTAACCGCAGTCGAGTTCATATCACCACTTGCGAGAATCGACCCAATTTATAAAGAAGAAGAAGAAGCTTTTAAGGTAAATGCAATCCTGTATGCTTTGTTGCCCATTTCATTTCAGTTTTGTTTTAATTTCAATTTCACTGGGTTTTTGTTTTATTTATTAATGCTTTTTATTTTAAGATTACTGTAAAACCTCTATTTGAGTGCCACAGCGCTTTATTTTTCAACCCTTCACCTTTAGTGGCGTTTTATTAGAGGATAAATTGGCATTTAACTAGAGGTTTTATGGATTTTTATTTTGTCAATTTTAAGTTCAACTTTTTGTTAAAGTCTTGGTTTGGGAAAACTCCCCTTGGAAAAAAGAGAGCTAAGCTGGCAAAAGGTGGAGATGATGAAGAAGGCGGGGGAGAGAAGAAAGGGAAGAAGGGAAAAAAGGGAAAGAAAGGAAAAAAGAAGAAAAAATAAAATCTTCCAACAAATGCACAACATGAGTGAAAATAGTTGCTTTGAAGTTGAAATTCAGCAAGTTGAACGTCACATTTTTCATTTTCTTTTCTCATTTTATATCAAGTTTTAGTTCGTTTCACAAATTTCATTTTATTTTTTTGATCACTGTTTTCATTTTGTTTTGCTCTTGAGTTTGCAAATAAATGCTTCTGTAGTGGTTTTGCTTAAATAGAATTCTATATTGGAACAACAAAATATATTTTTTAAATTTATTATCAACTCACTGCGAATCACAGCAACCTAATCGTTTAAACACTGAAGCTTAATGTTGCACAATTGTTAAAACAAATACTTTAAAAATCAAACTAAAAATTCAAAATTTACAATTTTAAAAAAGAAACTAAAATTCAAAATTTACAATTTCTAGGGTAAAACTAGGATAAAAGACTTGGTTTGTTTTGGGGTTAGAACAATGGAAGTCATTATGACATAGTCAAATGAGCAAAAAATTGTCAGATTACCTCATGCCCACTGATTGCTAGGTTGCCGAAGCTAATGAATTGGGTTTGTAATCAGTTCATTTGCTTCTTACAAATAAGAAGCTCAAAAGTAAATAAACGATAGTAATTAAACCTATGAGTTTATCATGGCTACAAGGATAATGATAAAATGAATTTCAGTATAAAATCAATGCATAATTATAAAAACTCTCGACTAAAGCAACAAGGTCCTGTAAGTGCGTTACTTAAAGACACAACAGCACAAAAAAGTAGTAAGCGCATAGATCACCAAAATACAAACTGGTCAAGACATAATTATCTCTTTACCCAAACAAATTAACTAGCCTTCAAACCGAATAACTTCTTTTTTTTCAAATACCAAAACAAATTAATCCACCCCCAAACATAAGATTCCTTTACAAATTAACAGTGCTATGCTTAAGTTAACAACCGCTTCATTAAAAGGTTTGGTATTTGAAAACGCCGCTTGGAAAAAAGAGATTGGAAGCCAGCAAACCACCGGAAGATGAAGAAGATCAGAAAGGAAAGAAGAAAAAAAAGAAATAAATCCGGAACATTATTTTATTTTATCCTCAAATTTGTAGAAAATTTGGCGAGGAAAAGAATTTTGAAATACAGAGCATTTTTTTAGTTCAGTTTCTTTGTTTTTATAAAGTACAGCACCAAAATTTAAGAAGAGCAGATACTTTTTATATTACAGTTACAGGAGAATAATATATATCGGAATTGAATAGATGCATAGTTTAGTCTGTGGGACAGGTGGTTGTGCTGATACAAAGGTATAAGTGTATAACTTTCCAGTAGGATAGGATACTGTTAAGCTATGTAAGTGGTAAAGCAGATCATGTTATAAAACAGGTTACCACGTACCCTTGGAACTGTGTGGATTATGTGTCCACAGCCAAGTTGAATGAGTGAATTAAATGTTTTGTGAGGCGACTAAGTGCAATTGAAGTATCCATCCAAAAAAATAGTTGGCATAGCCATGCAATGTTGATTTTTAAAATTGAGGCAAATATTTTAGGATATATAATAATATAAAATCTAGTAATATATACAAGTTAAAGATGAGGCAGAAATCCCTATCTACAGCTATGCGCAGTAATTCATTGCATGATTAAAATTAAATAAAGGATTGGGAAGAAGGTATTAGCAGGCATACACTACATCACCTACAGAAACAGACCCAGTTTTGGTAATGCCAAGGTCCACCCCCAAAATTGGGCTAGTTCCGTAGATTTCTTTTTCTTCAGGCTTACAAAGTCTGAAACTAAAAGAAAGGTATTAGTTGTAATATATTAAGAGAATTTGGCTAACTGCTTACGTTCGTAGAGTTGTTAAAGGCTCCTCATTTTTCCTCATGATGCCAGTGTCCATGTCTATTGTGGTTTTTAAACCCCTGGTACAAAATAATGAAAGGCTTAAATAGTGATAGCTTATTACATTCCAAGCACTATCACAATACCGAATTGGCGGAATATAAGAAAAATATTTTATTTTTCAAGGGGACTAAGTTTCAGACCCACGATGAACCCTGTTACTATATATGTTTTTGGAAACATTACAGTATATGTATCGGTCGGCTACTGAAAGAATAAACTATTTAAAAATAATTCACCACATTGAAAATTACCTTTGGCAGTGCTTTGCAAACTTGAATTCTGCAGATCCAATCTTATAGCGTGTCCAAATATTCTATTTGAAATGTACAGGTATTATACAGAGAAAAGTTAAGTTTGATTCTCCTATCATGCAAGGAAATGTGTTATGGGGCGGGTTATTACCAGATCACCTCATGTAATCAGTCAAGTTGATCAAGCTATTGCCGTGTCCAGTATATTTGATAAACGTGATTTTGGTCTAGTTTTTAGAAAATCAATCAATCTAAGCAACATCTAGGAAACAACATAGTAGACTACTGTATGACTAATTAATAGTTATTTTGGACTGCATTAATCGGGTCTCATAGGTTATCATATCATGTGGAATTTACATAATTTTAAATAAGCAAAAAGGAATACAATAAATTACTACAAGTATCTAGGCTATTATGGCAAATAAAACTAGGTAACCTGATGTATAAATAAGGAATACCTCTTCGTATGGACTGCACCCGGATATTAGGAAATTCGGGCGAAAATTTTTCACCGAGAAATTGTCATTTTTGTCCAATCTTTCAATTACATCGTGTAGAGATTCCTCTGAGAGCATGTTGTATGGAGCAAAGTTGTGGTATATGGGCTGAAGTGGGAATGTTTTGAATATTAAAGATATTCAAGTTTTAATCCTGAAAATGGGAAAACACAATAGGACAACACAACAACAATAAACACAACAATGTACAATAAACACAATAATGTACAATAAACACAATAATATACAATAAACACAATAATGTACAGTACAGGCAATCGTTATATTACCTCTTTCCATCGTTGTGTTACTAAGGTTATTTCAGTGTTTTTATACGATTGATACATTATTGACTTTGTAATCAGCTGGTTTCGATCCAACAAACAGCAGCTGGAAGAAAACTTACAAACCAACTGAGCAATGCAGAGGGACAAAAGTGATGGGTGACTCTAAATACTACAGGATCGCTTGGAGTGCTTGGTTCGCTTGGATTACTATGATAAAAGTAATTCTAACCCTGTTCCTAACACTAATCTCAACCCCAGAACTAACTTTAACCTCAACCCTAACATTATTATCATAATCTTTATTTTAGTGAGGGAAGTTTTTTCCAAGGCTTTTTTAATTACGAAGTATAGTAAGCAATCCAAGCGATTCGAGCGACCCATCCGCTTCGAGCGATCCTGTGGTATTTAGAGGTACCGAAAGTGATTGCAGAGCAAGATATCATTGTTGTGGAAGAGAAAAATAAGAGGAAATTAATGGGTAAGACAATTATTTATTTTACTAAATATCACAAATTGTGTCTGTATAAAAATGTTTTTGTGAGAGTTATCCATGTATCCCTTTGGTTTTGTTTTGTCTACAAACCAAAATTCATTGCCAAATCAATTTATTATAACTGAAAACCAATGCAATGTAATCAGACATAATAATTTATATTATTTACCGGACCCTGTACCAAATTTATTAACGAAATTAAAGTTTTTAAGCAAAACTTACATTTCCATTGTTCTGGTTGTGGGGTCTCAGTAGAGCATAGCGATCTCTCTGGCAAAGTGGCCTCACGCTTGCTGTGTTGGGGTGATATTGTAATCGAATATCCGGGACAGAAATGTATTTTTGAAGCCATGTTGCCACCTCATCACCACAATCGATGCCTGGAACTTCCTCCCCAAAAACTCTGTTAAATAAATTGTAGAAACTCAATATTTTACTGAAAGTACACAAGAAAATGAGTGTTTCTGATCTGTTGGGTGTGGAAATCTTATATGTTGGGTGTGGAAATCTTATATGTTGGGTGTGGAAATCTTATCTGTTGGGTGTGGAAATCTTTGGCTGAATAGATCATTTGTTGAGTTACGGATTGTCAACTGAAAGGTGGTGAGATCAAAAATAGCTACATGTGTGTTCTTGGACAAAGCACTTTATGCCCTTTTCTCATACACAGTCAAATATTAAGTAACAAAATATCCGTACCACTGTCTTCATTGTATTTAATACACATGCAATAGCTCAGGTAACCCGACCGTCGACACAAGAGACATATGAAAATTGTCTGTAATAACTTTTCATACATTTACCTATCACCAAGGTTTCCCAAGGATATTCTTGCACTATATGCAAGTCAGGAGCAATGATTTAAATTCTGTTCATATATAAAAGTAGCTTTATAGGAACCTGCATACTAGTGCTCTTGCTTCTTTTGATGGTACCGGAACTTTAAACTTAATAGCATCCATTCCAGGAGCATTAAGGATCAAACTTCCGCCGTTGTCTTGGACTTCAATTGATATTTTCACCATGCACGGGTATCCATTTGCAGTGAGGCCTGTTCCATCAGGTTGGGTGACCAAAAACCCCCTAAAAACAAAGTTTCCTGTTAATATGAGGGTTGATACTGGGTTGTTTATTGCAATTATTTTTCTTTATTAATTTTGTTGCTTGTGGGCATGTGTTATGACATAAGGATAGGATATTTATGTTTATCGCCGTGAATTTTACTGGATTTAGGGCTTAAGCAATGTCCGCCAAGTGCCTTGCCAAGAACTACTGACTAGCTAGTTACCAGTTTCAATTATGCAGGCCACGCACTAACCCTAGCTAATCAGCCATACATTTGCATACCTGTCCATTATATTGCTGGTATTATAATACAGTCCATGTTGCGTGCACGTTGCCGAACCAATTTCAATACCATCGCACGATTTGATGGGGTGAATAAACACGTTTGTAATGACGCCGATTTTCTTCCATTTATTTCGTTGTTTTCTTAAATGTCGATACGCCAAGTATGCCAGCACACCACCTACAGCAATACCTGATGCAATTGCAAACTTCGAATGTTGCATTTTTACTAAATCTGCAAAAGCAAACAGAAACTTGTATAAGTATTACTAGGGGTGTAATAATTTAAAGTTGGCGTATCTTAAAAGCCGATATGAAGATAGAGGATAGGATATTCATGTTTATTCCCATGAATGGGAAAACCAAGGGGGTTAACACACGGTCACACAGGCAATCGTCAGATCACCTTGCGCCCACCATCGTGTTATTGGAGCTATTGCAGTGTGTTATATATATGATTCACACGTTCCTTCAATTTAGTAGGACCCATTAATCCGCTGGGTTCAGGCAACGTCCGTAAAATGCCTTGCCCAAGGACACAACCGACTAGCTAGCGACCAGTTTCGCACCTGCAACCTTTCGATTGAAAGGCGACGCACTTAACCGCTAGACCATCGGGCCGGACGGCGACGTACTTCACCGCCAGACTAACCGAGCGGACAAAAAGCTAGTTTAAAATTGGAAGCCTGGTTCTTACACTACTCCAAAAAAATCGTAGTGTCATGTGTTCTTAATATAACTTTTCTTTATCGGTAGGAAAATAGCTTTAGCCAAACATGTTGTGTTTACCTTCACGCTCAAATGCTTCCGCAGGTCAAGGGTCACTCATCATGCCTGAATGACGTTTCGATATATCTATTTCTATAGAATAGTATACGAAAATCGTTTATCACACTATGGTTATAAATGCCTTTGTACAAATGACACAAAATTTATTTTAGGATACGGATTTGTGCCAAATCATTGTTTTTTTAAATTACCCACAATCATCATGGTTTATACAAGAGAACAGCACAACAAACCGTCACCAGCGCACCACATTTAATAAAACGAGCTGTTTTATTAAAGTCGCGCCCATTATCAGTTTGTATTTAGTGTTTTCAAATCAGTCCACTTTGTATCCATCACCTAACCACTTGCATTCCTACGGCTGGTACGATAATAGGTCTGGTGTCGATATAAAGGCACATCTTTTCTTGCTTCGTATTGGGTTACTGTGTTACAAACCGTAAAACAATACTACTCAGTATAAATGGAAGTCATCCAACATTACCTTTAATTTGTTTTATAGCAAGTATTAAATGTCTATTTTTGTAGTTTGTATGTATTTTATGATATATAAACACCCATAAATTTTGCTATGAAGAGTAGGGGCCCCGCCATCACATTTCTAATTGGGCCTTGCGGTTCCTAGCACCGGGCCTGCATCCACCGACACCAATGGCGTCATGTTTTCAGGGTTTTATTAGACATGATCTCAAGGGATACCTGAACCAATTTGAAAAAAATTACCCAGTGTCCATAGCACATTTAAATGCAGTGATTTATTCTTTTAAAGTTTTTACAACGACAATGGTCGCATAGTTATGTAATGCACTTTGGTTTAATTAAAACAGTAATTGGAGAAATCTGGTAATATAGGGTAGGTATACAAGATTACCCTATAAAACTTAACAGCTAAGCGCTATGATTGAGTGCACAATAAAAATTGAAGATCCATATGAAATTGAAGTCTTAGCAGGCGTACACTACATCGCCCACCGAAACATCCCCGGTTTTAGTAATACCAA
Organism: Ciona savignyi; assembly: GCA_000149265.1. Lineage (NCBI taxonomy): Eukaryota > Metazoa > Chordata > Ascidiacea > Phlebobranchia > Cionidae > Ciona > Ciona savignyi. The sequence goes on from CH003396.1 coordinate 1,161,849, forward strand.
GATTAACACCTAAAATTGGGCTATTTCCATAGATTTTCCTTTCTTCAGGCTTACAAAGTCTGAAACTAAAAGAAAATGTGTTAATCGTAAGATAGGTCTACATAAAAAAGCCATAATCTTACGTTCGCAGAGTTTTTAAAGGCTCCTCATTTTTCCTCATGATTCCAGTGTCCATGTCAATTGTAGTGAGCATACACCTGGAACAAAAACATTTAAACAATAGGTAAAACAAACCATTTGTCCAACTAGTATAACATGGGGAAGGTATATATATTGGTAAATAATACTTTGAACTCAATTAACAAAATTTCCTGATCCTGTTATATAATTTTTATTGTTTCTACTAATTAGCAAAGAGGGATATACTTGGGACTATTTGAAATTACTCGATCAAGTCCATATCTAAGTCCAGTGATTTTTTGGAGGGAATATGTTATTAATGTACAGGTATTGTAGTTTCACTGATTTTCAGTTTTCTTGCCAATTTGTCTGGCTGCATAGCTTAATTCAAGAGAGCATTAATCCGTGCTGACTCAATTAATTATGTCCTTGGGCAAGGCACTTATTAAACATCACCTGAACACATGTGATTTATGATTGAATGAAAACAATGATAACATCTGTATTATACTTAATACACTGCATTAGCTCCGGTAACCAGACAGTGGGTAAAAAGTAATCTAAAAAATAACTTTGTGGAAAAGTTCCTTGTGCTTTTTTTTTCATTTAGAAGGACAAAACATGAATATTCTGTTCTTGTATATCTACAATACCACAGTAAAAACAAAAATAACTTATCTAGGTGCTATTTCCATCTTTACCTGTGACAGTGCTTCGCAAAATTGAATTCTGCAGATCCAATCTTATAGTGTGTCCACAAATTCTAAATAAAATATAAACATGAGGTCAACTCATACCACAATTCACTTAGATCTGATATGTTGATATTTTAAACTTTTTCTCAATGCTGTATTTTAATATTCATAGTCCTTAAAATCTACTGTTATCAGTGCACAATAGGTAGTTCTTCTTCGATTTATCATATCTTCAATGAAATCATATAACACAGGCAGATGTCAGGTTACTGAAGCTATTGCTGTTTGTTATGTATAGTGGAGACGTTCGTACAGTTTTAGGTTAACCCACCAATCCACTGGGTTCACACATTATCTGCTAAATCCTTTACCTGAGGTACAAAACAGACTAGGCACGATCTAGTTTTGCGATCACCAACCTTTTAGCTGAAAGGCGGTTTTTAACTGACTTGTGGCCGGACCAATTGACTATGAAATCAGACAGTAATTGTAATCTTCATTACCATAACAAATTAGGTAAAATCCAAACAATCAGATAATATGGAAAATAAAACAATATCAACCTATTACCTCATCATGAGGACTGCACCCAGATATAAGAAAATTTGGGCGGAAATTTTTCACAGAAAAGTTTTCATTTTTGTCCAATCTTTTAGTAACATCTTGGATAGATTCCTCCGAAAGCATGTTGTATGGAGAGAAGTCGTGATAAATACTCTGAAATAAAATGAGAATGATACATATCATACATTAGTTCATCCAGTTTGCTTAAATTGCCTCTGTCAATTGTTTGGTTATAAGCTGCTAGGTAGTCGGTTGTATCCTTAGGTAAAACTTAGTGGACAACACACAAACCCAATGGTTTATTGAATTAAACTAGAAACATGTAAGTGTTGCAATATATAAAACAATCGTATAAAACATGTTTCAACATATAAAACAAAATATAAAACAACCAATCGATCTGGTAACCCAACTGTGGACAATAGGTATCCTTACAATTACCTGTCTGATTGATAATGCCCCTTCATTTTCCTATTTACTAGGATATCCATGAATTTTTAGACGTTATAAAAACTAAACAACAAATTAATGTAATCACAAATAAATTGCAAGAAATTTACATTTCCGTTGTTTTGGTTGAATGGTCTGAGTGGTGAATAGACATCTCGCTGACAGAGTGGCCTCACGCTAGCTGTGTTGGGGTGGTATTGCAATCGAAGACCCTGGGCAGAAATGTATTTCTGAAGCCATGTTGCCACCTCATCACCACAATCAATGCCTGGAATTTCCTCTCCCCAAATCCTAAAAAAATATTGCATCACGTTTTTAAATAAAAATATTGGATTAAGAAAAAGTGTATATTGGATCATCTGAAAAATTGTTGGAAAAATAACAATCAATAGGTATACCGGTTAGGGTTTTATTAGTAGACACTGCAATAGCTAGAATAAACCGATTGTGGGAACGAGGTAATCTGACGATTTTCAGAGTAGTAACGCTCACGTTCACGTATGTTTACGTGGCACATCATATGTATGTTCAATTTTAATGTATTTTAGTTAGTTTTTCTTTAGTAAATATAGAATATGATTTTAAGTACCTGCAGATTATTGCCCTTTTTTCTGCTAATGGTACTTTAAACTTAACAGGATCCATTCCTGGAGCATTTAGGATCATAGTTTCACCATCTTCTTGAACTTCAATTGATATTTTCACCATGCATGGGTATCCTCTTGCAGTGATGAAAGTACCATCTGGATGTGTGATCACAAATCCCCTGAAGACACAGTTTTAGTTGGCTAGATTTTTGTTCAGAATCCTGATTATATACTCATTTATAGCTATGGGTATGGAAAACATCATCATTCATTGAAATATTTAACAACTTATTTGCAACAGTGTGTTGCATTTGACCAAGTTAGTTTTTAATTGTAAATTCCCAGTATACCACATTGTCTAAGTTCACCACACAATACACATTATAATTTCCCTTTTTGTAGTTTATTATAAGAGATCCCTTTTTGTAGTTTATTATATTTCCATTTACCAATGTGCATAAAAGTTAATAGCCCAGCCCCTCTAAAGTTCTTCTTTGAAAAAAGGTTAAAGATCTCTGATAATTGCCCATTTCGGCCATTTGATAGCCGCCAAAACATGGACAACAGACATAAAACATGCAAATACTACCCAATTTCCTTTGGGGAATATTTAAAAAGGGGAAAGGGCAATGGCAGAAAGAAACTGCATATTAAAATGTAAGTTTGGGATGAGGGTTAAAAAGTTTAGTTTCCTTACAATCCAATCCCCCTTTCTTTTCTTTAGTGATGCCTTATATTATAGGCTATAAAGCTGTTAATTTGTGATATCAAATTGAATATGTAATAGCACAAAACAAGAAGACCTGTCTAATATATTTCCGGCTTTATAATAGAGGCCATTTTTCGTACATGTTGCCGACCCAATTTCAGTTCCATCGCACGATTTGATGGGGTGAATAAACACCTTTGTGACCACGCCGATTTCCTTCCAATTTTTTCGTTGTTTTCTTGAATACGCCAGGTATGCCAACACTCCGCCAACGGCAATAGCTGATGCAATTGCAAGCTTCGAATGTTGCATTGCGAGGACTTAGATCTACACAGTAAGCAGAAACGTTAGTTTATGCCACGCGGTTTCTGTGTAACTTTGCATTGGACACTAATTACACTGAGAGTTTAGTTGCATGTGTTAAAACATACAGCTACTGTGTTAACGGTATTGTCATATTTAAAAGTTTAATAAAAAATATCCCTAAAAAGGTTGTTTCTTTTTACCTTCACAAAACTTTTGCAAAACGTTTCAAGGGCTCAAGGCTCATTGTGTTTACATTTACGCCTGAGTGCACCTGGAGGTCAGAGGTCACTCATCACAATGAGCTTATATGACGTTACAATACATAGTTCGTTCACAATTGTTGTATTGTGCGTAGAAATTCCTTGTCCAGTGCCGTTTTCTGGACAATTCGGTGCTTAAAATAGAACAAATATTACGTTGTGGTGTTGATAATGTAGGAAATAATTGAAAATCCAAATTATTTCATCATATTATTAAGATATTGTATCGAGTCAAGAGCAAACTTTTTTTTGTAAAGTCTAAATTAGTAATAGTAACACATTATTTAAACTACTTTGACTGAATTATGCTTTACATAACTTATTGGGATTATTATATTTACCTTATTTATTTATACCGTTTGGTGTGTGTAAAGAAACATATAGCTGGGAAACACTAAAAGAAGGGAAAGAGGAAAGGAGGGAAACTGCTTAACTATGGAAACTAATTCTAACCCTTCCCTAAACACTAATCTAAACCCCAGAACTAACTCTTACACCAAACCAGTCTTTAAAAATAATTTTATTACCTTAATCTTTATTTTAATGTGCAGTTTCCCGCTTTTCCTCCTTTTAGTTATCCCCCTTTAGCTTTTAGGTTAAAACGTTAGTTATGTTAAACTGTATTAATTTAGTCATGTTGCTTTAGCTTAACCTTGCCTTTCTTGTTAAGTGTGTACATTTTGTAGTTAATATAGTATATGTATTAATGCCTTAAAATGACAATCCTGCCTAAGAAGAAAGTGACCAAAGACAAAACACAGAATGAAAAGGCACAAAGTAGTCATGAACATCTACCATCCCAACATCATTCTGTAAGTCTTTTGGTCTATCATTAAACCACTTACTAAGTGAGATTGTTAATTAAACATTGTCAAAGTTTAGTTTAGCTTTAAGACTAGGACTTTTTGTTTTATGCTGTACCTAAAAAGCTGACTTGATGACTACTCATGTCTTTTGCTGTTCCTTCCCTGTAGAATTTCATTTTAATTAATGGTTATTTTAGTAAGAGAAAATAAGCATTTTATTACACAGAAGTTTTAAAATCTACAATTTCTAGCAGCTTCCAGAACGTACACGCCACGACACTTCTCAGATTCGTTCCACAGCGCATTCTAGTACACAGTTGGAAGAACGACCACACCGGAATCGAATTCGACATCCGCCCGAATTCCCAGTTTTACAAAATACAGAAACACAAGAAGGACCTTTTGGTCCAACATATGATGCAGCTGTGACGGACTCTGCAGGAGGAGGATGCGGGATTGTCGATCCTGCATTGCAACTGCACACGATTGTAGCCAAAACAAATACAGACATCACAGATGCTGCCCCACCTGTGTTAAACGTACAAGCTCCTGGTGAAACCGGCGTAAAAGAACGACCGGTTAGCGTAAAACGCCGCCACGGCCGACAGTCACCTCACGCTCCACCATACTCGCGAAAAAACTCGCGCTGCTCGCCAACTACTGACAATGCAAGCAGCAGCGGCATGCTAGCCCCGCCTGCGAAACACCATGGAGCCGTACGGAGACACCACGCTGCCCCTGACGATCGCCGCCCCATTTCGCCTCCAGTAAACGCGGGATTATCAAACGCTTCCCGTTCTGTGCGGAGGCGACAGCGGTCACGGGCTGAAGGTAAGGAGGACATAACTGGAAATAACTCCGATGATGAGTATGATGCAGCAAGACTGAGAAGATTACACCAGGGTGTTAATTTTGAGGAGGTAAATTTCATCTAGTAATTTAATCATATTTTAACAATTATGTAATTTTCTTCTCCATTTTTTCAATTTATTTTAGTTTAATGTCAAATAGGTTTATTTTTTATAGACTTAATTTTTCGGTTAATAATGTAAATTATATTAACTTCTATCCCCAGCTTGAGGCGAAATTTGAACGAGCACTCAAGGAAGTTCGAGGATTAGTTATAAAAACCACGGATGAAGATGGAGCTTGCCTCTTTAGAGCAGTTGGTAGGTCTACCTTATCCAATACTTTCATGATATCAGTTAGTGTAGCAGAATTGTCAGTTGTTGTAAAAGTCGGCATGTGAATTTAAACAGAATTCTACAGTGAACATACAAAATTAATGATTGTCATGTTCTAATCACTGTAACTTCCACTGTCTATATCTGTGTTTTTTTATTTGTTTTTTTGTAACTTATTTTTCCAAGTTTACACTAAGCCGGATGGGGGCTAAAAATGGCTGAAATTTTGTGTCATTTAATATATGTTAAATTATCCACAATCCTTTAATTCGCCATAGTCTATCTAGTAGGAAAAATAAGTAGAAATACAAGGTTTTAAAATAAAATTTTAGCATTTTATAATTACCGGTAGTTTTTCAATTTTTTGCTTTCCTGCCGTACACCCACCACAAGTGAACTTTGTCATGCAGTGTTAAGGGTGTCCTACTGTCCTATCTCTGTAACAGGCTACATGCACACCCTGTATAAATTGGGAGAATGCAGAACAAATAAACTCTCCACACTTGTGTTAACATTATTTTGTTCCAATAAACAAACACCTTTTCAATTATATATAAATTTTGTTGGACATAATTGTTAGCATTTGACAAAGTGACTAAGTAGCACTGCTATTGTGTGCTACTGTATTTTTCTATCACTGCTAGGCTGTTAAAATTCATTTTTTCAACACAACTATACTTAAGAAGATGCTTTTTAAAGTATACCCTTAACTTCAATCAGACATTAAAAAATCAAATCTGAGTAGAACTATAAATTGATATAATCTCTTATGCTTAAAATTAAATTAGATTAAAAAATCAAATATATAAATTGATAAATCTCTAATGCAGCCGATCAAGTTTACGGAGACCAGAATATGCATGATGAAGTACGAAGACACTGTATGGATTACATGGTTAGGCTGCGTGTTTATATTCTACATACCAGTATAGTGGTAAAACCATTCCAACCATGAAAATCATTTACCTTAAATTTAAGGAATACTTCTAACTGAAATGTAAATACCAAAAATGTGCTGTAATTTCTTTATTTAATTAAAGTTTAACCTTTTTGAGCAATAACATGGGCCATGGCCATTAGGAAACCACAAGAAGTGTTCTAATAAGTAATGTAGAAAGATTTAAAAGGCAAAGCTCTACTGTATAAAAATCAAGTACTGATTTGTAATTACACAAAAAAAATCTTTTTGTTATAAGATAGCTGCAATTATCATAATTGATTTAAAAAATCTAGGGTACTGAATAAACCAGTTTATTTTTAAAACTGTCAATAGAAATATTAAACATGTAATGTGGTATATGTCTAAAGGTACCATCTCAAATTTTAATTGTAACATAACATCTACCACAAAGAGT
>CH003396.1:1180620-1195328 GCA_000149265.1 Ciona savignyi
GGTATTAATTACTGTTTTGTGTTCGAAACAGTGGGGTAGAATTAGATCTTTAAAGCAAGCAAAGAGACAAAGTACTATGAAAATAGTAATGTGTCTTATATTTAGCTTCTACAATTTTTTTTTTAAATTTATGCTCAGAATAGAGTATTCAGAAAAATCTTTAAAAAGTTGTATTAAATTCAATACTAAAATAGTGACTTTTTATTTTCTAATTTTTTTGTAGACGGTCTTACTCTAGGTTTTTCAAATTTAAACAAAAAATAAAGTAAACTAAGCTAGAGTTAAAATTGTAAACTGATTATTTGTTCTTTTCTTGTAAAAGTTGTACTTATTTCAATAATAAAATAGTATTTTTTCCTGTTTCCAAACTCGTGACTGGTTTCTAACCCACTACTTTTCGTGTTAAGTTAAGAAAAAAACAAATAGCAGGATAGCATAGTCAGAAAATCTCAAACACCCTGGGTTGATTGCCTAGTCCAAGGACACAACCAACTCGTGACCGGTTTGATCCCACAACAATCAAACTTCTTAACGAAATACAACCAGCTACTTTTTTAAATAACGTCTTTTGTCGAAGACCCTAGCAAACAAGTAGCCAGATTTAACTCACCGAGAACCCACTACCTAAGAATGTGCTAATCATTCGAATAATTTCTATTGTAGAAAGTTGTATTTAATTCAATACTAAAATAGTATTTTTTTCATGTGGCTGGTGTTGTTCTCAGTACCATTCATCACACTGCTATAACTTGTGGCTGGTTTCATTCCCACTACTAATAGCTACCGATCTAACAGAGTAAGAATGAGCTAACCAGCTTATCAACTTTCTTTGTTAAAGAAACCACAAAACAAATAGCAGAATGTAACTCACCAAGCTTTCCATTGATTCCTGCAACGCTGCTTTGTAACTGCTCAGAAAACTTGGCCCATGATCCGGAGCTATATTCGTCCCTAAACCTTTCCCTTGTCAGTGAACCATTCTTGAAGCTGGAAACAAAATAGTTGCAGGTAGGACACTCATTTTCATCACCAGGGATGTAAATCTTAGGGGTCGTTATAACAACATTACAGCAAATTGTCACATTGCCTGCCATTAAAATAAGAGACTGACACAAATGATTTATTCAAGGCACCAAGTTTATTCTCAATGCAGACAGGACCTTATGTATAAACACAACATACTATTAGCTGTAACGACGTTGTAAAAACCCACTATTAAAATGAATAAACATCCTTTCTCACCAAAGTAATGCCATATAAGCATCATCTTCAACGGGGTTAATGAATATGTGGCCTTCTAACGCTGGTCGAGGCTCATCCAGCCACACCAACAGTGTATCAGAGGTTCCAAGGCTTACAACGATGTCTCCTTTCTAGTGGGGGGTGTACTACGTTAGTAGGGTTATCGGGAGCACATTAGTAAGAGAATTGTCCTTCTTAAAGGTAACTTAGTACCATGGTGTCACTGCATCCAGCTAATACTAAAGAAAGGGAAAGGTGTAACTGATTTCCAAACATTTTTAATAGAAATTAATTCTAACCCTGCCTTAACCCTTTAACTGCCGGCTGTTTTTTAGGTCATTTTTCGGCGAAGTCGCCTTAGGTTAGAAGCTTCTGTACACAAAACTATTGATGTTAGCATAATATGATCAACAGAAAAGTTGTTCAGTAATAAATTTTCTTTTGTTTTACATTAGGTAAATTTTGATGACGTCATGCATTGTGCAATGACGTCATGTGTTTCTATTTAGATCAACAAAAACTATCCTTTTTTCTCTTTTACAAACAAAACAGTATGTAGCAAAGTTATTTACGATTATCTTTGGATCATTTTTGTATTGCTCTTTTTGTGATGACATCACAACTTGACTGATGACGTCGTAATACGCAAATCAAAATTTTTTTTTACTTTCGCCCAATTTCGCCCAAAACACAAAACACATAGCCACAGGAAAACAAAACTGATGTAAAACAACTTCAAAAAGGTTCTTTATCAATAGAACTACTAAAAAATGAAGCACAACTGCTTACAGATTCACTATCAGCAAACAAAAGGGCAGCTTCTTCAACAGAATATCTGTTTTTACCCTCCAAAAGCTCAAAAAATGGCCTAATCCAAAATGTACAAGCGAAAAAAGGAATGAATTGTTTTTAAACAAAACAAGCGAACCATGACGACAATAGTTGAAAACTAATCGGGGACTAAATCAGTAATTAAAACTAATTAAAACAACCAAAACCACACATATATGTATACGTTTTTTAAAACTCAAATAACTAAAAAATTTCAAATGTAAACCTATATATCAACTTATATTGGTAAACGCAGAAATTATTCAGCTCTCCAGCGCCATCTCACTGATCAAAATCGGCCGTATACTTTTCCACTTAATTAATTTTCGGCAGTTAAAGGGTTAAACGCTAATCTCAACCCTAGAACTAACCCCTACTTTAACCCCAGCCCTCACATTAACCTTTACACTCTAGACTTGATTTCAGTAAGCAGGTTTTCTCCTTCCCTACTTTAAGTTTCCCCCATGTTATTTTAGCATCCAGGTGTTTTTTCTATATGAAACAGCCCAGTTTGGCTCTAATTCTAAAACATTTCTACAAGAATTTAATGAGGAATCTAAAGATTGGATACCTGAAGTCTACATCCAGCCAGTGAAGCTGGGTTGTCCCCCGTGAAAGCCACCACCTGACAATCCGGTTTAAATCCGTATTTCTTAGTGTAGTATGGAGAGATTGGACCCTGGGATAAAAATTTGAGTATAGAATGTGAAAAGAGGAAAAATAAAGAGTTTTAGCCAGATGTGTTTTATAGACCTTTTGTTTTGTTTTTGTTAGAAAAACTACTTTAACTGCTTGCTCGTATTAGAGTGTGTGGTACCATCAACTTAAAGGTTGTGGAATTAAAAATAGACCGTTTTACGACTGTGCATCTTTATGCAAGGCAAAAATAAGGTTGAACGAAAAGCAATATCTCCAAAACATGCAACACACTGCAATAGCTCAGGTAACCTGGCTGTGGGCACGAGGTATTATGAGAACATCTGGATTTGAAAGAACATTTTTATAACAATGAATTATTCTGAAATATGATGGTAGTACCTAAGGTCTTCGAGTTACCTACCCCTTTTTTTTATATAAATCATTTTAGTTAAACCTTTTTATTTATTAATATGCTTCAAAATCGAAAAAGTGTTCATGTATCTTAGGATTTTTCTTAGTGTAAAACCATTTTCCAATATCTGCATGATGATTGAAAAGGATAGATAGCTCATGTTTATCCCCATACATGGGACATGGACGATTGATGTTACAAACTGATTATTTACAGATTTCCTCATGCCTGGTCGTCCTATGTAAAACAGCCTGTTTTTTACAATGCCTGTACATTTGAATTTTTCTATCCTATCGTAGACTTAAACTGTGACCTTCAACCAATCTTTTTAATATATATGTCTGGCCGGTTAGTCTGGCGGTAAAGTTAGTCGCCTTTCAATCGAAAGGTTGCAGGTGCGAAACTGGTCGCTAGCTAGATGGTTGTGTCCTTGGGCAACGCACTTTACGGACATTGCGTGAACCCAGCGGATTAATGGGTTCTACCAAACTGAAGGAATGTGTCTATCATATACAGCACACTGCAATAGCTCCAGTAATCCGACGATGGGATCGAGGTGATCTGACGATTGCCTGTGTGTTAACCCTTTGGTTTTTTCATTCACGATGATAAACATGAATATCCTATCCTAATTAGAATTACATGGAATGACAGTTCAACTTTTGGAATATCTACCAACCAGATTGGTGGCGGAGGGAACAGGTGATCCCAGCTTTGATTCCAGGTTTTCTGCTGAGGCTTCCAAACATTCTTTGCTCCATGATTTCTTTCTAAAAAATAAACTTAACATTCTTTTAAATACTTCTGGGTTATTTGTTTAAAAATACCCTCGTGATAAAAATGATTAATTATCTTACTTCGTTAGTTGTTCATTGTGGCATACAGTTACTTTAGTCCACAATATTATTTATAAATTAACATGTCTCCAAATTTACAGATCATAGTATTTTTTCTATAGTTTGGCAAGCAGTTGAAAATCCAATTAAGCTTTTCAACCAAACGATACCTAATATCCAACAAGTTCATTCCGGATCCATCACTGTGGTCTATTGCAGCGAATTTGCCGAGTAATAATGACGCTGCAAAACTGCTTACCAGCGAGATTCTCTAAAAGAAATAAGACAGATAAGTCTACTTCAAAAAAAAAATATTAGAAATTTCCAAAAATTTTGTTTTAAATTTACATATTTTTAAATGAGATTAAGAGCAATTATCATGCTTGCGCAGTTTTTGCACAATGTAAAAGCAGAAAATGCCAGTTTTGTATATTTTTTTGTCTAATTTTATAAATAAAAGTACAAAACCCCTAGAATCAAAAAGTTCAGAAAACAATTTATACCCAAATTAAATTTGAATTCTGATCCTATACATCCCAACACACCAGGTACCTCAGTGTTGTTGTATGCTTCCCTCTGGTTGTTGAAAACCTTTTGGATCTGATTTCCGGTGAACCTCTCGTACGCCCGTGACCCAGTGATATCAGCCAAAGCCTGGCCTCCACCCATTACTTCTTCCAGCTTACTGTGCAAAAATGAATTTTAAGAAATATTTTTACAAAAAAATTAACCGGATTATGATACATTGGTTCTGTAGTTATGTTGAGTACAAGATTCATGCTTTTCTAGTAAGTTAAAATGTAACATTTAACCATAAATTTTAATTTCCATGTAATATTACTAGATCAATTAGCTTGGTAAATATTTGATTAAAAAACTGCAGATGTTTAGAGGACAAAATAAATTGGTTAGGCCCATCATCCGACAGATTAGTCTAGTGGGTTAGTGTGTCGCTTTTCAGCTGCAAAGTTGCAGGTACGAAACTTGTCGCTAGCTGGTCCGTTGTGTCCTTGGGCAAGGCATGCCTGAACCCAGCGGATTAATGGGTTCTACCAAATTAAAGGAATGTGTGAATTATACACAACACACTACAATAGCTCCGGTAATCCAACAGTGGGCGCGAGGTAATCTGACGATTGCTTGTGTGTTAACCCTCTTGGTTTTCCCATTCACGGGCATAAACATGAATATCCTATCCTATCCTAAGCAGAAATGGTAGTTCAAAAAAATCAGCTGTGTTGCTTAATAATTCAAAGTACCAATCGTTGTCTGATAGGTTGTTGGTTTAAAACCAGCCACACTGAACGTTGCCTGATCCTAGGATATTCATTTATATACAACGTAATGGATTAGCTGCAGCAACTCGACTTTGGCAACAAGGAAATCTGACTGAGGGACTGTGTAATAACATTGCCTGCTTATTCTCAATCCCAGGGATAATACCAATATCCTGGATTCTATCCTTACCAAACTTTGCAATTCTAATTTTATAAAAACACAGATTAATCTATAATAATGCTGATTAAAACTTTAATTTGAGCTATAATCTACAGGATAACAGTACTTAGTACCGTCGGTATTAAGTGTATTTATCTAGTTTCTATGTTACATAACAATTGGAGAATTCTAAAACACACAAGCAGTTCATCTTACTTGCATTCTTCACTTGTGCTTGAATCCATCCAAATCGGGGAATCTTTGATTGAAAAACAGTCCTTGAGTTGATCGTGCAAAGACTTATCTCCATCTAGGTTTTCCAGTACAGATTTTGCTCCATTTTTCCAAAACACACTGCCATGTTGCTGCAAGAAAATTTAAGTTTATTTACTTTACTTTTTTGAGTGATTAATTTTTTATATTAATGAACATTATTTTTTTGAGTAATCGGTATCCACAGGTTAAGGCACACATCCATATAGAAAGTGGTCAGGATAAAGAACATGTAATTTATTAAGCACCTGACTGACTATATTGCAGAATGTCTTTCCTTACCCCTATACCACATGAGATATCTTTATTTCTGTGAAAAATACTCAAAAACCGTTATCACATGGGTGACAGTTATACATTCTCATGCCCCCCAACAGATTACCAGAGCTATAGCAGTGTGGTGTAAACATACAGGACGCTCCTTCTGCTTCAGTTTAACCCATTATACATTTTAGGCAAGTTTTGCTATAAATCCTTTCCCTCAGTGATCAACCAACTTTCACCAACATAGAAATACAGCTGGACATCAAATACACCTGTCCTGTGCCAGACAACGCAGCCACGGTTGAAAAATCAAATCCTTGCTTCTGTAACTTCTCAAGTGCGAGGTCGAGCGCTTGAACCCACATTTCCGTGGGAGCTGTAACCTTGAGTTGGTCATCCTGAATATGAACGCCACCTACAGAAATAAAATAAAAATGAAAACTTGATTTTTTTGTGCCAAAATTTATGATATTTTTTGTGTTGGTTGATTCTTCAAAGAAAAGAATATATGGTATATGACTAACCAGTATGATTAAGTACATCTAAAAAAATATATTTTTGCTTTTCTACAGGTAAAAAACACAATTTTATTTTCCTAACCAAAGTAGCGGCAGTTTAAACCACTAGCCAGGTAAAGTAAATTGAATACAAACACCAATATTATTAGGATTTGAAAGATGCTTGGAAAAACAAAAACTGTACCGTATTTACACACCATGTGTCTTGTAGTGTGGAAGTTCGGAATCGAATTGGACATGAACTTCGGTCAGCACCTCCAGCTCATTATTTGTGGCTAGGATTTTTAACTGCAATTAAACAGTGGTGGTTATAGGATGATTTAAAAAAAAAGTGGTAAAGCATGGTTCTGTCTGGTTGGTTAGATAATCAGTTGCTTGCCGAACAGCTTATTTGTTATATAACATCCCCGCTATAGTTACGATCCTCTTACGAAATTGTGGGCTATCCGTCCAGACGAGTTGCAGAAATTATATACACATAGGACAGGATATTTATGTTTATCCCCTGAATGGGAAAACCAAGGGAGTTAACACACGGGCAATTGTCAGAACACCTCGCGCCCACCGTTGGGTTACCGGAGCTATTGCAGTGTGTTGTATATGATAGACACGTTCCTTTAATTTAGTAGAACCCATTATTTCGCTGGGTTCAGGCAATGTTTATAAATTGCCTTGCCCGAAAAGGCGATGCACTAAACCACCAGACTAACCGGCCGGACTAGATACGTAGTTCAGATCAAACTGACAAATATACATACAAACATTGAGGAGACAAATTTTACCTGCTGTGTACTGAAATCGAATCCAAGATATGACGACATTATTTAAAATTCTAGACACCTTCGATCACTTTAAAGCAAAATGAATGTTGTGGTTTTGTTTTATACAATTTCGGTAATTCCCCTTGAAAAGAAGTTGTAATATTTATATGTATTGCGTATGCATTTTAGGTAGTCATCAAAAATCTAGTGTGATAACGAGTTACCAATTAAAACATAGATTTTAAAATATGAAAAAAATATGTTATAAAATTTTTCATCATTATGATTGGTATGTAACGTGCGTAATATCACTTGTCGTGTTTCCAATAAAAAAGGTATGTTCGCATTTCACATGAGTCAGCTGTTCTGAACAGCCCGCGTTATCTAGGATTTAAACAAAAGGGTAAAGATAAATTAAGATTAACATCAGCGGCGGAAACAATGGGAGAGCCGTCACAGGGCGACTTTGAAGCCTGGTTATGTAAAAAGCTGACCTCGTTGGATATTGATAACGAAGTGTACGGATCGTACATAACAAGTATTTTGGACGAAGATGACGACCAACAGACAAAGAAAGAAACCTTGGAGGAAATTCTGGAAACAATAACGGTTAGTGGGTAATGTTTTGACTTTAAACCCGGTTATGTTCTTTTACCGTTTAGTCTGGTGGTTTAGTGCGAATCTTTTCAGCCGAAAGATTGCAAGTTCTGAACTGGTCGCTAGCTAGTCGGTAGTGTCCTTGGGCAAGGCACATAATGAACATTGCCTGAATCCAGTGGATTAATGGGTTCTACTAAATTAAAGGAACGTGTGTATCATATACAACAAACTGCAATAGCTCCAGTAACCCGACGATGGGCGCAAGGTGATCTGATAATTGCCAGTGTGTTAACCCCCTTGGTTTTCCCATTCAAGGGGATAAACATAAATATTCTTTTCTATCTTTATGTATAGTCTTATTTTGTATAAACCTAATATGCGATGTTGACCAAATAAGAAGATGAATCTGAACTTTAAATATTTTGTTTAGACTCAATGCTCATCAGATTTAATCATGGAATAGGATATATTCTTCTGTAAATATTAGTTAAGTTGCTTGCTAAGGACACAACCGTCCAGTTAGTAGTTGATTTTAATCTTACTATCTTTTGGCTTACTTGTCGGATTAACTATTAGGTACCGTACTTGGTTTTATTAACTCTTTCACTCCCGGCCAAATGCATTAATTCAAACATGCTGTCCCGCAGTGTTTTTTACAATTTTTAGTCATTTTCAAATTAGCACAGTTTTTCTAAAGTTTATGCTATGATTTAATATTTAGTATGGTTGGAAAGATAATTTATCCCTCTTTTAAACAAGCTGCACATCTAAAATCTACCTCTAATAAAGAATATATTATGTAAACTTTAGTGAACACCACTTTTTATGCAAAGAAAATTCTGCTCGACTTTGAAAAATTTGAGGTGCACTGACAAACGAAATACTCACTTATTATTGGAATGCCCAAATGAGATGAAAATTGGAATGTAGATTGTCTAATAGTTTTTGTACTCAGGAAAATTCGAACTGTATTTCTATCTTCAGTAGTTTTTTTACTATTTGTAATTGAAATGTCCCTTTTTTCTGACTATATTATGAAAACTTGAACCAAAACGCATTGAAGTTTTTAGTTTTGTAGAACTAAAATAGTAAAAAGTATAAAAAAGAACAGTGAAGGAAGTGTAAAAAGGGCATACAAAACCAAACAAACGCAAATACTATATCCAATATTCTTCAAAGCAGGGCACACCGAACTAGCTAGTCTCGCCGCCTTTTTCTTTATCATGCGCTCAGCAGGCCCAGCTGGATTCATGCTTTGGTGAACACGAAGCATAACCGCCTGCTGCGAAAACGTCACCAACGCTCTCCTTTTTTTCTCAACGGCACGAAATTCACAGAGAATGTAAAGAAAGACTTGCTTGACAAAAAGAGCTTCTCTGCAAGTTAACACGACTCCTATTGGCTGAGTTAGTCACGTGTAAATTCGTGTAAAATCGATAGAAATAAGAGGCGAAGCCTTGAAAAAGAAAGGCTATCACTCCTCGCATTTTTAATATTTCTCCACGATAATCACAGAGAATAAAATATAGGGTTTCCTTGATCGAATGAGCCATAGCTGAGGTCTCTACCATTACGCATTGCGGAGAAATCGTTTTTTAGATTTGCACCCATTTATGTACAGTCGGGATGCCATGTTTTACCACCAACTCGCGATATATGGCGAGTTGGGAGGGAAAGAGTTAAAGTTGTCATTTCTATCTTATTTACTTTTGTTTTCAAATTATTGTGTATTGTAAATTATAGACATTTTACTTAAACTTTGTTCATTTGAATTAACTTGTTAAGAAATAATTACTAACTACTTGGTACCACATTAGGAGAATAATGTTGCCCTTTGTAAAGATGTTATCGAAATGTACCAATCCTTTAAAGTTGCCAATACAGCACAAGCAAATGATGGTGAGTTTTTTACAAATTCCAGTCGACATACAGCTCACGATTTGATTAAACTCATGCTAGTTAGTATGAGTATGCTGAGTGTCATTAACCCTGTAATACGATTAGGGGTGTAGGTTTACTGACATCAAATTGTAAAACCTTAGTTAAGTTGATTGTTGAAATCTAATTATTGAAATTGAAACGAAAGAAGTAAAATATGTGCTGCAGAGTGCCGTCCGAAATTACACCATTGGCACTTTTAAATGTCTATTAAAAGTTTGCTTAAAATGCTTAAATCAAACAGATTTAAACTGACAATTCATTTCAATCAATATGTATATATTGATTTTTGTAGCTGATGGTTAAAACAAAGAGTGTTAATTGAAACCAAGGTACCGTCGTCACCTAATTGTTTTTTTAAAGATGACAAACCGAACATCGATCAAATACTAGCTGCCCATGTTGGTGTGACCACCACAACAATGCAAAAACAACATCAAACACAAAGTAAGAACAGCTGTCTTTCGTCATTGAACTAATATCCAATTTGTTAGATGTAATGAAGCCTATGGAACAGGAGGATTTTTATGCTTATGTGGATAAAAAAAAGGAAAAGGAGTGTTATCACATAGACAGACAATCATCTGATAAAGTTGTGGTCATTGGTTGGTTATCGGAGCTATACCACTATAATAGTGGCACTATTGCAATATTCATCAATATGCTTCAAAAGTAGAAGATGTTGCAAGAATTTAGTAATGTATTAAGTGTTGACAAAAAATTGACCATACCTACTCTTTAAACTCTGCAATTAAGCTTTAGAAACTCGACTGTGTAAATAAGACAAATTACTTGCCAAGCCCCTTCTCCTTTCATTAAATTAAAATAATTTACCACCCAAACCCAACCCATCCGTACAAACTTAAACCAGCAATAAAGTCCAAATATTTGACAGATTCAAATGAGGAGAGCAAAGCCATCAAGCGATCTGTGATAGCCATGTATAGTTCTGTTGACGATGAAGCAGACACAAATGAATTATATCCTTTTTAATAAAAAAATTATTGTTATATATATATTATAGGTTAGGGTTGCTACTGTTCTCATGTATTTTAGATTGAACACTGAACTAAACTAATAGTACAACCATTTTAGTAATATTTTTAACATTATATGCATTTTATAGGTGTACTACTGTTTCCATATATTTTAGAGTGAACTAAAGTACAACCATTAGAGTGGTATTTTAACATCCATTTCACATTTCTCTGATACTGAATTAATCCTTAACACTTCTTTTTTATTTCTACAAATGAAAATAGCTCCAAGCCCCAACATCACCAAACAGTGGGTAAGTATACCTGCATTCTGGTGATAGGATGGGATATTCATGTATTATCCCTAGTAATGTGAAAACACAGGGTGTGTTATTATACGGGATATAATACATCAACACCACAACGGGGGTTAATATGGCAATATTTTGGTTATAAGATCTCCTTTAATGAGAAAATGCAAGTAACATTAGCAGAATATATAGCATTAACACCACAACAGCGGGTAATAGGCTAATCACTTAAATACAGATCATTACACTAGCTCGACTGTGGGCATGAACTACCTAAAGATTACCATGAATAAATATGATGCAGACAAGCAAACAGGTCATTATTTAAATTAACCAAACCTCTTCCAGATTCAGCCTTGGAGATGTTTGAAAATACTAACGCAAAGAATGTTAGTGAAGTGGAAAAGAACACAAGATTAAAGCAAAAAGAAGAATCTGCAAAAAAGAAGGAACAGGACAAAGTAATGATTAGGAAACCTATTTTATAAATTTTGGTACCACTGGCACTAGTAATGGTAATGTTATTACCAATTAGGATATTGACCAGTTTAATAATTTACTTACACTAAGACAAGTCTAAAATACAGTATCTCTTTAGCTTTTGGCTCCTTGCAATTTCCCAATCATCCTTGTTAGACAGGATGCTCAGTAACCCATTAAACCACTGGGCTCGGGTGACGTCTGCGAAATGACTTGTTCGAGAACAGAACCGACTAGGCTCGTTACTGGTTTCATACCCACCACTTTTCTGCTAACAGTCAATATTAGCTAACCCTAATTTTCTTTTGTTAACGATTACCGTATTATAATGCTTCTTTCTGAAGATTTTTCTGTAATCAATTCTCCCTATGTTTTTGACCTCCAGGAGCAAACCTGTGTATCCTATTCCAGCACTATAATTTTGAAAAATTAAGAGTTTATCTTTTTTACCAGATCAACCTTGAAAAGCAAAAAGTTAAAAAAGCAGAGCGTAAGGAGAAAGAAAAACAAAGAACGCAGAAGAAAGAAAGGGGAAGGTGATTCTGCCAAGTTCAACCACATTATTTATCGCATGTATAGGAAATTCTTTTTACTCATTTGTGCCCTTCTTTTGTTTGTGCCATGCCTTATTCAGTACCTTCGTCAGATGCTGTTTGACATTTTGTAAAATAAAAGTAATAAGTGTTTGTAATGGTTCTGGTGTGAGTGGGTTAAATTAGCTGAGATGGATGGACAAAGTTTGAATCACATCCCATGTCCACCATTAATTTCTCAACTGATTAGTCTAGTGGCCAGTGTGTTGCCTTTCAGCCGAATGGTTTAGTACGGCACCTTTCAGCCGAGAGGTGCGAAACTGGTCGGTTGTGTCCTTAAATAAGGCGTCTAACGGACATTGCCTGAACATGGGCTATACCAAATTAAAGGAATGTCTCAATTATACAACACACTGCAATAGCTCCGGTGCCGCAAGGGGATCTCAAGATTGGCCATGTGTTAACCCCCTTTGTTTTCCTATTCACAGGGATAAACATGAATATTCTATCCTATACCACTTTGAAACATTCTCAAAAAGTAGGTTGCTCAAGAAAACAACCAGCTAGGTAGTTCAAGCAAATCAATGTAGGCTTTGTTATGGAAAAAAAACAAGGATAGGATATTCAGGTTTATCCCCGTGAATGGTCCATCATGCCTTGCCCAAGTACACAACCTTGGCTGAAAGGTGACGCAATAACCCAACTGATTAATCTGTGAGACTTTAAAACAAACCATAAAAAAGCCAATCGTTTACCAACCGCATAGTTCTGTCCGTTGACTTTCAGTTAAAAGGTTGTTTCATCAAATGATTTTTTCCTAAGGAAAGGCACTTAGCAACAGCTGTCCGATTGCAGTGGATTATTGGGTTGAACTAAAACAGTAGCGTTGTCTATGATATACAACATAATGCAATAACATTGGCAACTAAGCCGTGAGCTTGACTTATCCCACAATCTGTATATAAGATCTTCATGTTATATTCCTGCCTGCCAGGATAGAAATAACCTTATAAAATGCACTGCGTAACATTAAACATCCAAATGTATTTCAAACTTTATTAACCGTATTTTTAACCAAATTCTAGCCCAATTTAAACAAACTTTTAAAAATTATAAACAGAAAAAACAGCTCTATAAATAGGCCTTAACAATGATATATATTATATATCTTATAATAATAGAAACAGCATAAAATAGTTGGCTTATCGCAAGATTAGTAATGCACTCTACATGATACATGCAAATCAATTTCTTTCTAGTTTTCAAATCGACAAACTTTTCTAAAACCAATTGTCACAGAACTTTTTTAAACTTAAAAATAAATAGAACCAAGAACAGTTAAAACAAGTGGAATTAAGAACAATTGAGCAGCTAGTAAAACGCTTCTACTGAAAAAAACTAGTAAAATGCATCTATTTCTAAAAGCTACATATTTTATCAGCTTAGGGCTAAAAATGAACAGTGAAAAGTATCAACTACATTATAAAAACAACTTAAAACGACACAGTGCAACAAACAGTGGTTAAATAGGTTAAAAACAAAAAAAGAACGGAACAAAACATTTCAATAACCTTGATAAATCTATTTTTACATTACGCTTCGGTTCTAGAGGTATTTGTCTCCAATTTAGACTCCTTTTCGGGGAGAATATCATGGGGGCCTTTTTCCGCTGGTATCTCAGGTTTTCCCTTAGAGGTAAGGGTGATGATAAGAGCGGCCCATAGTGCAGTGCGAGATTTCCTTGTCGCCTTTGTCAGACCACTTAGAGATGTGGCTAGCGTCATTGTTAGCGCATCTGGGGGAGATTTTGATTAGATGAGAAGGATAGGATATTCATGTTTATCCCGATAAATGGTAAAACCACGTGGGTTAATACACGGGCAATCATCAGATCACCTCCCGCCCACCGTCGGGTTACCGGAGCTATTGCAGTATGTTGTATATGACTTAACTGTTCCTTCAATTTGCTAGAACCCATTAATCCACTGGGTTCAGGCAATGTCTGTTAAGTGCCTTGTCCAAGGACACAATAGACTAGCTTGCGACTAGTTTCGAACTTACAACCCTTCGAGAAGATGATTACAGATCTCCAGTAAAAAAACGACTGATATGATAACATAGAAACATATCGACATGGAACTGCCAAGAATGCCAGCAAATTCATTTTACATTTAACAAATATTTTTAATCTTTTGCCTTATTTGCAACTTTTAAAAAATATAAAAACTTTTTTTTTATTCCAATTTTCTTTAATGTTAATTTGAGTAAATTCTAATTACATTTTATACTATGTTTCTGAGGTGCAAAAACGATATTAACTAAACTAAACTACCCCTTCAGAGATATACAGCATGTTATACAATTGTGTGTATGCGTATTTTAAAGGTCCACCTGAAAAATACATAACACAAAGGTATGGTTAGGTGTACGGATGTCATAGTAGTAATTGTGATTTTCTGACTCAAGTTTAAATCAATTGTACATTTCTACTCTAGGTATATTACAGTAACACATTGCAATGTGAATACCAGGTCAGCTGAGAGATGATTGGCATTAAAAGGTAACATGAACAGTGGTAAAAACAGGATTAACCCACGCAATCAACCCAATCAACACAATCAATTCAATCAATCCAATCAACACAATCAATCCAATC
>CH003396.1:1198784-1212921 GCA_000149265.1 Ciona savignyi
ATGTCATTATTTTGATTTTAGTTTGGCGGTTTAGTGCGTCGCCTTTCAATCGAAAGGTTCATGTGCGAAACTGGTTGCTTGCTAGTCGGTTGTGTCCTTGGGCAAGGCACTTTACAGACATTGCCTGAACCCAGTGGATTGATGGGTTCTACCAAATTGAAGGAACGTGTGAATCATACACAACACATTGCAATAGCTCCGGTAACCCGACGGTGAGCATGAGGTTATCTGACGATTGTCCGTGTGTTAACCCCCTTGGTTTTCCCATTCAATGGGATAAACATGAATATCCTATCCTATCCTAACTTGCTACAATGCCCTTTTTCCAATTTAGTACCTCATTTCTTAATTTTGTAATTTGAAGAAGGTTCCCTTTTTTTTAATATGGTACTATATTTCTTATAAGCAAAAATCATAATAAATGTTAACTAAAAGGATTACTAGGGTGGAAAGTAAATTCATTACCTTTATTCCTACGTACTAACAAATCACTAAGTACTTAACTACTTCACCCAAGACTGTATAGCGATAAATGTTAACAAAGAGCTCCTATCCTGCCTACCATGCAACACTTATATTGCTGTCTTATTAATAGCACGAATGGCAAAAGTCGGAAGGTTTTGTGATCGAAACCAATTGCTTGCTTACTGAAGGTACATCAGTAACAGACATTTTTTTCTTATTGAAACTTAAAACTAATGTAATGTATAAGACAAAACACACTGTATATAGTTTAAATACACTTGCAGTGCTTAGCAAGTATTCTAATCAATTTCCTTCGTATCAAAATGTTATAACCTCCTTTTTCCCTTACAGCGATAATGCTAAATAACATATTACATATCCTGAACTTATAAAATCTGAAATAATTTTTTTTACAAAACTAATGCCTTCGGTAGTTTGGTTCATAATGCCATAAACTAACTTTGGTTCCTATAATGTTCTTGATGGGATGGCTGAGTAGGCAGAGGTGTTCTGCGCTCACACTGACTCAAATTCATTTCTAACCCTGAAGTGACTGAATCACTACGCCATGGTGAACTCATCTGTGTGGGAGGGAACAGGAGTTATTCAAAATAAATGGGATGTTTGGGTGTTTGAGCATTTGGATGTTACAATTTACTCTGATTAAGACAAGAGTTATGGAAGTTACAACAACCAAACAAGTTCAAATTGTTCATTTAAAGTAAAAAAAATATTTAATCCGTTGTTTGAGCCTTGTGGTTGAACCTATAGATCTAAAACTGTAAAAACATCGTGCTTATATACAACACACTGAAATAGCTTATGTAACCAGACATCTCAATTTCTATCTCACATGGATAATTCATGAATATACCATACCATACCATACTGTAAAGGCTTCAGTAGTCCAACTGTGCAGCTTGTTAATTAATCCAAACAACCTCATCTAAGCACTTTGCTAGTGGATGGTTTCGATCCATACCCTTCCGGCCCACACATAACCATTCATCCAACCAACAACTAAGCTGGAAACTCATTAATACACAAGGTTCAAGTAAACTCATCTAATTACTTTGCCATCTGCTGGTATCAATCCCCTAACCTTTCGGCTGACAAGTTACAACTCATCCAACCAACAACTAAGCTGGAAACTCATTAATACACAAGGTTTAAGTAAACTCCTCTAATTACTTTGCCATCTGCTGGTATCAATCCCCTAACCTTTCGGCTGACAAGTTACAACTTATCCTACCAACCGCGGCGCTGGAAACCCACTAATAGGCAAGGTTCAAGTAAACTCCTCTAATAACTTCTATCAGCTGGAATCAACCTTTCGACTGACAGGTTAGCACTTATCCTACCAGCTAGCAACCACGCCACTGTGCTTACCCGATCCTCCTGGTTTAAAATGGGGCAGAACATGTTCTTCTCCCGGCTTCCTGAGATAGGGAGTGGTCGGGGTGAATTGGCCTGGCAAAGTGGGTCGATGGGGGAGGGAAATGTGGAGCTCATATCCAGTGACTGGTAACCTGGGGTTGGGATTAGAGGGGGTATGACAACAAATCGGGGTGAAAATAGATATATGTATTAGGGGACAAATTCTTTTCATTGTAAACGAAAAACTTCTAGGCAGTGTGAACCGTGGGATATTCCCAAAATGCAACCAGTTTTAAAAAAGTCAAAAATTAGCAGAATCAGAAACTTTGCTAAGTTATGGTTATGCTTTTCGAACAACCAAATCGACCTGCTTAGTACTGTAGTTCCAAAAAGTTTTGATTACAGTTTTTTGCTTAATTTTTCCAGTGGCCATTTGCCAGCGATAACATGTCTGATTTTGCTTCGTGTTTTACCATTTATAACTATAACTATTTCTGTCCTATTTTTTCAGGAAAAATAAAATAAATTGGAATTAATACATAATAAAGGTCATTGAACCAAAATCATCATTGGTATGTGGCAACACATTTAAGTATATTACTCAGTTTATAGCATATTTGTAAATGCCATGGTTTCCTATCAATTTGAAACAACTCACGATTAGAAGACTTCTGTGGTGTAGTCTGCTGTTTGATAGGATCCAATCTTCGCAACGATACTTCGTTTAGATCGATGTTTCTTATGTCTGCGTCTGTGTAAGGTTGGATTTGTAATTTAAACTTGAAGAAAATAGAAATGTTTTTATCAGAATCAGTTTGGTTTTTAGAATTATTCTGGCATATATATTTCAAATCCAAAATTTCGAATCGACACATTAAAATTATATGAATAAAACTTATTTTGTTAGATGGACTTAATTTCAAATTGGTAGAATAAAAAAAAGAATTTCGCATCATTTCCATTCAAATTCAATTAAATTTTTTTTTCAATCGAATATCCCTAATGCTGTAGTGATGATATATTCCAACTTTTGCAAAATAAATATATATCAACCACATCAACAAACCATTCAACTGGTTGATATCACCCAGAGAGTTATTGGTGAGAGGTGGTGTCCCGTTTCCAAGTCCAAGCTCGCGGAACTTTTGCTGTATCAGCTTTTCCTGCATTTGCATGTTTCTGCTGGAAATGATTTGTTGAAACATTAGCAAAGTGTAAAGGAGAGGATAATAGCATATTCAATAAAGATATAACATCTTTTTTAATCCAACGACCTTTTGGCTGCATATTTAACAATCGACAACTCTTTGGTCTGACTCCAGTTAAATAAGCTATGATGAGGCCTGACAAACTGCCTTGCATACTTTTCTTTAAATGCATATTGTGTTGTTATCCAATGGGCCACTGTGGTAAGGATATGCGGTATAGTCTGTCAGGCTTGTTGTACAAGTATTATTGGACCATCAGCCGGAATATGGTGGGATCGATGCCAGCCACTGGCTAATCAGTTTTCTTGACCCCAGTGCTCAAATAGGTTGCAAAAAACTGCAGCAACGTCTCCATTGTAATTAATTAACATATTGCAATAGTTTTTGTAATATGAGTGTGGTTTATGGGCAGAAGTAAACTCACACACAAACAACTGTCTGTTTACAACATACTTCGTTGACCTTCGCATTAGAACTAACATAAATATTTGAACATATGCTGTCTTAGTGATATCTGATAAATCAATCTCTCCCTTTATTAAATCGTTACCAGCAGTTGTCAAAGTGACGATGAAGGATTGATTAAATAGTAAAACACAAGGATCACCTGTTATCCAGTGGAAACAGAGATTGCTGATTTACATCTTGTTGTGGGGTGGAGTGGAGGTACGGTTTATCTGGATTTAATGAATTGAAAGTACCTGCACCGTCACCTACAATAAACATATATTGAAGGCACTCATAGAGTGCGATCATTAGTTACTGTTTAAACCATCACTATTTGTTCAGAAATCCTAATTTAACTGTATTATTTCCTTTTAATTTTGGTTTCTACTAAACAGTTGTAAAGCCAACGTGAAACGGCCTTAATCATACATGCACTGTAATAGCATGTGGACACAAACGTATGAGGTAATTTGACGATCGTTTGTTTGTGTTATGGTTTTATATATTCCTATCTTGTTATTGTGTATTTGATATAAGTTAAGCACCTTGGGGACTCATGTATCGATTGGTGTTAGAATCGAAGAAGGAGGCTCCACATCTCCATGGAGAGTTTGCATCTGCATCGGACTGAGAGAGAAGATGCTTCCTGTGATAGATCACGCATTTATGCCTTTTTTATGAGGTGGACTTTTTAAAGAAACATCTATTTATCCTTAATTTCTTACATAGAGATGATCCATGGTTGTACTAGCCCACACAAGCGCATGGCGCCTTATTTCAAGGCGATTGTTAGATGTTCATAAGCCCAATGTCGGATTACCGGATTACTATGTGTTGTACAAGATTAAGTCATTTCTACAATGTTAGTTTTTAAAACCCAGGCATGGGCAACACATGGCCCGTGGGTCGTTCCGCCCTGTGTAGAGATTTTGACTGGCCCCCAGACTGTATCTAACCATAGCTTGTAATTAACATATTGAATACTATTTAACCCTTTAGAAACGATAAGAACAAATTTGTCCTTTTTGACATATGCTAATTCAAAATGAAAAATCTCCAATATTTCTTGTCGAAACTGCTAAAGTTTGGTCTCGTTGGAAAGCTATATGATATATCTTTTGAAAACAGCAAAAATAAACATAAATTTGCATTTGAAATAAGTTTAGTTGAATTTTATGATTTTTTTTGGTGTAATTTTGAGGAAAAATGATCACAAAAAAAACGTTTTTTTAATACTACGCTCAAAATGTTTGTTTTATTTAATGTCTCTATGGTGGTAAAATTAGTTTCGCTTCTTGGGATGTCCCGAATGTGATCTTACCATTTTTTTTTCATTTTTTGGGGGTTTTTGAGTATCTTTACGGTTATAGTCCACAATTTGGTTCAAACCCTTCATTTATAGTTTATTTTAAGGGAAAAGTAATAAGATAAAGCAATATGGACTTAATAGTAATCTAAATTTCTATTCTTACATTTTTTATAATAAAAAAACAAAACAAAAAAATTAGCATGGGTGGACCTGTAACATGAAATTAGTGACGTAATATTATTTTGATGACGTCATCAAACCAAAATTATAATATAATTGTGGGAAATTTGTTTCTGAGTAACTTTGTAAAAATAAGTTAGGCTGTATTGTCAACAGATCAAAAACTATAACATTGTATAAGAAAGAATATGACGTGGACCCCCAAGTAGTGAAGTCATCAAAAAATAAAAATTTCAGAAATTTTGGAAATTTTATTTCGAACAACTCTAGTGTTGAACATTTTCCTCTAACTATAACACGAGAGGCGCTAGAGCACTACAAAGCGGACTCGGTCAAAACGCGCAAACTGCGCAAAAACAATCTCGTTTCTAAAGGGTTAATAATCCAGCCCACGTAGAAGTTTATTTTCCCAAATCTGGCTGACTAGAGAAGTTGCACACCCCTGGTTTAACCCATTAATTCCGGCGATGTCCACATCACTTGCCAACTTTAGAGATTTTTTAAAAATTAATAGAGTTAGGAAAAAATATTGTTTAAACTTTTAGTTGTTTGGGACAGTTTTTAATTTATATATAATAAACACTGAATAAAGATTTATGAATCTACTTAGGAAGAAAGAAAATGTCAAAATAACATGCTTTCCTGTATCGCTTTATAATAAGGAATAAGTGGTGTAACAGGACCAGGCATAAGGTAGTCAGAACTAAACTGTCCATTACTTCCTGTGTGTACTAACAGCTGGGATAACAGGCTACTAGATTCACATGCAGAGATGAAACTTTTACAGATATACAGTTTACAAGGGCTGTTGTGTGGAAAGCAATTTTTAAATAAAACCAAATTGGTGTATGGACAATAAATTTTTTATAAAAAAAAAAACAAACTGTCATTTGGTTAAGAAATAAAAAAAAAACAGATTGGTGTATGGACAAGCAATTTCAAATGAAAAACCAAACTGTACTGTGGTCAAGTACCGGTAATAAAAAAAGGTGTATCATTAAGAAAATTCAAATAAACTTAACTACACTATTTTATTTTTAATTACAAGTTAAAAGTTCCCTTAAACTATAATGTGCAGTTTAGATGCTTTTTCCTATCCCTGATCCGTAATAGTGCATTCCCATGTCGTCACCTTAGTTGTTCCACAACCAGTGGATCCATGTCTCCAGGAGTTGAGAGAAGATCAGGATTATCCTGCACATTGATGGATGGGCTGATGTAATCACCACTCCCCATGTTCGATATTCCACTCGAGTTCAACGTCCCTCTTTCCAATGAACCTGAAAAATGTAGTTTATGCGTTTCAGCGGGAGGGTTGCCAGTTCGAAACTGGTTACTAGCCAGTATACAGGTTTATCCATGTAAATGGAAAACACAAGGGGCGTTAACACACATACAATCATTAAATTTTCTCCGCCCACTGTCAGGTTATCGAAGCTATTGCAGTGTTTGTATATGATTGGGACATTCCTTCAATTTAAAACCCATCAATACACTGGGTTCAGGCAATGTCCTGCCTTTCCCTAGAACACAACAAACTAGCTAGAAAACAGTTTCGAACCTGCAATGCTTTAGCTAAAAGAGATGCACTCACCTACCAAGCTATTTGGTTGGACATAAAGATATAAAGTGTACCAGCAAGGTTTATCTAAACAACTACCTGGTACCCCGGTTTCATACTGAAATCCGTTGTATGACTTTGGCAACTCATTTTCTATCTTATCTTTGCCGATAGTTGAGTTGTCGGTAAAGGGATCACTTCTGTCCAAGAAACAACTGTTGCTTAGTTGTGAAACATCTGGGGTGGGCAAGTATGGTTGCAAGGGGCTATTTTTCTGTGAATTGCTGTTCGACGTCCGGAATTGATGTAAAAATTTGTTTCTTTCAACTTCCAAATCCGGTGCCTGTATAAAACAACGTAATATTACTTTTTTGTCAAGAAATTTATGAATAGTTGTAACTTTGTTCAAAAAGTGCTTCATTGTCCAACCGGTTAGCCTGGCGGTTAAGTGCGTGGCTTTTCAATCGAAAGGTTGCAGGTGCGAAACTGGTCACCCGCTAGTCGGCTGTGTCCTTGGGCAAGGCACTTTACGGACATTGCCTGAACCCAGCAGATTAATGGGTTCAACCAAATTAAAGGAATCTCTATCATACAATACACTGAAACAGCTTGGGTAACCCGACGATTGGCGCGAGGTGATCTGACGATCGCTTGTGTGTTAACCCCCTTGGTTTTGCCATTCACAGGGATAAACATGACAAACATGAATATCCTATTTTGGCAAAACATGCCTGGTTGTATGATGATATTTTATATTAAGTCGGG
Source organism: Ciona savignyi (assembly GCA_000149265.1). NCBI lineage: Eukaryota > Metazoa > Chordata > Ascidiacea > Phlebobranchia > Cionidae > Ciona > Ciona savignyi. The sequence goes on from CH003396.1 coordinate 1,206,097, forward strand.
AGGGTCACTGCAGTGCATTTTGGAAGGTTTAATAATTTTAACTTTATTCCTACGATTTATGTCTCACAATGATGCTGTAGGATGTTGGTTGGTGAAATTGTACTAGGTCATATTGCTAAAATAAAATTTTATATCTGCAGTTTACCGAGCTGTTATGATAATCATATTTCGTCGGGAATCAGTGTTTCTTAAGCGAAAATTTTAGGGTGCAAACCATTCTACTTGAACCCCAAATATATTTATAAATTACAATGCTCTTTCGCACACACATTAATAACTTCAGAGCCTAGAAGTGTCATTTTTATATCCATACTATAGCATCCTGGTAGCATAGTTGTAACCTATTTAACTCTAAACTAGCAAATTAGAAACCACTTGTTTAAAGGCATTATCTGAAACAGTTGAAATAATGGCTTGAACAAAAATTCGCGCATGAACAACATACTGTAATAGTTAAATCGAGGTCATGGTGCGCAAAATGTCATACAAGTGTATGTTTTAGCCATGGATAAATATCCTAACTTACCTTTTTAGATGGCGGAGTGCAAAAATTCGGGCTCAACAATGCAGAAGTGCTGGAAACGGATTTCAAACCTGAAGCTGCAATCGGCTTCCAAGCAGAAAATGCACTCACCGAACTAAGGAAACAGAATGAAGAGATTTGGAAATTAAGATGATTTAAAATATTAGATAGTGATGATTGGGTGTTATAAGCTTGTTGAACTTCATAGGTTAGGTTTTATCCTAGTTAATCGGAAACTGCAGTGGGGGCATAACTCTATCAATCATTTGATTATCTTGTGAACAGCTGTTTTAGTTTAATCCATTAGGTTCGAGTGACGTTCATTAAATAGTAAAATACCCTAACAAGATAACCTTGACTTTCCAGCAGCTAGTTAATCCAACCTTTCAGCAGATCGGAGCATCAATTACTTTATGATGGTTGCAAACTTGCATCATAGCTTTAGAACATAATAATGCATGTTTTTTTACCAATTTACTAATTACCTTCATATTGTATGGCTATATTATAATAGAAATAGACAGTTATTTTATCATAATGAATAAAACTTATAATAACAAAGTATTATTTTAAACCATAAAGACTTCAAAAAACTTGTAAAACAACAACCCAAAAATGATAGGATAGGATATTCATGTTTATCCCGGTGAGTGGAAAACCAAGGGGTTAACGCGGGCAATTGTCAGATAACCTTGCATCCACCAATCTGCTGGGTTCCGGCAATGTCCATTAACTGCCTTGCTCAAGGACACACCCGACCAGCGACCAGTTTCAAACCTACAACCCTCCGGCTGAAAGGCGATGCCCTAAAACACTAGACAAATCTGTCAGATAAGATTTATGGATTTATTACATTTTGTCATTAATTGAATAAAAAAATTACTTTGAACGCCTGGGACAATCAGCTGCACTTGGTTTATCAGATAAGATGCTGGCAACGAGGTCTCCTAATGTCTCATCATTTCTGTATGGATAGATGGATGTGTCATTTTTATTCTGGTGGGTAAATTCGGACTTATCAAACCTCGTGTTCATGGGCGAGATTTCCGAAGTTATCTCAGTGTGTTAAATATAATGGGGCTTATTTCTGGTGTTTATAAGCACATTATTCCACTGGGCAATATTCGCTAAGTGATTATTAACACTGGATGGGATAAACGATACAACAATAAATTTAAAGTTTCTGTGGTGACAAGGACACTGACAGGAATATAAATAATTTTTAGACCACTTTGTATTCAGTCGGACTACCATGGTTTCAGTGTGTTTTACAATTTGATAAAAACACATTTTGAATGATCCAGTTGTATGACTAAATAAAGTTAACATTTATTAGGGCTTTTCCCAAATACACATAAGGTAAAGATTGTGCCAAGCACACTTCTGGAGTTCTGGAAATGAGCTTTATTCTCATTAAGCACTGAATAAAACTATTTAAGCAACCAATACTGCCAAATTTTACTTAAATGATTTTAGTATCTAAACTAAATTTTACAAATATTTACCAGCCTGTTATGTGGAAACTTTCAATGGGAAAGATTTGAAGGTTTAAACATTGCAGTGTGTGTGGAAAACGGATTTTCACGAACAAATTTACAAGGAAACCTCCACTAGTACTGTACCACGGCATTTCATTACAGAACGAGTACTTAGTTACGTGTTTAGTGTAGAAAAAAGGGGGATTGGGTTGGTTATATGGCTACATCACCGAAGTGTGTTACAAAATATTTGTTTAACTTGTTTTTTTGTGTAAATTTCACGGTAAACTGTCCCCGATAATGTATGTGTATGGAATGTTTTTCGGAGTAAAGGAATACTGTAGGACTAAACAAAATCTTACCTAGCGCCTTGTTCATCAGTATTAGTGGACCAAAGTGAGTATGGGACTGAAGGTGTTTCCATTTAACAGTTTTGCTTAAAATCATTGGTTCTCCCAGATTCTTGACCTGATTTTCCAAAGATTTAAAACCGAATGCTCGTGAATTTATTTAGGGAGTAAGTGGCTGAATTACGGCAATACTCTAAACGATGAATCATCGGGGCCACACCAGAAACCAGTGCAGTTTGTTTACGCTTTTACCGACAATAATCAGCTGCTGATTTATGCTGACGCCTTACAAAATCAATAACTGGACTGGCATAACCCGGTGTCATCATCAACTTTTGCCGGGCTACATAACGAAATACACAGCATTATTACGTCATTTCATTGTACGTAATTCGCGGGAAAACTACAACCGCTCCTAGCTTCTTGGATAAATAAACACGCGGGTTGTGATAGACACAAGTTTTATTCTTTGTTTGCAATTGCCTATGGACATGTTTTGGGCGTGTTGTGTGCGCATCTAAGCAAACGCGTTGGTCGCGAACCCAACTGAAAATGCAATGAACAAAAATCACGCTTGAGCTGTGCAGAACACATTCTTGTGGAGAAAAAAAAACGAAAAAAAGAAATTTGTACAGAGAAAGGAAAACCAACAGTTCACTCTTAACAGCGCACAAACCCTTGGTTTTAGCACTTGGACACAAAATGACGTTTTGCGCAGTATAACTAATAGCACTGCTTAGGCAAAAACGAAAGATCCCAAAACAGAAGAAGCCAATGGCCCATCAGCGAGAAGGTACACATATATGCAATGACAATACAAGTTAATTAATATACGAGGTTACTGGTTAACATTCACAATCTATTGTTAAGGTAACAACTAAATATTACTTGGAAAAGTAATCATTTTTCAGTCGATTAACCTCCAAAGTTAAGGCAGTACGGGCATTCGGTGTTAATTCGCAAAATTACAATCACCATTACAAAGAAACACAAGCTGTTTTTCATTTTTTAAACATTTTACGTCGTTTTCTTGAGTTTACATTTTTCGAACTTTTAAATTTTTTTTGGAGTTGTACATAATAAACGAACAGCAAAAAACGCAGAAAAAGAATCATATTTTTCAAAAAATGAATTCCGAAAAACTACAAAGTAAGCTCTCAGTTTACAGTTGATCGGTGAACTAGGGGTGGGGGTGAGGAAAAATCATTTTCGTTGTTGCTGTGGTAACCGTACCCCCGACTCATCTTGGTGTCGGACCCACTTGATGGAGACATGATGCCTGGGACCCTCGGGGGCTGTTTGGATCGATGTGGGGGGCTCTCGCTAATCTCACCCGGCTCTGGGCTGGAGTGATTTGAATCATACGAGCCCCCGGTGGGTAAGCTTTCAGCAACAAAAGCCCCACTGTCTTCTTCGTTCTCGAAAATCTCATCCGGCATTGACGTGGGTACCGGGGCTGAAGGGTCAAAAACCGCTTTTGGCACAGGGGTAAATACTGGGGGGCCGGTACCGTTTGCAGCTCGTTTTAGAGTAACAGTGGGAATAGCTTTGCCCCCACTCTGCTTGACCTACATGCAAAGAAATTTAACAAAACGTCGCAATGAACCTGAAAAAGGAATGACATTTTACCTTGGTCATAGCATCAGTTAAAGATTTCTGAAATAAAGCATCGTCCAAGGTCTCCGAGTGCTTCTTGGAGCTTCTGAAAAATAATGAAATTGTAGTAAATTAAAAAAAACTACTACTTGTAATTAATCAAGTAGTAACAACTGAAAAATTAGGCTACAGAACAGATATTAGAAATATAGGCTGGTTTTTATGTAGATTACTAATAATACACGCCAGGGGCGGTATTCTGAGCGCAACTCGTAAGGATTTACGTGCTTGTAAGTCGTGGTTGCGCTCGTAAGTTGTTTTGGTCGATCCCTTTTCTCATGTTTTGACGCATATTTCTCCTTTTTGCGTCAGCCAATGCGAGTCATTTGCGAGTGTCGTTCGGAATAGCAATTTCACCCCTAAGCTCCGAGCTCGTAACTTGGTCGCAGCGTCGAAGAGTTACGAGCTCGTAAGTCTTACGTGCGAGTAAAAGCTCAGAATACCGCCCCAGATGTCTAAGTCCTATAATACTTACTTGGAATGGTGTCTATGGTGGTGTTTGTGCTTTGATCCACCGCTGCTTGATCCGTTCCCACTGTGAGTATGGTGGTGGTGGTGGCCTCTGTATATTGAAACAACTTCAATTGAAGCATAGAGGGCAAGTATGGAGAAAAATATCACTTGGCACTTTTGTACTAACTACCATTTACAGGCAAGGGGTAAAGCGAGGATGGTTTTGTTAAAGTTATTTTTTTTTCGAGCTTAAATTTCGATTTAGTCTGAACACTAGGGCTGTGCAAATTCATAAAAAATCTTAACGGTTAACCGATCCAAAAATAAATCGGTTAACCGGTTAACCGTTAACCAATGCACAGCCCTACTGAACACACAACTATTCATTTTACCCAATGCCCCAAGTTATCTTTTTAATCAAGTTTAAAAAGAAACAGGAAGTAAATGTTTAGATATATTTTATTCACAAATATATAAAATGCCAACCTTTTCGAATGTTTTGCAGCAGAATGCTCGACTTGGCCAACAGCGTCGACGTGACCACGCTTCCGTGCTCGGACGGGTGAGGCTTCGGAACCTGAACCCGAACTCGACCCGACGATTTTAGCGACTGAGGTGTTCAGCTGGCCGTCCGAGGGAGCGAGTTTTATCCGGAGAGGAGCGACCTGTGCTTCGGCTGCGGATACAGGAGCAGGAGGAGCAGAGGGTGGTTGCATCGTCTTCTGCTGATGCCTGGCCGCTTCCGCTGCTTTTCGTTTTCGTCGCTCTTCCTCTTTTGCTCTAAGCTTGCCGAGGAGATTTTTCTCCTCAGCAGAGAGTGGCGCGACTGCGGCTTTCTGTTTGAGGTAGTGGTGCAATTTCTCGGGATGCCGCTTGTAAAGCTCGCACATTGCTTTGTAATCGAGCGATTTTGATTCTTTCTGAGCATGGCCGTGCGCAGAGTGGCTCTTCTCACTGTGATGTCTCCGTGCATCCTGAGCATCTTTCGGCAAATGCCGCCCTGAACTCGCAACTCCTGAGTGCGTGGCGGACCTGTTGTGATGAGCCTCAATTGGCTGTCTTTGCTTGAGTTTCTCTGAGCGAATTCTGCCCTCCAGGTCCTTGTTAACGGCGGCTAGTTCATCGTGTGTTTCAACGGCCTCCGTTTTATGCTGAACATTCTGTGGGTGGGGTTTCACTTGCTGTGTGGGCCACCCAGATTTCGCTTTATTCTGGTCATGCAGTTTCTTGTCATTGGCCATCTGAGGTTTCATCATATTTCGTTGCTGCTCCTGAGACATGGGAGGGCGGGTGGGGTGACTTCGACTTGGGTCTGGTTTAACCGGGGGTCCACTGGGGTGGCGATTAGAGGAGTGAGGTGGGTGATGCGGGTGAGGTGGGTGTGGAGGTCGGGACTGAGGTAGTGTGGAACGACTGGGTTCTGAATTGTTCGGGTGGCCATGGGTGACAGGGGGTTTTACTTGACCTGTGAAGGAAAGCGCTATTAAACATGGAAATTCTGAGTTGTTGAAACATATAAAATAAAAAGCAACTAAACTCTTATTTTAAAGTTTTTTATACCGGAATTTAATCAATATTTTTTGTAAAAAGCAATATTTTTTGTAGAAACGCAATGTTTTTTGTACAATAAGCAATTTTTTGGGGTAAACTGAAATTCTCATTGCTGATTCCATGTTATTTAAAAACTATCATTAAAATAAAAGCTTTTTTTGGATAACTTGCATGAAAAATCACTGCACTTACCAGCATTAGATGGTTGATTAGTTGGTTTAGGTTGGGGTCTCGTACTGGGATGAGTACGTTTGTATTCCTGGAGTGACATAGCCGGCTTCTTCTCCCTGGGAAGGAAAAGTTTATTTAGCGTCCGTTGTTTTGTTGCCCGAATCAAGTCTTGGATATCAAATAAAATCTGTTTGCCAAGTAGTTAGTTACATTGAAGGACATTTTTAAAAATCACACTATTTAAAGATTTTTTAGAATGGCTGGTTTTTTAAATGGGAAATATCTTTCAAGACTATGACGAATTTTGTTAATACTATACAACCTTGTCTATACAGTTAATTATTACTTTTGTTTACATTTAACACAACCAATTATTTATCAACTATTACATCCAATTAATTGGATTTTTCTATTCATAAATACAGTACAATAAAACACATTGATTCTAATTTTTCCTTCTTGTGGGTTGTTTAGTTGCGCAGTTAAGAAAAACTGTTTTTTTTTACAACCAACATTAAATACATTTAAAAACAGATAGTTCAAGAGATGTATTTACAGAGTTTTACCTGTATTATACTATTGGCTGAAATGAAATTTTTCTATTCATAAATACAGTTAAATACAGTGAATCTGTTTTTTTTTT
>CH003396.1:1213021-1224790 GCA_000149265.1 Ciona savignyi
ATCTATTTACAGAGTTCTACCTGCATTATACTGTTAGTTGTACTTACTTTGGTTTTGAGACCGGTTGCTGAGTGCTTTCGGGTTTGTCCACTGTTAAGGAATGAGACAGAAGGTAAACAAAACCGCAGAATCAATATTAATATGGAGCATAATCTTGTGGGATCTAGTCCAAGCGACAGAGTAATGAGAACTTTATCAAGAATTTCATCAATGAAACTAATTTCGTCGAGTTAGTTGTCCATTCTATTGACACTTTTAATATGAAAGTTACAAAGTATATCTGGAATAGGGAGTTGAATATTTCTAAATGCGGTTTAATTACACTAATTGAGTGTTGTTTAGTTACATGAAGGGTGTTAATATTAAAAGTACATTACAGGCTCTGTTAATATTTTAATTTGTTGAGGGGGTGAAATAGAAAGCTGCCACAAAAATAGACAGCTGCCTTGGAATCCCTCAATAATTTTAGCACGAAATTAAAAAAGAAGGCAATTGGTTGCATTTTCCTTTGTGTTATAATTTCCTGCTGTATATATAGGCGAAAATCAACGTTTTTTTATAAAAATGTTACTACTATTTAAAGAGATGCGAAATAGTACTATTGAAGCATGAGTAACAGGCCTTAAAAAAGCGATAGGAGTAACTGGCCTTCTACGGCATACAATACTGGTCCCAACGCTATTGTTGGTAAGCCTATCCTATTTCGTATTTCATTATTGCCAAGGTCATTTTTTAATTTGTTTTAAATCACTACCTGCACCCGTACTTGTATGGTATTGGCCTTGGTTGTTTCGGACGTCTTTTTCAGAGAAGTCGTACCCATCCTTGTTGCTAGAACTTGAGGAATTGAGTGACGACTGAAAATAAAAAAAGTACGTGTGATCTTATAATTTCAATGGGGTTTCAATGGTTTAATGGGAGGGGGGGTGGACATTAAATGTGGTTAAAAGATTGGAGTGGTCAGATCAATATTACAATAAATTTAAAATAATAAATCAGTAGACTCGAAAAAAAATCTGAAAAAATTTCTAATACTTAGTGCATTATATGTAAAAAACCTGGTCACTAGACATGTTTTAAGATTACCTGCTGTTATCTTACCTCAACAAGTGTGGTTATTGATATTTGTAGTCATTGTACTAGGGGGCTATCCATAAAACAAATAGCCTCGTTTTGAACCTACAAAGCAGCCGCTTTCCCATTTTGTATAAGACTAGGGGTGTGGTGGCACGGTAGCCTCAATGTAAAATTGCCTGGCTTATACCGGCCTTTTAAGCCACTCTCCCATAAAAAGGTACTAAGGCCTGGAATGAGGCAAAACGAGGCTGAATTTTTGGAGCTGTGCTTATCAAATTCGTGCGCTTATCAACCCAGCTATTCGATCACGTATTACGGGAAAATAGATAACAAAAACCGCGGAGCCTTTTAGGAATTCCCTGCAATAGTGGAAATGCAAACAAGCGAAACATGTTATGTGAAAACACACAGGCCATTTATGGTAATTACAAACACTGCATGTAAGCTTAATTTCAACAATGTTTCTTTTTTTTCTGAAATCTTACCGGCTTTACACTACCTTGTAAGTTTTAAAGGTAAACTACTAAAACTTCATTATCATAACTTACTTTTCTCAAGTTTAAACAGAGTGCATTAAACCAATTGCAGTTTACACAGCGACAATGTCAATCTATTACACCACAATACCTTGTAGTTTTTAAGTTTTCGGAGTCGTGTTGGGCAACGATTAAGGATCTTTAAGAACTCCTCAATGATTCTATCCAGCATTTGTTCAGTAATGCATGGGTCCATGTAGCTCCAATACGCTTTGCCATCATTCGACAGCGGGATCTAAAAACATGGCGATGTGAAATAAACATGCAGCATTACAGGTACATAGTGTCACTGGTGGGTCGTAGGGAACTTTCATTTAAGATACTCTTATATAACATACTTCTGGGTTTTAATTAGCATCACCCATTCCTGCTGATATTTTACAGGAGTACATAACATGGTTATGTTTTTCAATTGGTCTATACCAATTTTTTGCTGCTTTTATATCGGAATACTAGTTGTAAAGAAACTTCCAACGCACAAGAATGACCACAAGACGTCGGTGATATAAGGGTACAGAGTCTACACGCGTTGTTAAGCGTTTTGTACCCACCTCATACTTGGACCACTTGCAGGAGAGATGGATACACATGGCTGCCACGACCGTTGGTTTGTGCAGCAGGCAAAACTTGGTCAGGTGCAAACTGTTAAAATATTGTCAATAAAATTTGGTTTGTTGAGGATTTTTTTTACAATTAAAAGTGAAAAGTGCTAGGTTAATTAAAAATTAATGGTAAAAGTTAATACCTAATAAAAAGCAACTTTAATATGGCAAAGTGAAATTTAAAAAGTGTAAATAGTAATGGCAAAAGTTAACTTGTACAAACTAATGCCTAATAAAAAGCAACTTTATTACGGTATAGACAAATTTATATAATTACAGACACTTTCAGAAATTACCGTATAAGGCTTTAGTATGTATATTCGAAGTAAAACTCAGTACTAGTGGACCTAAAATCTGGTGTGTGTATATAATAAGTTGTGCAATATGATTCATTACCTGTTAGTTGCCATGAAGTAGGCCATTTGAGACAAATCGCGGCTTGCTGTAAGTTATAAAAACAATTGTGTTATACTGTACACAGATGAGAGAAGTTTAATATCCTAATGAAAAACATTGCATCCTTGTTAATACAGGCACAAAATCATTAAAAGGTCAGGATATTTTTGTTGGTACAAGTTTAACTACCCAGTGTGCACAAACGTCCAAAGAATAATCATGGTGCGATATTTTCTACTCTCTGGACCTAAATTACATATATATATTATATATATCAAGGGCGTGCGACATTAGTCATTGTACTGCAATGTGCTGATTTAGTTTAGTAATAGCCTTACTAAATTTCAGTTTATCTTTGAAGATGTTATTTGTCCTTATTTTAAAACAATTCATGAAAACGTAAAAACAATTTATAAAAACGTAAAAACAATTTATGAATGTATTGTCAATCTGTCATGTACACTCATGTGAAACAATATTGGCAATGATGAAAATTCTTCATTGCAACTTCCCACACTGTTATTAAGCCCACTCTTGCTCTTTCTCTATTTGTATCTCCTTACCTCATGTAAGACTGCTGTTATAATATTGTAATGCGCAAAATAACAGTATGATTATAAGAGTGCAACCTGCAACTTTCTAAGAAACTTTAGGCAACAGTTCTTGCTAGGTCATCATTGAATAGATTTAAGTAGACATTCTGAGATTTTTGTGACCTAACTTTGGATTTTTTTTAATATAAATTAGACACAACTGTAAGTAAAATCGCACATTTGATTTATATGGTTTGTTGTTGTATCAATATATTTGCTTTGCTCAAAACAACAGCAAGGTTAACAAAATACCAATCCCACAGACCCAGAGTAACCGAGACACGAAGGTAATAAAAACCAATGTGGATAAACAAATATCGTTGTCAGCCTAATCCAAGATAAATGTCATCAGATAAGAACAGCGACTGCCGAGAAATCTTTGATTTAACTTAATGTACATTCCTGCTCTTAATGCATAAAATATGTCAATATAGACATTCCTGATAAGATTTTTAGGTATAATAAATGACCGTTTCTTTATCAAACAACATACTTACCAGTATGTCTACATTTACATATATCTATAACAACATTTATTGCCAAAACATCAAATGCTAATTTATAACCGTAAAACCATTTTAGACAACACTAAAGTAAATCCTTGTATTTAAATTCCTTTAACCTTAATCAAACATGTAACAGTTTTTCACTTTAATGCCCTGACAAATTTTGTTAATTTCGAAAAAACATCTCAAAACAAGGAAAAGGGCATTAGAAATCCTATATCATGGTTTCATAGAAAAATATATAAAAGGTCCTTACCTTTTACAAGTTGAGTACATTTCACAACATGCGTGTGCGGGTGGTCAACCGAGATATCGAAACCTATTCGAGCAGAACTGATTAAACTCAGTTCGAAAACTCATTCGGTTTTAATGTCAAGCAATCGAACCTAGTGTTTGGAGCAGCACAAGTTCGTTTTGAACGAGTTCCTGTGCCTGTTTCAGGTAGCTTTCGCTGTGTGTGTCCAAGTGCGGCTTTTCCGGGTGCAGACACACGTAACATATCTGTTGAATGAAGGTTAAAACACAATTGTTAACTAACACAATGGTGATGACAGGATATTAACATTTGTAAGTGCTGTAATGTGAATGTACTATTCTTGGGGCTTACCAGAAGGGAAAACTGTTCTTGTTCAGTAATATGGCAATTTGCAACACCCTTAAAATTTGCTTACAATAACAAATCACACCACCTTTAGAACATGCTCTAGCTTTTTGGGTTGCTCTTCCACTTTAGCAGCCAAAAAGAGTGCAGTTGGGGCAATAGCCTGTAAAGTAAAAAGGAATTTAAAATCAGCATTCAAACAACTGAAGCAGGTTTATTTTGTAAAATAGATCTTTTAATTGATTACACTCACAGCTTAAGTCAGCTTTCACACAAGAAATTAATGACAAAATGGTGATGAGTGTACATAAGCACATTTTTAGTTGTGTTTTTTTTAATCTGGAAATCAATTTTAAAAAGTTACGTCGAGTCTTGTGTACGATAACTATAATTTTAATCTGGTGACTACCACACTTCTTTTGGTACAGATAACAGATGAGCAAAATATTAAAAATATCAGTCTACTAAATTTTTTTTCATTATTTTCATAATTTAAGTCCAGCAGAAAACCATAAGTAGCTATTTTCCAATGACGAATAACTTATTTGGAATATCCGCACCTACTGTTCTGTTTTTCGGGAAACAAATATTTTCCCAATAAATCATAATTTATCTGATATTAGCCAATGTACCAGTGATGTAGCAATCTAATTTGAGTTTACTGTATTGTGTGAATGCCAGAATTTTTAGTTATCTCTATATTCGGTCACTTAAACCAAGCAAAATTGGTTTTATTTTAACAAATATGTAGTGTAAAAACTATATGATACTTACGTAACGAGAAAATACAGCAAAAGAGTGGTAAACATAGAATCTGTGCATATATACAATCGCAGTGTTGATGGTTAGTTGATTACTGGTTTTAAAATCTTGGTTAAGGAATTGTTTAATATAAAAGTGAATAACTTAGTTAAAGTATAAAAAGTAATATTAGGTTTACAGATTTATTAATTGGTAACATTAGACAAGTGATTTTTGTGTAAAATTATTTACTATGGTGTAAATTTTAAAAAAAGCGACGGCCGCCATTAAAAATCAATGACGAACCAGAACTGACAAGACGTAAAAAGGATACACTAAAAGTCGTTGTCCCATGTCTTGTATTAAATTTGCTGCTTGTTGGCGATAACCAAGTTCTTTTTCTGCATCTATACCATCCTTTCGACTGGGAGATTTGTCTAAATCTTCTTTTGAATACTGCCATTTTGTCTTATTTTCTGATGCCATCACCCAGTCGAATCGAACAGTAACAGCAAGCGCCGTAAACAAGACGCGCTCCTCCGTTCTGCGCATGCGCACGATGGATCATGACACGAGACTGTGACGTCATGATTGCGCAACATTTATTCGCAAACAATAGCAAATTTCACGCTCGATTAAACACTTACTACAACACTAATATTAAAATAAATGCATTTAAACTCTTATAAATAAATTATAATTTCCAATTAAATTTAAAATCATAAATTCTACAAATGATTTGCCGTCGGCATCTAAATTTTAGTTAAATTATAATATAAGATTTCTATGCCGCCTTTTCGTTGCTTGTGAAAAAACATGGCGGACATTCGACTTCTCCGACTACATTTTTTTCTTCTGAAACCAGAATAAGTTGACAAACCAAGTTACAGTCGCTATATTCAACATTTTATAATATATGCAGTATAAAGATTGCGCATTATTCAGCCAACTATAGAGCAGAGTAACGTACACAGCTTTCTACGCAACTGCCCAGTAAACCATCGAGCTAGTTGCTATATCTCTCTTTTCCTTTCTTCGTCTACCTTTTTCGCACACTCGTCTCGGTCTCTCTCCGAATTACAGTGAGCGATGCAATCGCGACACCGTGCGAAATTTGCACTGCCATATATATCAGAAGGTAAACAAAAAGATGTTTAACTACGTAACTGTTAATCACAATAGCTTATGCATATTATAAGCTGTACAGGTATAATTTTAGTATTGTAATATCATTATTCCGTCCGCTTAGCTTAGTCGACAAGACCATCAGCGATACAAATACAGCCGAAAGATTCTTGGTTGGAAACCAACAGCTTTCTAAACGGTTGTGTCCTTGAACAAGGCACTTAGTGGACATCGCATGTATCTAGTGGATTATTGGGTTATGCTAAAACTAAAGGACCACCCCAATCACACAGGCCTACAACACAATGCAATAGCTCCAGTAACCCGATGGTGGGCGCGACGTAATTTGTGATTACCCTTGTGACAACGAACTTTGCGTCTCCCCACTTCGGAAATAAAGCACAAGAATCCCTGTATCCTCCTCTATATTACAGATATATTTACGTTGGTGTAACTTGTGCACACTGTGTAATAAATCTAAATCGTTTGGTCTTAATTAAATTTTGATTGGTTAATATTGTTCTTTCACCTATAGGTTTGGCGGCCGCGTCCGCTATATTTATTAATGTTTATCCTTTTTTACTGACGTGTTTTAACTACTGTTCGTTTTGCCGTCTTTTCCCGTTCCTCTATCATGATTATATTCGTTTGCCATTTTTATAAACTAGGGCAAAAAATAAATAAACTAAAACTAAACTAATAGTAGATTTGTAGCATTTCGTATATAGTATATATTTGTTTTAATTTATGTCTAAAGCATTTTGTGTTTTAACGTCGTTTTTTTTGCGTTTCAAGTTTACCGACTCTCACGTTTTATTACTTTGTACGTAATTATCACCTTGTACGGCCCTTTGTATTTCCTCTGGTTTAAATCATTAACATAGTTTTTCCACCTAATTCCCCACAGTTAGTCAAACGTGCAGATATGAAACGTCTGGCACGTAAACTTTTCGCACCTTGTAAATTCCCTATATATTCTGGAAATTTGGATAACCTACTATATAACCTACAATAATGTACTTAAGATAACTTGCGTGATGCTAATAAAGTACTAAGTAATTTGCTTTGCGAACGTAACTTTATATTGAATGAGACGCAGAATACAACTAAACCGAATCAAGAGTTATAGACTTCGAGTTTGAGATTAAGACTTTACAAATCGTGGCTACCATAATATTTGGTGGGTGTTCTGTGGAAAGTAGATTTTCCGCTGCGCAGCTCGCGAGAGACCGTTAGGCAGCCAGCCTAAACAAGCTCAGCAAACGCTCCGGTCAGTAAATTACAAAAGAAAGCGCGAGCCCACATTGTTGAGACCGACGTGATAATGGACACGCACCTTCCCGAAACGAACAATTTCCGACGTCAACTTCAACTAGAAGTTTCAAGTACATTGGCAACGACGATTGGCCCAACGCAATTTATCTAAGAAGCAATTACAAAACCAAGCAAGTAAGAAACGCCCCGATTTCGCTGGACGAAGTTGGTGACTAACAAGACAACGCTCACTATGCGCCGACGAAAGAAGAGAATACGCAAGACGACGTTCCCTTTAAGAAATATGAAAGGGTTGTATTGTTATTTTTGTAGCTTCTAGATTATTTTTTTGTAAGTTTTATTATTATTTTTTATACTATAAGTAATTATTAGTCTGCAACGATTGCAAATACTAGTGTTCCTGGTTTGGTTGGATGGTACTAGGCTATTCCACAGATTTACCTTAAATCATTAGACCGCCTAAAACTGTGCTTATACCTGATGGGCTACTTCTGGTAATAGAAGCAGTAATTAAACCTAATATGAGTTAATAAAAGCCACCCGAAGAAATGTGTGTGTATAAATTGATCCACCCTTTATATACTCAAGCGTATAAATAATGCATCGGTACATGAATCACCTTTTACTAATTTGTTAAAACTTCTTTAACTTAGTTTCTTTATGTTCTTTTTAATATGTTTATGGATTGGCGTCATATAAAACATGGTCACAATTAGTTAAAAACAGGGAACATAGAACAAAACAACAATATTACCTTATCGTGTTTTATACCATTAGTCTGCATGGAAAAACGCAAGTGACGTTATCAGGTGAGCAATCATCAAATTAAGTTGGGCTTGCTCGGTTGCTAACAGAGATATTATGGCGAGCTGTATATAATTGAGGGTTTATGTCAGTGGTTTTCAACCAGGTTTCCGCGGAACTTTAGGGTTCCGCCAATACAGTCCAGGGGTTCCGCAACTTTTAATTTTGAATGAATAAACATCAAATTTTATTGCACATTATTGCACAGGGGTTCCTCAAATCAGTAGAATGTTTCCATGGGGTTCCAGTGCAGCAAAAAGTTTGAAAATTACTGGTTCATGTAATAAAAACCCTTTGTCCTACCGAATAGCGTGGTGGGTTAGAGGGTTGCCTTCCAGTCGAAAGGTTTCAGATTCGAAACTGGTCGCAAGCTATCGATTTTGTTCTTGGGCAAGGCACTTAACGGGCATGGCCTAAAGCCAGCGAAATATTGGGTTC
Source organism: Ciona savignyi (assembly GCA_000149265.1). Lineage (NCBI taxonomy): Eukaryota > Metazoa > Chordata > Ascidiacea > Phlebobranchia > Cionidae > Ciona > Ciona savignyi. The sequence continues at coordinate 1,221,716 of CH003396.1, forward strand.
CACCAAATTTAAAGAATGTTCCAATAATACCCAATTGTGTAGTGTGTTAACACACTGAAATAGCTCCGGCGACCAGACAATGTGCGTGAAGTAATTTGACGACTACCCTTGCATTTTTCCATGACTATCGTATATATCCTATCCACAATTACACAACTATTCGGCTTCCTAAAGACCATCGACGTTCTTACGTTGTTTGGTATCTTGTAGCAATTTAATTAAATTGCCAAAAAATGTATTTTTACATGCGCTCCGTATTTAACCCACGCAAAAGACAAGCAATTCGGCAACACTAAAAGCAGTGAAAAATGGAAGGGGGGAAACTGTCTACTAAAACTATGAAAACTAACTTTAACCCCTCACACCAATCTAAACCTCATAACTCACCCTAACTCCAACTCCATGTTTATAACTAACTCCAATAATCTTCATTTTATTGTGTAGTGTGCCTCTTGTTAGTTTTACCCAAATAATCATGTTTTTACAATTAAAAAACGGCGATATCAAGATTGGTAAAAGCTATATCGAATTGATATTGATTAGCCCTCAGCTTAGTGTCAATGCTAACTGTCAGTCAAATACGGCACAGACCTTAACAGAGGCAGGCAAAAACCGAAGTCTCACAAAAAATTGAGTATTCTCTTGGAAAAATTAATTTAGTTAAATAGTAAAATTTAATTGTCTATTTTTATAACATATAATTTATCAGTGAATCCACAATATATTCAGATAGTCGTCTATAAGCAGTCAAAAGTTTGTGGAATCGAACCAAGGTTCTGGCTTTGACAATGCACGTTACTAAGTTCGCTTGAATCCAGTGGAATAATGAGTTTTACTAATACTAAAGAAACTTTTGGAGCATTTACAACACGCTGCAACAGCTCAGCTTGACGGCGCAAGCTAGGTAATTTAAAAATTGCCCTGTGATACCTCTTCGGCGTTTTCTGATTCACGGGGATATAACATTAATATCTTTAAACCTTAGTTATAACCTCGTTAGCTTATTTTTAACCAAAATCAATTGTTTACACCTAATTGCAGTCGGTGGAAAATATTTAAAACTTAAGTCAAAATACAACGAGTCTGAAAGCTTCACAAACTAAGCGAGCGCCTAGTGTTGACAAAAGACACCAATCTTTTTATTGTATTTCGAACGACATGTATTAAATTACGATATCAATTATAGTACATCTCTTACACACTGATATGTCGGTATATACAGTAAAATGGTACAACAACGGTTAACAGTTAGTGAATATAATCTGTAAGAAACAACAAACTCAGAATTGTTTAGTAAGTCATTGTCAATTTAAGAAATCGGACTTAACACTAACTATATAATTATATATTATTTGTTTTCAAATTGCACTGAAAAACCGGAATACAGAAGTGTTAACTTATACTCTTCATTAAAATAAACGAAAGCATGTATAAATACAATTCCTTCTAACCACGTCCATTGTTCAATAAATGGGATGTAAATGGATAAACATGTTGAATACTTGTTAAATAATATTGTATACTTGTTAAGTAATATTGTATACTTGTTAAGTAATGGAATCCAGATGATTTAAGGGAACTTACTCTTATACTCCCATAGCCATACTTAACGACTGTTTTTCTTGGATGCGATATGTTGCTTAAGCACAGTATAATACAAATTTGAACAACTGAAATTTACGCCAGTGAGTATACAACTCTTATATACATCTTTAAAAAAGCCCTAAACAGCAAATAACAAGGGAAGCTTGCTCAAATTTAGTAGAATTAAAGCAAGAAATGACAATTGAGATTAGAAACTTGTTTGTTGAAAATTAACTTTTGTACATTGGGGTTAGAATTCTCGCATTGGGCCTTAGTTGCTACTTCCGAAAATGGAAAGAATAAAGATGAAGATGTAGACCACATCAATGTAGAGGTTCAGTGCACCGTAGATGTACTCTTCAGGGTCCAACTCATACCGCTTTCCTCCCATTATAAGTTGAGTGTCAAATGCCAGGAACTGCAGGTTTTAAATTCGAAAGGTAACTTTAAAAACTTGGATAGGATATTTACAAAATGGATAGGATATTTATAAAATGGATAGGATATTTATAAAATGGATAGGATATTTATAAAATGGATAGTATATTTACAAAATAGATGGGATATTCATAATATTGATAGTATATTTATAAAACGGATAGGATATTTACAAAATAGATGGGATATTCATAATATTGATAGTATATTTATAAAATGGATAGGATATTTACAAAATGGATAGGATATTTATAAAATGGATAGGATATTTATAAAATGGATAGGATATTTATAAAATGGATAGTATATTTACAAAATAGATGGGATATTCATAATATTGATAGTATATTTATAAAACGGATAGGATATTTACAAAATAGATGGGATATTCATAATATTGATAGTATATTTATAAAATGGATAGGATATTTACAAAATAGAGAGGGTATTGTTTAAAAACTAGGAAAGACTTGGATTGGATATTCATATTGTATCATAGTGGGTAGATAAATACAAGTGGCATTATCACTCGCAAGTCGTCAAATTAGGTTTATTTAAATAGGATGTTCGTACAATTTTGGCAGAACTTATTAATCCACTGGGTCCCATTGATGTCCGTTTAGTGCCTTTATCTAAGGACACAACCTACCAAGTGAGTGGTTGGTTTTGATCGCCGTTTGGCAGAAAGCAGAAACTCTTAACTGTCCAAGCACACCCTGGACTGCAATATTTTTGTAATAAAGTATCGAGTCATGACCAAGTATGTTCCTAATCTAAGCCCTCTTCAAAAGCTTGTAATTCTAACCCTGTGTGAGGCACTAAATGGTTAATGCCTTGTCCAGCGGATTAAATGATCACTAAAATATAAGGAGTATTAAATACATTGTACTTGCTCAGGCAAACAAACTTTAGTCATAAGATTTTAATGATTTCCGTATTACAACACCCTTTGTGGTCCACCAGCAGGGATAATTAAGTATCCCGTCCTATATCCTACCAGCAAGAGCTTAAGAATAACTTACCAGGGTAAACACAAGAGCGCCAAGTGATCCG
>CH003395.1:0-17065 GCA_000149265.1 Ciona savignyi
AGGCTTACGACAAATACAGGGCAACACAACCCCTGGCATGCGACAAATACAGGGCAACACTACCCCAGGCATACAACAAATACAGGGCAACACTAACCCAGGCATACAACAAATACAGGGCAACACTAACCCAGGCATACAACAAATACAGGGCAACACTAACCCAGGCATACAACAAATACAGGGCAACACTAACCCAGGCATACAACAAATACAGGGCAACACAACCCCAGGCATGCGACAAATACAGGGCAACACAACCCAGGCATGCGACAAATATAGGGCAACACACCCCCAGACATACCACAAATACAGGGCAACACTAACCCAGGCATACAACAAATACAGGGCAACACTAACCCAGGCATACAACAAATACAGGGCAACACTAACCCAGGCATACAACAAATACAGGGCAACACTAACCCAGGCATACAACAAATACAGGGCAACACTACCCCAGGCATACAACAAATACAGGGCAACACTAACCCAGGCATACAACAAATACAGGGCAACACTAATCCAGGCATACAACAAATACAGGGCAACACTACCCCAGGCTTACCACAAATACAGGGCAACACTAACCCAGGCATACAACAAATACAGGGCAACACTAACCCAGGCATACAACAAATACAGGGCAACACTAACCCAGGCATACAACAAATACAGGGCAACACTAACCCAGGCATACAACAAATACAGGGCAACACTAACCCAGGCATACGACAAATATAGGGCAACACTACCCCAGGCATACAACAAATACAGGGCAACACTAATCCAGGCATACAACAAATACAGGGCAACACTACCCCAGGCTTACCACAAATACAGGGCAACACTACACCAGGCATGCGACAAATACAGGGCAACACAACCCCAGGCATACGACTAATACAGAGCAACACTACCCCAGGCATACGACTAATACAGGGCAACACACCCACCCACAGGCATACGACTAATACAGGGCAACACTACCCCAGGCAAACTATAAATGCAGGGCAACACTACCCCAGGCATGCGACAAATACAGGGCAACACTACCCCAGGCATGCAACAAATACAGGGCAACACTACCCCAGGCATGCGACGAATATAGGGCAACACTACCCCAGGCATGCGACAAATACAGGGCAACACTAACCCAGGCATACAACAAATACAGGGCAACACTACCCCAGGCATGCAACAAATACAAGGCAACACTACCCCAGACATGCGACAAATACAAGGCAACACACCCCCAGGCATGCGACAAATATAGGGCAACACAACCCCAGGCATGCGACAAATACAGGGCAACACTACCCCAGGCATGCGACAAATATAGGGCAACACATCCCCAGGCATACGACAAATATAGGGCAACACAACCCCAGGCATGCGACAAATACAGGGCAACACTACCCCAGGTATGCAACAAATATAGGGCAACACTAACCCAGGCATACAACAAATACAGGGCAACACTACCCCAGGCATGCAACAAATACAAGGCAACACTACCCCAGGCATACCACCAATACAGGGCAACACTACCCCGGGCATGCAACAAATATAGGGCAACACTACCCCAGGCATGCGACAAATATAGGGCAACACACCCCCAGGCATGCGACAAATATAGGGCAACACATCCCCAGGCATACGACAAATACAGGGCAACACAACCCCAGACATGCGACAAATACAGGGCAACACAACCCCAGGCATGCGACAAATACAGGGCAACACTACCCCAGGCATGCGACAAATATAGGGCAACACACCCCCAGACATACCACAAATATAGGGCAACACAACCCCAGGCATGCGACAAATACAGGGCAACACAACCCCAGGCATGCGACAAATACAGGGCAACACTACCCCAGGCATACCACAAATACAGGGCAACACTACCCCAGGCATGCGACAAATATAGGGCAACACACCCCCAGACATACCACAAATACAGGGCAGTACAACCCTAGGCATACGACAAATATAGGGCAACACTACCCCAGGCATACGACAAATACAGGGCAACACTACCCCAGGCATGCGACAAATACAGGGCAACACAACCTCAGGCATACGAACGACAAATACAGGGCAACACAACCCCAGCCATACGACAAATACAGGGCAACACTACCCCAGGCATGCGACAAATATAGGGCAACACAACCCCAGGCATGCGACAAATACAGGGCAACACTACCCCAGGCATGCGACAAATACAGGGCAACACTACCCCATATACGGCAACACTACCCCAAGCATATGATAAATACAGGGCAACACTACCCCAGGCATGCGACAAATATGAGGCAACATTACCCCAAGCATACCACAAATACAGGGCAACACTACCCCAGGCATACCACAAATACAGGGCAACACAACCCCAGCCATACGACAAATGCAGGGCAACACTACCCCAGGTATGCAACAAATATAGGGCAACACAACCCCAGGCATACAATGCATACAGGGCAACACAGTAACACACCCCCAGGCATACGACTAATACAGGGCAACACTACCCCAGGCATACAACAAATATAGGGCAACACTACCCCAGTCATGCGACAAATATAGGGCAACACAATCCAAGGCATATGACAAATACAAGGCAATACTACCCCAGACATACAACATATACAGGGTAACATACCCCCATGCATACAACATATACAGGGTAACATAACCCCGGCCCCCGGGCATACCACAGATACACATGAAAATAGATTGGTAACAGGTATGTTACAGGTTTAGTAGGCATTACAAACAGTAGGCTATTATGGATCTAGTAGCACAACATTTGGTTTCCCTCAAAGAGTGGAGATAAATCAAAAAAGCATAAAGTTTTTGTTATATATGTTGCTGGGAAATGAGACGCACACACTAAACCTCACCTATGGTGGATAAGAATTAAAATACCAAACTTTTCAGTTCGGGCAATAGCTGTAAGCTTCTCTAGAAATTCAGTTGTGCGACCAATTTAACCCATTAAATAAATATCTGACTACGTACTTACCCAACTTTAAAAACCAACAAACACGATTTCTTGCTCAGCATAATGTTATTCGAAACTAAATTGTACAAAAAAACTGGTACGAAAGCACTACTGTTTACATCGCCTTTGCGTCACGTGATGTGACGCTGTGTTAGAAATTGTCTCGCTTAAAATTGCAAAACGTAACACATATTACCATGTTAGTAACACAGTCCGCTTTTAGGAGGCGTTCAACCAATTATTCTCCCTATCTCTCCAATGCAAACTGACCTCACAAAAACGACTGTCACTCAAAATCCTGACATAGGAAGTCTTAGATTTTTTCACAATTTAAAATTGAAGCTTGGATCTGCAACCTAAACTCAAAACCCTACAAAATTTTGTTTAAAAATTTTGAGCCCATACCCCCTCGTACATCGGCACCTTTTTTCCAACAAACAGCTAGCAGATGCACAATCAACACCTTTATTTTACAAAGCACTGCTCCACGATTACAAAACTTTACAGGTAAACGAGAACACCGGCGCGCAGCCTAAGCACATGCTGCTTTCAACCAAACAAACATTGGGGAATCACCACCATTGTTACTCAGCAAAACACTCGTTTAAAAACAATGACTCATGGAGGGTACCACTCGTCACATCCTGCCGTTCATAGAGGTCTTAATTGGTTATACGCCATCTATAGCGGCTTTAAAAACGTAACACAGCCCGATCTAAGCGGTACTTTTTGGACGGATCGGGTGATTTTGTACACGTTTAAGGCGTGGATTTTGTTTATTCCTTTAGTATTTTGGTGATTTTTTTAGTTGTACCTGAGAGTCTGTGGTAAACGATCAAAAGCGTTGAATAGACAAAACAATTGTAATAAATTGTCCGGCCCGTTGGTCTAGCGGTTAATTCCGTCGCCTTTCGAAATGTGTCTATCATACACAACACACTGCAATAGCTCCGGTAACCCGACGATGGGCGCGATGTGATCTGACGATTGCTCGTGTGGTTACCCCCTTGGTTTTCCCATTCACGGGGATAAACATAAATATCCTAAACTATCCTAAATAGATATAAAGATCAATCTGTAGTGAACGAATTGATATAACTAATCCCCAAAGTCAGGTATTTGATTTATATTCTTTTGTGTTTATTATTTATTGTTTCGTATTATCTATATTGTGTTAATTTGTTTCAGTTACCGCATTTCAATAAATTGGAGAAGAGAGCGACAAGGGGCAATAGGGCAAATTCACAACAATAAACATTGCATCATTAGAATCGACGTTGTATCATTTTTGCGTAGATGGCATTCCATAAATCTCTACGTAGTGAAGATTGATTCTTGGCGTGAGCTCGGCATATAATTCTTTATTTATTTTATGTTCGCTGCGCTGCCGTACATGAAGCTTGTCGTGAACCATGAACCGATGTGAATAAAACGTCGTAAACCATGAACCGATGTGAATATACGGTTACTATGGAAATGTTATTTGAGAAGCTAAATTCAGTTTTCAGTATGCTGTGGTACGTAGGAAATTCGATGGTTCCGTCTTGGAATTAGAAGTTCAGAATCTACATGATCGATTACATAGGAAAGGTATCGACTCGGTCAGCTGGGAAATTAACCGTAGATAATAAGTTCGATTTGGTAACTTAGTGACCCATCAGTTTAGTCTCGCAGAAATAAAACTGTTGTAATCTGGTTTTAAACATCGAGCAATAGTATATAGCACGGTCTAGACATGCACGAATCTGACAAGACAAGAGTATGTAGCGTTTTTATAGGTTTGTTTGGGTCTTTTGTTGCTACCTGTTCTAACTTGTTACTCTCGCAATCCAGACTCCATCACGGAAGGTTCTTTTATTGTTGCCCAAATGCAGATACAATGAAACACGCATTCATGATTAAATTACTAAATGCGGGCACGACTTAATAAACACTGAACTCGGCTTCTCTGCATGTTTACTGCAGGAGCCACGGTTCTAAACTGTTAGATATTATTCATGTTTGCAAAACAAAGAGGCATGGCATTATGTGAGAGATAGGAAGTCCAGGAAGTGTTTGACCTTGCGGCCGCGTTAAAGCGGTTTAACAACCGTGTGAAGGGGAAGTCACATGGAACTAAAGTTAACACGCGGTACATATTGAATAATGACAAAAACACGGAATTCCTACACACCTTGCCTTCCCCGAAAAACTGTTTTAAATTTTGTAAACCATTAATCCAATATGATGTCTAGAAATCATTGTAGGAAATTCGTGGCGACGATACATACGATAATGGCAAACAAGTCCAACTTGTATCATAGTAGAACATCGAGAAAAACTGGAAACGGGGTTTATTTAAGTTGAATTCTTGGAACTTCAGCTTGGGGATATCTTTGAAGTTCGGTCTTTACAATATAGAGCTCTCAAATGTAGTGTTGGTCAATCGTTCCTTGGGCGATATAAATAGTCGGTCTCGTGGCCCAAGCAAAATAATCCAGACATGCCGAAATAAACGTAGCTGGTTGTATATACAGTCCTGTATCCTGTTGGATTACGCGCTCTGTAAGAGCACCAACAGTTGCGCCTCGCAAGAGCATTGATGTAGCTCTTGTAGCTAGAGGACGCCATAGTTTCAAAGGCTTATGAAATGTCCCCAGTAAAATAGTTCAGACATACAAACATGGGCTTATCTTGGCGTGTAGACAATCCAGTAGCACTGTGATCAATGGAAGCACCCTTCTTTCGTCTGACCAGCTGTGAAGTTGTAAGTAGACTCTGTAACTGATTCCAGGGTGCTGTTGTGGGGAGATTAGTTCAATTATGCCAATGCGAATGCCTCTTTCCTTCCAGAACACTTAGTTTAATCTGAGATAGTCCTGCGTGTTCAAACACGTATTGGAGATTCACCACTGTAGCGTTTTGATAGTTTGTTTGGTTCTTTTGTTGCTACCTGTACTAACTTGTTGAGCGGTAATCCAGACTCCATCACGGAAGGTTCTTTTATTGTTGACCAAATGCAGATACAATGAAACACGCATTCATGATTAATTCATTAAATGCGGGCACGACTTAATAAATACTGAACTCGGCTTCTCTGCATGTTTACTGCAGGAGCCACGGTTCTAAACTGTTAGATATTATTCATGTTTGCAAAACAAAGAGGCATGGCATTATGTGAGAGATAGGAAGTCCAGGAAGTGTTTGACCTTGCGGCCGCGTTAAAGCGGTTTAACAACCGTGTGAAGGGGAAGTCACATGGAACTAAAGTTAACACGCGGTACATATTGAATAATGACAAAAACACGGAATTCCTACAAGTATATACTTTTTAACTATTCATGGTAAACAAGTTTGGTTTGTTAACTTATAGATCCATTCTAATTCTGATTGCAGGATAAATTAAATAACACTTGTATTAAAAATATAAGGATTGTGGTTAGGTCACTTCATATATATCTATGTGTATGTATATATATATATATATATATATATGTATATACATTTGGGGTGTGGTGTGGGGTATAATTGCATGAATTAGTAGGTTTCTCTGGCGCTACTTGTACTTATATATGACTCTCGCGATCCAAACACTGTCACAGTAAGTTGATTTTATTCTTCATGCGAGCACAGCAAAATATACAAAGTTGGTGAATAAATCGTCTGTACAAATGATGGCGAAGTATACACAGTTCTTGGCTAATGTACAATGATGGCGAAGTATACACAGTTCTTGGCTAATTGCCACGTTAAATAGTTGTCTTGCAGTATTAAATTGTTTTCTGCTTATTAACTCTTTGAGTGGTAAGATATATTCCTCTCAGCATTAAGTCATTAATCAATAAGCCTTAAAGCGTTTAAGACTCTTAGCAGTTTCAGCGATAAAATTACTGCTTCTCAGCGCTTGGCATTATGGTTATTGCTTCAGCCTTTAGCGTTTTTGTTAATACTTGATGTTAAAAGTTGGGCTTCCCACCAAAACTGGAACGATTCACAATGTTGTAAAAGGAAAAGTTATTTGGACTTATGGTTGTGTGGTGTAGGCTCTTTTGTGAGAGATTAATAATAATGACGTCATATTGTATACAGTACACATTGACTTTTGGCGAATTCTGTACATACACATATATGGTAAAATCGAAATGTGTTTTAAAAATGGTGATGGTTAACATGTGATTGACTTTCTCTAGCTTTATTCAGACTTTTTAGTGATTTTTGTCCTGTGATAATGGCTTCAAATAACTTAAATGAGAAAGAATATAGAAGCGATCACGAGGTCGGTTTACTTGACAATGTAAACAGTTTACGTGAAGAAAGGATACTTTGTGATGTCACATTCAATGCGGAAGGTGGAGAAGTATCAGCTCACAGAAGTATTCTTGCTGCGTTTTCCGAATATTACAGAGCCATGTTCACATCCAAGTGCAAAGAAGGCTGTACAGATGATGGTGTCAAAGTTGTTGGAATTACAGCTCTGATACTTAACCTGATCATAAGGTTCATTTACACTGCAAAGATCACAATCAACAATGAAACGGTTTATCAACTGTACGAGGCGGCTGATATGTTGCAAATCAAATATGTGAAAGATTATTGTGTTGGCTTTCTTAAAGACACACTTGAAGTTGAGAACTGTTTAATCGTTCGGGCATTTGCACAAATGTACAATATTTCTGAGTTGGTGACACATTGTAACAATTTCTTCTTGGACAACTTAGAGTTGGTTTCAAATGGACTGGACTTCAAAGAATTGAATCCGGATGAAACTGAAGCTCTTATTAAAATGACAAAGACATCGGATTCTTCAAGTGAAGAGATGATTTTCAAAAGCATCATGAATTGGGTTAAACACGATCTTGAAAATCGACAACAATTCTTTGGACGCTTGTTTCAACTAATTGAAATCAAGAAATTACCAACTTCCTTCCTTAAAATGATTAAAAAAACTGAGTGGACTTGGATGAGAAAATGTGAATCCTTTGGTGATGTGATTGTGGCTGAATTGATCAAACGTAATGAAAACCAACCAGTAGAGGGAGCTAGAGCAATACAGGTTCCATCCCAATTCCTGGTTGTGGGTGGTTTGGATACAAGCAAACTTGTCAGTATTTACGATGTTGTTGGGAAACATTGGAGAAATATTGTATCAACCTTGGAGGAAAGATGGGGTTCAACCAGTGTAAAGATAAACAACCATGTTTATTTGGCTGGTGGTGGTGGTGAATGGCCTGCCACAGATTCTGGTTGAGCGGTTGGACTTGGAGAAAATTAATACTGGTTGGCACAAGGTGGCATCTATGAATGAGAAACGACAAATCGCAGCATCTGCTGTGTTGAATGATCAAATGTTTACTGTGGGAGGGTTCGAATGGTGATTTTTTATCATCGGCCGAAGTTTACAACCCAGTGATGAATGCATGGACTAATATTGCTTCAATGGAAACCAAACGCTATCAACATGCTCTTGTTTCATATGATGGGTGTTTATATGCGTTTGGTGGATATAATGGGGATTATGATTTAAATTCAATGGAAAGTTTTGATCCAAGAATGAGGAAATGGGAAAAGTTAACTTCTATGAAAAAGAAAAGATGTGAACTTTGTGGTGTTGTTTGCAATGGTGAGATTTACGCCATTGGTGGTGGCGGACTTAATTCGGTCGAACGATACAATTTTCGAACCAATTCCTGGAGGTCGGCTAGCAGAATGAAGTACAAGCGATATAATGCTTCCGCTTGCGTTGTGAATGGAAAGATATATGTCGTTGGAGGTGGTGGTGAATCCAGCACCTCAGTGGAGGTTTATGATCCAACAATCGATGAATGGAAGATTGAAACCAACATGAAGATACCAAGATTCCGTTCATCAGTTGTAGCTTTGTAAGCGATATCTACAACCAAGCCACCAAGATTACATTGCAGATAATTCAACTCTTTTGTTCTCAATAACATTCAGTTAAACTTTGTGATATTTCCTGAACATAATTCTTGTTTGGGATGAAATCACCATAAATGTTGTAGTAGTGCATTTATTCACATCATTATATTTTACTTATCTGATTATGTGGATTCCAATTTAAATGTCACTGTTTACAAAAAAAACACGTTGTACTTCATATGGTAATGTGATTGCCTTTTTTAATTTTTATACTTATTTATGCTTTATTTATATATTATAAAAACACGGCCTCCTGCTGCACAGGGTGATATATTATAGAAGATATTGCAGAGTTGTTCCAGCAACCGCCGACTAACACTTGCTGTAATTTTTTTAATAATTTTATGATGGTATATGTGGTCACTGTCGGTGTGCCAGTGAAATCACGTGGTTAACGAGAGAGAATATTGTCCAAGCCGCCAGGAGCTACTCAGTCCTAATCCGAGAAACGCATGCGACGACAGAATGGGGGCCGGAATTTGAAAACGATCCGGCTGACGTTCCACCGCGTTAAAACGATCCGGCTGACGTTACACCAAGCTACTAGATAGTATTCCCCACCAGTATATAAATGACATTTTCCATCCCATAGTAATCTGTGAGTGCCTAACTTTGGCATTAAGTGATAAGTGATCAAGACAAAACACAACCAGACAGGATTAGTCATGAAAATAAACGATGGTTGCAGGTTACATAAAATACATTCCTGGTACAATATAATCAAGCTACTGGAAAATGAAATCTTCCATTTCGCATGCAACACCATTAAAACAAATACATTCTCTCAATCCTCCCCATAGATGCTCTATCTTCTCGGTATAGACTCTGTATATCGGTTATTAATTACAAAGAAATTAGTCGAACGGCCTGTGAAGGTTATTCATACCATTCCTTAATCAGAAAAAGGTAAAAAAGGACTTAACATAATAATCATGTTTATCCGCGTGAATGGGGAAACCAAGGGGGTTAACACACGGGCGATTAGATCATGTTGCGTCCACCATTGGGTTACAGGTCTTTTGCAGTGTGCTGTGTATGATTCACACGTTCCTTTAATTTGGTAGAACCCATTAATCCACTGAGTTCAGGCAATGTCTTACTCAAGGATACAACCGACTAGCTAGGGCAACTAGTTTTGAATCAGCCAACCTTCGGCAGAAAGCACTAACCCATCAGACTAATCTGTCGGATAACTTGATTATTTTTTGTATGAATATGATCCAGATGCGTTGCACAGAAAACTTAATCTCCTACAACAACACTTAAGAGGTGAACCTAAGGAAGTAGTTGATGGCTTTTTTCTGTTGCAATCTGAAGAAGCGTATGAGGCCGCAAGATCAACTCTTAAAAAGGTAACGAATGCGTTATTAGCAAAGCGTTTACCGATAAGCTCTATTCCTGGCCACAAATTCATTCTGATTCGTTGGGTCTCAAACGACTTTCGGATTTTTTAATTCAAGTTCAGCATCATTCGCTACAAGGTCGAATGACTCTCAAAATAGCCCAAGGAAAACTCTCAAGATGACCCAAGCATTTTGGATCCACAGTTCAACAGTTCCTTTATTTCCGAAGATCTTCAAGATTGTATGGAAGTTGCAGGCACAGATACAAATATCAACCTATGCACAATGATGGGTAGGAATAACGTTAGTGCCACTATTCGAAATCGCAATCTAGAGATTTCCAGTTTTGACCGATCGGTGCGAATTCCTCTACCCGCCATTTACACACGACCAGAGATACCTGCAGCTCGGAGTCAGATACCTAGGCCTGAATACGCCTTGCGGTTCAAACATCTAGCCAAACTTTCGCATCAAATCTCGCCGTATACAACAAACCACATGTACCGGTAGGTATGCTCATTGGAACAAACGTTCCGTGCGTTATTTGACCTCGGGATAAAGTATGTGGAAAAGAAAATGAACCCTATGCTCAAAAATCTATCCTTGGCTGGGGAATCGTAGGCATCGTCTGTAAAAATCACCCAGGCTTTGTCGACTTGATAACTCACTGCTGCATCGCAAGTGAGGAATGTGCTAATGGCGCAATGATTATGAACGGATGTAAGGAGAATATATCACCGCAGCAAGTTCGCAAAGGTATGGAGCTAGACTTCCACGAGAAAAAGTGCAACGATGGAAGTAAACTTTCATAAATGCGTGAATATTAATAATATTCATATACGGTATTAATATTTTACATTTCTTTTTATAAATCCAAAACTATCAGTAGTAAGAGCACGGTTTAATTAAGAAATTGTGTAATTTTTAGGACTGTAGCCCCTCGTAAAGGAGTTTAACTTTTTACATTTATGATTATGCCACTAAGTAATGTTGCAACTTATTGCTTTGTGTTATACTATCATATTTTGTAAAACACAATAAAAATGTTCTTGTAACGTTTACCACATTCCATCCTGTTTATTACTTGTTTGTCCTTAATTTGATGACGCACGGGCGCTTTTGTGCTGCGACGCATAGTATAAAGGTTTGTGTTGGATAGGATGGGGAAGAATGAAACTACCGCTATACGATTTGCTACTTTGGTGCTGTGACCAGGATGTGATTGTGTAGTGGTTAGTACTTTACGTTGTGGCCGTAACAAACCAGGTTTAGATGCTTTTTTTTGTATTAAGACGATGAAAGTCAGTTTACGTAAAATCCGCTGCAGAAGAATCAGAATCAAGTTCTGCTTGCGAACGAGGAAACGATCGACGTGAAATATTTCCCAGATATCGGATTAGCGATGATCCGGAGAAGGTGCTTGGCTCATTTTGTAGTCGATCTGTGACACTAGAATGAGAAGATTTGGGAATAATATATAAGAAGGAACATGGACATATATTACCGGTGGTCTACAAAGAAAAGGTTGGAAGGTTAGCTGCCTCGCTTTCGGGAGAGGCGCTGTTCGTACAAGCTCATACTTGCCCGTAGAACAACGTTTTACCTACATTTTGCTGTGTGAGGCACTTAACCAAATTTGGCAACGTATATTATAGTTGCCAATAGTCAAGAATTATGTTGAGATTGGGAGAGGGTTACTTTAGAATAGTTTAGTTTATTCATTTTTGCCGCAGTATTACTATATTGGTAATGAAGCAAAACACAGCACAGGATCAGGAAAGACGTGACAAACCAGGTTTAAATGCGGATTTTGTATTAAGACGATTGAAGATATGACAGTTTACGTAAAATCCGCTGCAGAAGAATCAAAATCAAGTTCTGCTTGCGAACAGGAAACGATCGACGTGAAATATTTCCCAGATATCGGATTAGCGATGACGTTGGAGAAGGTGCTTGGCTCATTTTGTAGTCGATCTGTGACAGTAGAATGGGAAGGATTGGGAAGAATATTCAAGAAGGAAAATGGCCGTATATTAACGGTGGCCTACAAATGAAAAGGTTGAAAGGTTAGCTACTTCGCTTTCGGGGGAGGCGCTGTTCGTACAAGCTCATACTTGCCCGTAGAACAACGTTTTACTTTCATTTCGCTGTGTGGGGCACTTATGCAAAGATTTAACTTATATTATAGTTGCCAATAGTCAAGAATTATGTTGAGATTGGAAGAGGGTTACTTCAGATTAGTTTAGTTCATTCATTTTGCCATCGTATTAAATATTGGTATATAAAGCAAAACACAGCACAGGATCAGGAAAGACGTCAAAACAAACAGTCGTTAAAACACGTCACTTGAAATAAATTCAACTAAATAAATATAGCGGATGCGGTCGAAAAATGTTTCTCGCGTATAAAAATCGGTTTTGTTTATGTCAATTTCCCCAATCCTGTGACCATTGTAAGTCCACCAAATCAACTAATGTTCATAGAGTCGTTCCAGCCGTTCGATCTATAGTTATTTATTTGACGCTTTGATGGAGAAATTGAATAATCTACGAAAAAAAGGGAAGGAGGGAAACTGCACACTAAAATTACGAAAACTAATTCAAACCCTTCCTAAACAATAATCTTAACCCCAGATCTAACCATAACTCCAACCCCATGTTTAAACCTAACTCTAACATCATAATCTTCCTTTTATTGTGCAGTTTCACTTCTTCCCACTTTCCCTCCTTTTAGTTTCCCCGACCTAGCTGGACCTAGCGGACCTGTACAAAATGGGGGGACCGCGTATTACTGCTGCTTATCGTGACGTGATACTGCAGTGTTACTACCGATATACCGGTATGTTGGTTGGTATCTTTTAAATGGCTGCTTTAACTGCTAGATTGTAAAAACCTTCTCAGTTTTATAATTACCGGTAGAGACCTGCTAATACAATTCCGCCGCTAAAAGTGGTGTTGTATTAAAGGTGGCGCTCAAATTGAGGTTTTACGGTATATGTATATATTGTACATGTGGGATATAATTGCATAAATTGATGATTTCCCTGGCGCCATCTGTACTTATATTTATGACTCTCGCGATCCAAACTCCGTCACGGAAAGTTGATTTTATTCTAACTACACGTGAGCACAGCAAAATATACAAAGTTGGTGAATAAATCATCTGTACAAGTGATGGCGAAGTATACACAGTTATTGGCTAATTGCCACGAATATTCCGATGCTTCATGCATATAGCTTCCCGCGGTTATCTTATATAAACTTTACATCAAATTAAAGGTATATTTAAGGGCTACAACACATCCAAGGGAATAATTGGGAAAACTCCATAAATGCGTAAATATTAGTTATATTCATATTCGGTATTAATATTTTATATTTTTTTATAAATCCAAAACTATCAATAGTAAGAGCACGGTGTAATTAGGAAATTGTGTTATTTTTAGGGCTGTAGCCCCTCGTAAAGGGGCTTAACTTTTTTTTATTTATGATTATGCCACTAAGTAATGCTGCAACTTATTGCTTTGTGTTATACTATCACATTTTGTAAAACACAATAAACCAATGTTCTTGTTACGTTTACCACATTCCATCCTGTTTATTACTTGTTTGTCCTTAATTTGATGACGCACGGGCGCTTTTGTGCTGCAACCTATAAAGGTATGTGTTGGATAGGATGGGGAAAGAATAAAACTTCCACTATACGATTCGCTACTTTGGTGCTGTGACCAGGATGTGATCGTATAGTGGTTAGTACTTTTCGTTGTGGCTGTGACAAACCAGGTTTAGATGCTAATATTGTATTAATACGATGGAAGTCAGTTTACGTTAAATCCGCTGCAGAAGAATCCAAATCAAGTTCTGCTTGCGAAAAGGAACCGATCGACGTGAAATATTTCCCAGATATCGGATTAGCGATGACGTTGGAGAAGGTGCTTGGCTCATTTTGTAATCAATCTGTGACACTAGAATGGGAAGAATTGGGAAGAATATTCAAGAAGGAAAATGGCCGTATATTAACGGTGGCCTACAAAGGAAAAGGTTGGAAGATTAGCTCATCGCTTTTGGAAGAGGCACTGTTCGTACAAGCTCATACTTGCCCGTAGAACAACGTTTTACTTTCATTTCGCAGTGTGAGGCACTTAACCAAATTTGGCAACTTATATTATAGTTGACAATAGTCAAGAATTATGTTGAGATTGGGAGAGGGTTACTTCAGATTAGTTTAGTTCATTCATTTTGCCATCGTATTAAATATTGGTGAATAAAGCAAATAACGGAACAGGATCAGGAAAGATGGCAAAACAAACAGTCGTTAAAACACGTCACTTGAAATAAATTCAACTAAATAAATATAGCGGATGCGACCGAAAAATGTTTTTCGCGTATAAAAATCGGTTTTGTTTATGTCAATTTCCCCAATCCTATGACCATTGTAAGTCCACCAAATCAACTAATGTTCATAGAGTCGCTCCAGCCGTTCGATCTATAGTTATTTATTAAAAAATCGTTAGACGCTTTGATGGGGGAATTAAATAATCTACGAAAAAGAGGGAAGGAGGGAAACTACACACTAAAATTACGAAAACTAATTCAAACCCTTACTAAACAATAATCTTAACCCCAGATCTAACCCTAACTCCAACCCCATGTTTAAACCTAACTCTAACATCATAAACTTCCTTTTATTGTGCAGTTTCCCTTCTTCCCACTATCCCTCCTTTTAGTTTCCCCGACCTAGCTGGACCTAGCAGACCTGTACAGCAAACGAAACAGGAAACGATCGACGTGAAATATTTCCCAGATATCGGATTAGCGATGACGTTGGAGAAGGTGCTTGGCTCATTTTGTAGTCGATCTGTGACAGTAGAATGAAAAGAATTGGGAAGAATATTCAAGAAGGAATATGGCCGTATATTATCGGTGGCCTACAAAAGAAAAGGTTGGAAGATTAGCTGCCTCGCTTTCGGGAGAGGCGCTGTTCGTAGAAGCTCATACTTTCCCGTAGAACAACGTTTTACTTTCATTTTGCTGTGTGAGGCACTTAACCAAATTTGGCAACATATATTATAGTTGCCAATAGTCAGAATTATGTTGAGATTGAGAGAGGGTTACTTCAGAATAGTTTAGTTCATTCATTTTGCCATAGTATTAAATATTGGCGAATAAAGCAAATAAAGGAACAGTATCAGGAAAGATGGCAAAACAAACAGTCGTTAAAACACGTCACTTGAAATAAATTCAACAAAATAAATATAGCGGACGCGGTCGAAAATATTTTTCGCGGTAAAATCGCATATAATCGTTTTTGTTTATGTCAATTTACCGGGTCCTATGACCATTGTAAGTCCGCCAAATCAACCACTGTTCATAGAGTCGCTCCAGCCGTCCAATCTATAGTTATTTATTAAAAAATCGTTAGACGCTTTGATTTAAATAATCTACGAAAAAGGAGGGAAGGAGGCAAGCTGCACACTAAAATTACGAAAACTAATTTAAACCCTGCCCTAAACAATAATCTCAACCCCAGAACTAACCATAACTCCAACCCCATGTTTAAAACTAACTCTAACATCATAATATTCCTTTTAGTGTGCAGTTTTCCCTCCTTCCCGCTTTCCCTTCTTTTAGTTTCCCCCGACCTAGCGCTGGACCTAGCAGACCTGTACAAAATAGAGGGACCGCGTATCACTGCTTATTGTGACGTACTACTGCATTGTTACTACCGGTATGTTGGGTGGTATCTGTTGCGGCCGTACTTAACCCAAGTACGAGCCTGGCCTTTTATGATCAGATACGCGCAAGATGTGGTTGTTCTTGTATTGCGGTAACTAAAAAAATATTAAAATGATTAACAAAAGGTACGTCAGTGAAACAAAATATAATCCAATCACACATACCTGACATTTCCGGCCAAAATATATAATAATTTTCCGTACACTACAGAAAAACCTCTTCTAACAATAGTATGGTTTCAATTAGACAACCACTTGGTTCCTAGTTAAAAATGAAATGACCTTAGGTCTCAAGGATTCCATGCAACACGCACTAAAACAGGATGTGACGTACAACTTAAACAAGAGAGCAAAATAAAACAAAAAAGGAAAGACACGTGACCGTAACAGTATCTTTTAAATGGCTGCTTTAACTGCTAGATTGTGAAAACTTTATCGATTTTATAATTACCGGTAGAGACCTGCTAATACAATTCCGCCGCTAAAAGTGGTGTTGTATTAAAGGTGGCGCTCAAATAGAGGTTTCACGGTATATGTATATATTGTACATGTGGGATATAATTGCATAAATTGATGATTTCCCTGGCGCTACCTGTACATATATATGACTCTCGCGATCCAAGCTCCGTCACGGAAAGTTGATTTTATTCTAACAACACGCGAGCACAGCAAAATATACAAAGTTGGTGATTAATCGTCTGTACAAACGATAGCGAAGTACACACAGTTATTGGCTAATTGCCACGAATATTCAGCCGCTTCATGCATATAGCCCCCCGCGGTTATCTCATATAAACTTTACATCAAATTAAAGGTATTTTTAAGGGCTACAACATATCCAAAGGAATAATTGGCGAAAACTCCACAAATGCGTAAATATTAGTAATATTCATATTCGGTATTAATATTTTATATTTTTTTATAAATCCAAAACTATCAATAGTAAGAGCACGGTTTAATTAGGAAATTGTGTTATTTTTAAGTGCTGTAGCCCCTCGTAAAGGAGCTTAACTTTTTACATTTATGATTATGCCACTAAGTAATGTTGCAACCTATTGC
>CH003395.1:26870-105920 GCA_000149265.1 Ciona savignyi
TGGGGGGGGGGGGGGTATTTTCCAATTCCCAGTTTGGAAAATGTTTTACCCAGAAGGAAAATGTTCTGTGCGTTCCACAAGATGACCTTCTCCCAGGTTATTCTATCCGAGTACCGTACTGTATAGTGGGGGATGCGGCTTTTCCTCTCAGAAAAAAACATAATGAGACCGTATCCTGGGCGATACTTACCAGACGACCAACAAATATTTAACTATCGTTTATCACGCGCTCGCCGCGTTGTTGAAAATGCATTTGGAATTCTTTCATCAAGGTGGAGAATATTTCGAAGACCAATTATTGCGGAACCCAAAAAGTTATTGCAATAACCAAAGCCTGCTGTTGTTTACATAACTTTCTTCAAACTCGTGGAAAAATATGCCCACCAACGTTAGTTGACCGAGAAGATGCCGAAGGTAATGTTATACTGGGAGACTGGCGGTCAAGCGGAAGCATTCTGCAACCTGTAGGGCGCACAGGAAGTAACACTTATCCTCCCTCAATCAGCTTCTGACATC
Organism: Ciona savignyi; assembly: GCA_000149265.1. Taxonomy (NCBI): domain Eukaryota; kingdom Metazoa; phylum Chordata; class Ascidiacea; order Phlebobranchia; family Cionidae; genus Ciona; species Ciona savignyi. Next base: position 27,387 of record CH003395.1, read on the forward strand.
CGGAACAAATTTAAAGACTATTTTTTATCAAACGTTGGTGAAGTTGACTGGCAGTATAGAGTCATTAAAAGGCACTGATTTTTACACTAAAGTCATTGCTGCATTTTCGTTGTAAGTTGTGTTGTTTATAGTTTATTTAAATAATAACAAAAATTGTTGCAAAAAGCCTGAGTTTTATTATTGATTATACTTAAGACGATATAAATACTCCATTATGTGAAGCATTGCTTCATCGCTCTGGTCTGATGGCAAACCGCGCAGTTTTTTTTCAATTAAGGCACTAAAATTAGAAAACTCGTCTGAGTCATGCCCCTCATCAAATCCTTTGGCACATATTTTCTCAATCGCATCCGTGCTCGATTGAACAGCACATATTAGAGACTCCTGTGAAAGAAGAAAAATATATTAAAATCACAGAGATTATGATTAAAAAGGGACAATAGATTATATTTATATGCAATAAAATTTCATGCGGTACATATATACAATACAAACTATATGCCACATATATATATATGGATTGCAGTTTATATGTTAAGACAATGGGTAAATCGGGTCATTCGTCCAAACAATTTAAATAAAAAAAATTATCAAACTGACTACAGGGTAAAACTAAAAATTCTATTTACTTGAAACTTGTTTAAAATTTTTGGCCTTTTAGGGTGTGGTGCTGGAGAATCACAATCGACTTCTAGCGTGATATGGTTATTATCATAACTGGACGTCGATTGAACATCACTAAGATTATATACATCTTTCTCTGTAAATGTTTTTAAGAGCACAGATAATAATAAATATAAAAAATAAGGCTACAAGACAAAAACAAAGAATAATAGGATGTATATTCATATTTTATACCCTTGAATGTTAAAAGACAAGGGGTGTTAGCACACAGCCAATTGTCAGATTACTGGTTTCCAACATTGGGTTACCAAAGCTATTGCATATGATTGAGACATTTTAACAGCTTGATCAATTTAGTTAGGTAATCTTCGCTTAGTGGTCTAAGCCAGCAGATGGTTTCGATTATAACTTTTAGCCAAAAACTGATTCTTTTTAAACAACTGTGATATGCATCCAAAAATAAATAAAATTGTCAACATGTATATACATATAATGTACGATAGGTCATAAATACAATATCTCTAGCAAGGTAAAACTTTTTCTGATTGTAAAATTCAGATAATTATCTTACCTGTCACATCTGTCTCACTCATGTCTGCAACACTAACAGCTGGCAATACTACTGAACTACATGTCCTGTAAGTCAAAGTGAAATAAATTTACTTATAATCCTATTAATATAAACATTGTACAACAGGCTTTGAAATTAGCTAGTAAAACAAGTAATCATTACAATGTACCAGTAGAATGTAAGATTTATGAGTGTTTAAATAATGTCTAGCTAATGTTAACTGACAATTTACAGGCCTGGATCTGTACTTCATTTAAGTCTGTCAGATCTATACCCAACTTCAAAACTATTACAAGTATAAATAAGAGCTGATAGGCTAAACTCTTTAGCTTGTAGACAATTAACTGCCACACCATTTATAAGCAAAAAAACTTACACTTTGTGTCTCAAGTGATCATTTAAAAACTGCAGAGCCTCGTAGTGAGTCCAGCATGATTGCCATGACGCAGCTGCTCCACTTTTTGAGAATCCATTTTGCCCCGGCGTTCTTTGGCATAACGGTCCCTTAAACTTTTCCACAGTCAAGGTACTTGATATAACAATCTGCAAACCAGTATAATTGTATAATTTAAAATAGTTTAGTAGCTAACAAATTAGACATATGGGCAAACGACTAAGAATGGAATACGGTACCTGTATACCCGTAGTTATTTGCATTTTGTCCTATTTTAAGTGCATTTACAAATATTGGTACGAAGGTAATTAGCCTACTAAAATACAGTTAGAAAGAAATAGCACTATGCTCTATGGTGTCAACTTGTATTTTTATACATTTTACACGATACTCGTTTTTTCAAAAGTGATTTCTTACTTACTTCAAGTATCTTTGGACTTGGTCTACACTCCCTGTTGTACTTTGGCCAAGTATTTTAGGTCTACATATTGCTAACCTGCCGACACAATTCAAATTTAACGGTAATATATTTGCTTGCTTTCAATATATTATACATCCTACTGTTTACTATTATGGGCAAAACAGAAAAGGAATATTTGCCGCCACTACCGCGCGTAAAAGATAAACTAAATTTATGTCTGCCGCTGCCGCAAAAACCAACCGCACAGCCGCACGAACGCAGCAAAATCGGCTGTGTGTATTCGCTAGCCGCTGCCGCGAACCGCCAAACGCGTTCTGTGTGGAGGCGGCTTAAGAGTAGTAATTATATATATAGCATATCATAGCTAACTCAGTGCACCCCATAAGATTAAAATACCGTATTTGTATTTTTTATTTATTTACTTTATTGTATATAATATTGTAACGAATCGACTCGGGTTCGATAACCTCTTTTCTCGACCGTGTATTCTAACTGCCCTCATCAAAATTGGCAACATAGGAAAAACAAGGAAAACACGTAATCAACAAAATAAACCAATCACAAAGCGCCAACAAAATGGGAAACTAAAAAGAGAACAACGTCACAAATAACTAGAATTAAAGAAAGAGGCACGGAGGGCTATACGTAAACTCCATACGCCACAATATGTAACAGTTTATTAATTATTAATCATTTAATATAAATCATTCTGAATTGTTAATACCTACTGTTGCAGTTATGTCACAAGTTATATTGTACTGAATTGCGTGAGAATGAGATGTAGGCTATTGTTTTGACTTCCGTTCTATATAAATGTAGTATTGTTTGTAACTAAGTTAAACTATTTTAATGCTTAAGCATCTGTATGAAAAAAGTGTAATTCATTGAATATTTTATGTAACAGTTTATTAATCATTTAATAAAAATCATTCTGAACTGTTAATCCCTACTGTTACAGTTATGGTTCAAGTTAACTCTTTTTTTAATTAAATATATGTAGCAGCGCTCTAACTTTAGACGCGTGATAACCAGGGTAAGACAAGAGGTGTACATATAGGTTAGTTATTTATTAGGTATTCACGCAGGGTGCAGCCAGTCAAAGCGCTGTACACAGGGCATAGCTTAGGTAAGTAAGGTAAAGGTGAGAGAACGGCTAGTACAAGCGAGGGCGAACTGAATGCTTTCTGATATTCAGGAATTATACACAGTTTATATAAGACACATAACAGGAAACACATGTTTGTACTTTAGGCTTGGCGTGCGTTAAACAGAAAACTTGCGGGAAACAATTCATCGACTGATCTGTCGAAAACAGGAAATTAATCGTAACTTCCCATGCACAAAATCTGGACACATGGCATAACGAATTAATAATATAAATACACAGCGACACAATTAGAAACTCGTGTGGGATTCCCATATTCCCATATATATATATATATTTATTGGTGCCTTCCTGTTTTGTTGTAGCATCTTGGCACAGTATGTTTTAGTTAATTGTTAAATTTTTAGTTAACGCCATATTTGTTTTGGTATATATATATATATATATATATATATATATATATATATATATATAGTTGACACGTGTTTTCAAATTGTTGGTGGTAAACGCTGCAGCGAAAAAACAATAATAAAAATTGTATTGTATTATCAATCCTATGCAAATATTTAATTATGCGAATATTAAATACAGTAAAGTTTTTTTTTATTTCTATGTTATTGCTTCTTTGCAGCCATTGCCTTGTTTCATTGATTACTTGGATTGCCTGATTTTCTGTATATTAAACTGCGACTTTTTGAAAACCCCACTGTCTGCTTATGCTAAAATAAGTTTGGTTTTGTGCTGCGTACAGTCATAGAATACTATATTATATAGTATCTATGGTAGGTACCTTTAAATACTACAGGAGCGCTTGGAGCGCTTGGATTGCTATGGAAAGTAATTCTAACCCTGCCCCAAACACCAATCTAATATTTAACTTTAACCCCAACTGTAACATTAATATCATGGCTTTTGTAATTACGAAGTATAGTAAGCGATCCAAGCGATCCAAACTATCTAAGCGCTCCATGCGCTCAATAATATTCTGCTTCAGTATTAGACGTACACTCTTAGCAGGCTACAACGTTAATAATTATTATATGCGATACGACGCAAGACGTTTTGTCTCACAGCGACGAAGTTTGATAACCATGTAAGAGGAAGGTATTGGGAGTTCTAGAGTTATTCTGTGTATGGGTATGGCTTTATCGTGTGGGAAAAATGATAATAAAGTCATATTGTATACAGTACACATTGACATTTGTTTAAGACACACATTACACCTTGATTTAAGCGAATTAGCTACATAGCACGGTTTAGACATGCACGAATGTGACAAGAGTATATACTTTTTAAATAAACATGGTAAACAAGTTTGGTTTGTTAACTAAGGGATCCATTCTATCCTAAACGCAGGATAAATTAATTAACACTTGTATAAAATATAGCGATTGTGGTTAAGGCACTGCTTGGACATGTGTATATATATATAGAGAGAGAGAGAGAGATTTTTCTGGTGCTACCTGTACTTATAAATGACTCTCGTGATCCAAACTCCGTCACGAAAAGTTTTCATTCTTGATCAGACGCGAGCACAGCAAAATATACAAAGTTGGTGAATAAATCGTCTGTACAAATGATGGCGAAGTATAGACAGTTCTTGGCTATTTACCACGTAAAATGATTGGTTGCAGTATTAAATTGTTCATTGCTCTTTAACTCTTTGAGCGGTAAGATATATTCCTCTCAGGTCAGCATCTAACCATTAATCTGTTTGCCTTTAAGTGTTAATCAGTAAGCCTTTAAGCGGTAAAAATTCTAAGCGTTTAAATTACAGATTTAGGAAGAAAATTTCGGCTTCTCAGCGCTCAGCATTACGGTATTGCTTTAGCCTTTAGCGTTTTTGTTAATACTTGATGTTAAAAGTTTGGTTTTCCACCAAAACTGGGACGAATCACAATGTTATAAAAGGGAGTTAGTTATTCGGACTTATGGTTGTGTGGTGTGGGCTCTTTTGTGAGAGAATAATAATAATGACGTCATTGTATACAGTACACATTGACTTTTGCAAATTCTTTACATAATATAATGGTGAAATCAAAACGTGTTTTAAAATGGCGGTGGTTAACATGTGATTGACTTTATCTAGTTTTATCCAAACTTCTTAGTGATTTTGTCCTGTGATAATGGCTGCAAATAACTTGAATAAGAAAGAATATAGAAGCGATCACGAGGTCGGTTTACTTGACAATGTAAACAGTTTACGTGAAGAAAGGATACTTTGTGATGTCACATTCAATGCGGAAGGTGGAGAAGTATCAGCCCACAGAAGTATTCTTGCTGCGTTTTCCGAATATTACAGAGCAATGTTCACATCCAAGTGCAAAGAAGGCTGTACAGATGATGGTGTCAAAGTTGTTGGAATTACAGCTCTGATACTTAACCAAATCATAAGCTTCATTTACACTGCAAAGATCACAATCAACAGTGAAACGGTTTATCAACTGTACGAGGCGGCCGATATGTTGCAAATCAAATATGTAAAAGATTATTGTGTTGACTTTTTTAAAGACACACTTGAAGTTGGGAACTGTTTAATCGTTCGGGCATTTGCACAAATTTACAATATACCTGAGTTGGTGACACATTGTAACAGTTTCTTCTTAGACAACTTAGAGTTGGTTTTAAATGGACTGGACTTCAAAGAACTGAATCCGGATGAAACTGAAGCTCTTATTATGATGACAAAGACATCGGATTCTTCAAGTGAAGAGATGATTTTCAGAAGCATCATGAATTGGGTTAAACACGATCTTGAAAATCGACAACAATTCTTTGAACGCTTGTTTCAACTGATTGACATCAAGAAATTACCAACTTCCTTCCTTAAAATGATTAAAAAAACTGAATGGACTTGGATGAGAAAATGTGAAACTTTTGTTGATGCGTGCATGTCTGAATTAATCAATCGTAATGAAAACCAACCAGTAGAGAGAGCTAAAGCGGTACAGGTTGCATCCCAATTCCTGGTTGTGGGTGGTGATGATGATGCAAGCAAACTTGTCAGTATTTACGATGTTGTTGGGATACATTGGAGAAATATTGTGTCAACCTTGGAGGAAAGATGTGCTTCAACCAGTGTGAAGATAAACAACCATGTTTATACGGCTGGTGGTGGTGGATTGTTTGCCACAGATTCTGCTGAGATGTTGGACTTGGAGCAAATTAATGCTGGTTGGCACAAGGTGGCATCTATGAATGAGGAACGTAGGTTCGCAGCATCTGCTGTGTTGAATGATGAAATGTTTACTGTGGGAGGTTGGGATGTTGGTTATTTATCATCGGCCGAATTTTACAACTCAGTGGTGGATACATGGACTAATATTGCTCCAATGGAAACCAAACGAGGTGGACATGCTCTTGTTTCATATGATGGTCGTTTATATGCGTTTGGTGGGAATAATGGAAATAGAATAAATTCAATGGAAAGTTTTGATCCAAGAATGAGAAAATGGGAAAAGATGACTTCTATGAAAGGGATCAGAGATGGACTGTGTGGTGTTGTTAGCAATGGTGAGATTTACGCCATTGGTGGTGACGGACTTGATACGGTCGAACGATATAATTTTCGAACCAATTCCTGGAGGTCGGCCAGCAGAATGAACTACGAGCGACATTGTGCTTCCGCTTGCGTTGTGAATGGGAAGATATATGTCGTTGGAGGTCGTGGTGAATCCAGCACCTCAGTGGAGGTTTATGATCCAACAATCGATGAATGGAAGATTGAAACCAACATGGAGATACCAAGATGTGATTCATCAGTTGTAGCTTTGTAAGCGATATCTACAACCAAGCCACCAAGATTACATTGCAAATAATTCAACACTTTTGTTCACAATAACATTCAGTTAAACTTTTGATATTTCCTGAACATAATTCTTGTTTGGGACAAAATCACCATAAATGTTGTAGTAGTGCATTTATTCACATCAATATATTTCACATTTATCTAATTATGTGGATTCCAATTTAAGTGTCACTTTTTAACAACTATAAACGCTGTACTTTAACCAGTAGTGCGATTGCTTTATTTTTTAATTATTTTACTTATTTATGCTTTATGTATATAATGCACTGTACTTTCCATTAGGAATTATTCAGTAATATACACTATAATTTCAGCTAAAATTATGCTTTATAAGTCATATACACTATAATTTCAACCAAAACTATTCTTTATTCAATAATTTTTGAAAAACACCGATGTGGTAGCTCTTTAGGGGAATTACCATTGCTTTTATTCAGGCATATATAAGCTTCATTTATCTAGCTCCCTATATATTGTGTATAATTAATACATTGTTATTATTGATTTGCAAATAAAACCGCAAGTACAGATATACCAAAAAGCTGGTAAAATATATGTAGACAATATAGTTTCGAATCTGTAACCCTTCTACTAAGACCGACGGACTAATCCACAAAACTATGTGGACGAACAGCGGCAATTTTTCGAAAGTTTCAGATTTGCGTCAAGATCAATAAAGCCTTTATAGAGGGCAAATTTTGAATCTTGCTACAAAAAAATAATATATATCGCATATAAAGAAGTCAATTTAGCAGATTAATATCGATCACGGCGGCTCCAAATATCATGTTCATGTGCGGCAATGACAGGGTATTCTTGATATAGAAGCAATTTCCAATTTTCGGTTTTTTTCCAAAACTTGACAGTGTGTGAGCAAGTACAGAATAGGTTAGTTAGTGTTTCAGACTCAATAAAAGAGATCTCAAATTTATTTTTACAATTATTTTCAACTTATACAATTCAGTGTTTGTTACAATAGCTTTTAGCTTTGATTTGAAATGTATTTTCCAGGGTAGACTATATTTTTTGAGTATTTCCATTCTTCTCTTTATATTGATCATCTTAATGATGAAGATTTATAACTTTGTTTTAGCGTGCACAATAAATGCATCATTTTAACATTGACACCACACACACATCATGTGCAGCTTAGAGATACCGGATCAGTGAAGGGCTTCTGCGCAATTAGCACTATTTTAGTTTTCCTTACATCACCCCACCCTACCAGTCCCTCGAGCTTGGACCCCCGTGGGCACACTAGAGCCCCAATTAACAATTTGTAAGGCACTAGCAGCAGTGAAGGGCTCCGGCACAATAAGCACTATGTTAGTTAAATTATTTTTTGTGACAATTTGTTATTTTTTACTACACCACCCAACCCCTACTAGGTCCCTTGGGCTTGGGCCCCTTTTTCGTGCTCCAGACGCGTCACATCGCGCCCACTGACCACGACCTTCCAGGCATTGGAGTCCTCGGCGTCTCCCAGGTCGAAACGGTCCCAAGTAAAAGCACCTTATGCTCGGCTTGTTTCGGCCTGGGAGGGCACCCAACAGGAACGACCTTTTCCCCTTTATATTTACAGATTAAATATTATATATTTATCATTGGCGTGCCACAAAACCAGTCCGAGCGCTGTAGAGCGACAAATAAAAAGATTTCGACGCCGCTATTCAGCCATGGACCACCACAAAATCAAGCCAGCACCGTCGACCAATCAAGATCCAAAAGTCGGCGGTTTCCTACCAAACCCCGACAATGGCGTTAACTCATCATTTCGGGTTTTGTCCCAAAATATATAGAGAATGTTTGGGTCCTATTTACACATTTATACACATTCATGCATATTACACATTCATGCACATTCACATGTATATTTTGTTTACAATGAAAATTTACAAATGGTGGTGGTTAACACGTGGTTGGCGCTCTCTGGTATTTTGGTCGTGTTTACCATAAACATTACTTCCTTACTCACAGTGACGTAATAATGATCTTAATGACGTTGAATGATCTTCCGGCTGTCCTAGAAAGTCCCCGGTCACGCACAAATTGATGAATGAAGTTTTTATTACGTCATAAAGGACGCCCGATGTCCCGCGTTTCTTAATTGACTCGTAATTTACAATTCCGTCCCATTGTTCTCGAACTTCACCGCGATTGTTCACAATAAACGCCATTGTTTGAAATAATGCAAAGAACAACCACATCCGATCTAAACTTTTATATCGAAAGGTCAAAGTGACGTGACAATTACGTTGTGATGACGTATTAACACGTCACGTGACACAAAATAAGCCCAAAGTAAGCGATTTACAAATATATTCACTTAAAACACACATTACCTGCATTTGTGTAATATAAAGGCAAGTTTAGTTATTTGTGGTTTTGCAACTTTAAAGGGAAATAAATTAAATAATGATCGGACAGACAGTTAGAACAGGGAAATGCAACAGAGAAATATGGAAAACTGCAAGCAAAATAGAACAGCTATATATAACATCTGTTAAACGAATCGGACCGCCGAATAAGGTCACGTAGTAATCAATTACCTTCGTTCGTTTACCAAGGTTAGGATTTCTATTTATACCAAAGTCTGGTCTTTTAACATAGCATATATCAAGGTTATTTTCTAATTTACCTTTATTCGCAACCTTGAAACAAAACCAACAATGCTAGATTATCCTAATACGGATAATATCTATTTGTGAGACGACCTTGCTAACCACGCCGGGGGGGGGGGGGCTAAAGGAGGGAAAGCAAGAAGGCGGGAAGGAGGGAAACTGCACATTAATATAAAGATTATGACATTAAAGTTAGTTTTAAACATGGGGTTTTAGTTAGGGTTGGTTCTGGGGTTTAGATTAGTTTTTGGTTTCCATAATTTCTGAAACTATTTGTTCACAAATCAATGTTGATAAGCATACCGTTCGCCCTTCCCCGTTTCGTTATCAAATAACTTGAATATACTCGGTACATAAACTTGATAGAAATATTGATAGAAATATCTTGATAGAAATATCTTCTTGATAGAAATATCTTCTTGATAGAAATACCAAACTTGATAGAAATATCTTTATATTTGCACACAAATCTTAATGCATATATTACCAGTAATTGTGGCGATAGGTCGAAAATCTGAAAAAAATACTAACATTTTAATTTGAGAAATAGTTTAGTTTAGTTTATTTATTTGTGCCCTAGTATTTAAAATGGCAAACGAAAAAAACCACGACACAGGAATAGGAAAAGACGGAAAAACGAACAGTCGTTAAAACACGTCATTTAAAAAGGATATAATTTAAATATAACTAAACGGTGTTAAATTCTTTTTTTAATCGCTTTAATAGAATTAAAACTGCTTTGTAAATACCACACTCTTCTAGTTATCACAGCGGAAAGTAATCCGGCCGTTTATTTATTGAGCTAGATCCAAATTCGATTATCTCCGCCGCGCGCGAACTGCTCTTTTACTCAGCATGGGAACGGACTTACGTCATTGTTTCACGGGGAATCCCCCAACCCGACAACCCGATTAGTGCAATTGAAAAGCAAACATAATTCGTCGCGCAGATTAACCATGGCGAGCGAAAAAGGCGGACGACTGGTTATAAAGTCGTTAGAAGGCCGGTTTAAAAGTTCATTTATCAATTCAAACAACAATGTGTTGGGCAATTTTATTTATATTTAAGCTTTATATTACGAATAGCTTACAAAGTTTATATGACAAACACAGGTATAAATAAGTTGTTTATAGATATTGCTAAATTTGAACTTTACATAATATAAAAAAAGAGTTTCAACGTATAGAAAAAGAGTTTATAACGTACATAAGAATGGTCATTAGCCAAAGATGTTCCCAGAATAGCAGGAGATTTCGTCGTTCAAATGTTTCATGTTAATACGTTACAATATGAAAATGAGATTTTAAATTTCTTGCAGAATGGGAAATGTCAACATATATTCTGTATGTGCAAGTCCGACCTAAATAACTTAGTTGGAAATTCATTAATTAGTTTTTTCTCCAATATCGAAGTATTTTTTTCTAATTTATTGCAAAAAAACATGTTTAAAATTAACGAACTTAAATTTATAATTTTATTAATTGCCAGGCAGATTATTATATTTCTTGTCGTTTAGTTGGTGCTATGACGCGCCAAAGTTCAGTGTTACGTCACAAACCAGTCCAAATATGGAGCGATATATCTTCAAGCTCATCAGAAGGGGATTCCCCCAAACAACAACCGGCTCGTATTCATAAAAGGTGAGATTAAAATAAATAAAACATAAATTAAAAAAAATATATATACGATTACGTAATATCCGTTTGTCTAATTGACGTCATCAATTATTACGTAAAATCGTAGATTTGTGAAAACGAAATAACTAAAGTAAACGAGAAAATGTTCTCGTGTGAATCTTTTATTAGTTGCCACCAATAACACTTTTCCTATACCAGGTATTTGAATGCTTTGACGTCATCAAGTGACGTCAACATGTCCTCCTATTACGTCACATACGATCGCAGAATATTATGCAGAGGTATGTGCATCGAACCGTAACGGCGAATTTGCAAATTTTAATGCAAGTTGGAAATCTCAATCAACATTATAGGTATCAATAGATAAATCGACCAATCGCTATTTCGATCAGGCTTGTGAACATGATGTCAATTCTAAAATATTGGCGAACAGCGTAGCGAATACAACCATCTGCGCTGAGTAGACGCCTGTAAAGGGGACATAGGAACGGCGGAAATACGGAATTCCAAAACGCGCGACACTAAATCCATCGTATAAACCTGGAATGTTTTAATATTGAGTTGATTATTGTAGGTTTATATGACCGGAGTTTTAGTGCTCTATAGTCTTAACTAGCTATACTTCAAAAAAGCGGTACACCTTCAAAATCCAAGAGGTACCACACCCGACTTGATAGATATATAAACACGATTGGGCTTCACTAATTTGTATCTGTGCAGTTCCATATTTCTCTATATTATTATTTCCCATTCGGCATTCTGCAAACGACCTAAAGAAATAAGAAATTCGACGAAACTCCGCCGATAATAAGCCGTCCACAAATCCCTGATTGCCGCACGTTATTTGCACACGGACCGATGCCTTGCTAATATATTAACATTGTTACAACCGCCCCAGATCGTGTGTGTATTAACAATATGTCAAACAGTATGTGGTAGATCGTGTGCGGATTATAATAACGAGCAACCAAGCGACAGATTTAATCCAAACAGCTCAGCATGCGGTCAGATTATCGACCAAAGTACCCAGCAGTGTGCTACCTATGCTGCTGAAACGTCCAACAATAGAGCCGTGTGTCAATACAATATGTTCCAGTTTAAATAAATAAACTTACATTCTGTGCATAAGGTCTTTGAGCTCAAATATGTGTACACAAATTGTCCCCTGCGCCACTTACCTGTCTATCTGCGCCAATTGCCGATATTCCTAATGGGCTATATAATAATAAAAAGTATTACGCTATTAGTATCAAATCATACTGACAATTGTTAATATTGGATACTCATGTTTTACTTTAGTTTATCCCCGTGGATGGGAAAACCAAAGGGGTTACACACGGGCAATCGTCAGATCACCTCGCGCCCATCGTTGGGTTAACGGAGCTATTGCAATATGTTGTATATTATACTCGCTTTAACGACGGAACTATTCGTCATCGTATAAGCCTACAAACCTAAATTATTTAGTCATTAATACGTCATCATTACGTCGGTATTACGTCATTATCCGTCATTATCCACAGGCGCAATAGAGATCTCCATATCATCAACCCAAGACAAAATATCGGTGGCCATTTTGAAGGTCCGAGATATCCCAATCGATTTCGTGAAGCGAGCTTCCATGCTTATTAAGGTTCGGTGGTAATATCTGGTTAATCTATTGGAATTCCAGATATCGCTGTTGCTCTAGTTGTATGGAGCATGAGCATATCACGCTGACGCTCAGTCACAATTGCTGGTAGATAATTTAAAATATCCAACTCTGCTGTGGACTGTTTAATATTTAAGGGGTGTGGAAGGGTATGTGGCCAATGGGTTAACGCCACCGACTCAAATAACATACAGAACAGCGTACCAACACTGCCATTGTTAGTGATTTTGTGGTTCTTGGTTCGAAACTAGGCTTGGTTACAAAAAAAAGATTATATCAGTTTAATGTAAAACTTGACCAGTCAACCATTCATTGAGCCCGGAAATAGGTGACACTAAATTAGGGAAACAGCGAAATAAAGAGGAAAACTGCTCACTAAAACAAAGAAAACTAATTGTAACCCTGCTTTAAATACTTAACCAATCTCAGAACTAACTATAACATTTTAATCTCTATTTAAGTGAGCAACGTTTTTTTAGTTTTCACAGTGATATCGAAGTCAGACTGGGTTAAACATGACATATTAGTATACCGGTTCATTTGATGATCCCTGTAGCATACACTGTCCGTATATTGATGCAACGATCCACGGTTCGATACCCACAGTCGGTTAAAACAACTAAAAACTTTATTATTTCAGATCTCTGTCAACACGAGTAAACGAAACAAGATTCAATTTCGGAGTCGACCTATGCCCATCACTTCATCGGATATAGCATTCAACGAAACACTTACATTGTAAGTTTCAACATGGCAAAGTGACACAATATATATACATCTTCTTGAAAATGTTAATGGAATAAAAGTCAGGCGCTTCTGTATTTTCTCTATATTTTTTACAATAAAAATAAGAATAATTAATTATGAAAAGAATAGAATATACCATAGAAACACCGCAAGTTTCGATCTAAGTTAATACTCATCAATGCACATTAGATATAATTGAGAAAACGACAAGCAGTTAAACCCACCATCGGGTTGCCGGAGCTATTGCAGTGTGTTGTGTATGATTCAGACATTCCTTTAACTTTCTTCCACTGATTTTGGCTAATATCTGCTAAGTGTCTCACCTACATACACAACGGACCAACTAGTGACCAGTTTCTCGATGATTCTAATCAACCACACACCACAAGCTCACTACTTGTTGACACTTGCTTAATGCTTCCTTCTACAGTGGGATAGATGGAGACATCGCTCGTAACAGACTGGTGATCCAAGCTTGTTTGAAGCACGACCATCCACTGTTCCCTGATAGTCTCGGTTGGATGAGCTTCGGCCTCGCTAACTTCATACGTGGAGGGAAGGTAGGATAACAATATATCACAGCAGGGTGTATGTGATGGAATATACTGAGTGCGAACAATATATGGCGTTACTACATGGGTAATCGTCAGATCACCTCCGTCTACTGTCTGGTCACCGGATCTATTGCACTGTATTGTGTATAATTTAGATGTTTTCTTTAGGTAGAACTCAATATTCCTGTCAGGCGATGTCCGTTAATTGTATAGTCAAAAGATATCACCGACTAGTTGTCGGCTAGTTTCAATCCCACCACCTCCCAACTGAACAATAAACCCGCTAACACTTGGCTTTCGACTATACAATATCATATTGACTGCTCTACTTTCAACATTTCAATACATTTTTCCGTGGAATGATTGTGAGGCCAAATGATGCCGAACCGGCGAATCGGTAAATAAGCGCGACTGATAAATGGAGCGATTTCTATTGAACGGTCGAGTGACAGAATGGCAACAGATTCATATATCGCTCCGTTTATATATAAAAAACGGGCTTAATGGCGACCTCACGAAGGTTTCAAAAGTCAGGCCGGTAATATTGCCAATTTCCATTTAAAAAACGGTATACTGATTTTTTTGTTCGAAACTGGTGTAGTTAAAACACGTTGTTGTGGTCCAGAAAGTAATACGTCATAGATATAAACAATAACATACAATGATGTCACAGACGCTGCACGGATTATACAACTTGTTAGATCGCAACTCGGGCCGAAGGAAACACATGTTGGCAAAAGATCTCAATTATGGTAAGTTTGCAGCCGTCTATTGTGGCCAAATGGTGATACTGTTACAGCGTAGTTATAAACAAATGGTTCTGGACTCGATAGTCACGGTAACGAAAACCTAGATAGTTTCTTAGTGGACCAATTCGTAAAACCGAATATGTAAGGATATGATACTCATGTTTATTCCCGTGAATGGGAAAACCAAGGAGTTTAACACACGGGCAATCGTCAGATCAACTCGCGCCCATCGTCGGGTTACCCAAGCTATTGCAGTGTGTTGTATATGACTAAGATATTCCTTTAATTTAAACACAACCTCGTACATGGCGACGACCGTTACCAATTAATCAATTGGCCAGAGAGATAATACAACAAATCGCTACTGTAGAAACTACCAATCATTAAAACGTGGCATGTCCAGCCGAAATGTCAGTTATGTCCATTCATTATAATTTGGAATTGAATCAGCCATTCCTACGAACTGAGGCTAAATATAGAAGATTGGAATTCGCCGATATTTCGTTTGAAATCTAGTTTCCATAAAAATCGATATTCCGTCATTTTTTTCCATTTCTCCAGTCGCGATTTCCCGTTTGTTTCAACATAACAGGAAACAATCTCCGCCGCAAATATGTAACAGACAATTATATGACGTAATAATCCCGTATGCTGTGACGTTATACAATGCTCATTTATTTGCTCATAGTAAACAAACAAGGAAACTCGCTTCCTATCCGCTACATACCATTGTTAATCACATAATAACCATTACAGTTCGATAATGACGATTCTATTTGCTCAGGACGCGACCTGTATTTGCTTTTCTTGTTAATTAAAGTTAAATTAGACCTGGTCGGTAACCAAGTAAAAAAATCGAAGCTCTCTATATATATTTCCCGGTTCGTTACTAGAATTATCCACAATGGTACATTTCATCCTACCAGGTGTTCTAGAGAGAGCGATTTCTCATTCCACAATGAAAACCCAAAAATCTGAGAGTTATATTCCGCGATTGGAGGTCAAAACTCGACCGAAGCGCCAAAGAGAATCAACCGTATCTCTGGACTTTACAACCGGGAGACATCAACGAAGAGCCGACCAGGAAAGATACGTTTTCGCAGTTGAGTCCAAACCTGTAACAAGACGAGCAAAGAAAGCGAAATTGGCAGAGCCATATGTCATCGCCCAAGGTTTGTGAAATATTCTAGATTTACCAACATTTTTTTTTGTGTTTGGTTGTAAACATTAATTCTAATCGCGTCTAGTTTCGAGTTGGTAACCATTGATTCAGTTATATTATGAAACTCATGTTTATCCCTGTCAGTGGGACATTGTCTGTGTTATGAATAGAAAATCGTCAAATTCCCGCATGTTCGCAGTCGATCTAAACGAGCTATTTCAGTGTGTTGAATATAAACAAGAAACTGCTATTTACTGTGGTTTTTAATTCAATCCACGGGTTTACTGGATTCAGACAACGTGTTTTAGTTCCTAGCCAATGACATAACCGACTGACTGGCAGTCAGTTTAGATCCCTGTACCTTTCGGTTAACTCATGTAATAGAAACTAAACATAAGCTAGATACCGGTCTTAAAATCGTGTATTGTCAATATTCTATTTATTACTATAAATGTATAACCTTATCACACGAAGTTTTTTACTAAAACAAATGTTTCCAGAATACAGACTTACTGTTTACGTAAAACGCACTATGTTATTTGTTGTATTGAACTCAATATTTCGCAATTATCATTAAGTTAATTAAAAAACAAATATTTTTGTTTTAGATCAAAGCTTGAAGAATCGTTTGAATTCTCCAAGACAAAGATATGAAGAACCGACTCATCCCGATCGAGGTAAAGTGTTGCCATTTTAGAATGTTACTTACGCTAGCCTCGCGACCAAATACCCCAACTAACCATCTAAATACTCATCGGCTTGCTTATACTAAAGTAACATTGATAGGGCTTGATAAATCAAAGTGTTTTGTTGAATTATGATCAATAGAAGTTCAGAGGTGCCGGTTGATAAACAATTTGTTTAACGTTGGGAAAAAGTGTCTCGTTGCTTGTATATAATGTGCGTGCGTTGGTCTGGAACTCATTAAACCCAAGTACAATGTGCAGTACTACCGTAGCGAGGTCTAAAGCTCACATTTATACGCATTTGGGAGAATATATTGTGAGGTTATTAAATCACAGGCAAACTAATTTTATATTCTCTTTAAGAGAAAATTTGTTTTACGCCATATAACCGAAATTTAGATCGCCTTTTTTTGAATTTTCAAAAGATTTACTTTTTATACCTTGAGTTTGAATTAAAGTTTTTTTTGCAGATCTTGACCAAGAGATTATTAATAATTCTGAGCGCCGAAAAAGTGGTCATTTCCAACGAACTGCAGGCTCGTTTCGATATTTACGGAAAAGAGCACGACAGATTTCACGCCGGCGATCACTAATCGTAGAAACATCCACGAAACCACATTTCGAGAGCTCACCCAGTCAACCTGACTTTCCAAGTATGCTGAGCCTATCGTCTCCCCCTGCTTGCGTGTTACATGCTACCTGCCCGAGTGACGTGGATCCGTGGGTGATATTATCCCCGAGGTGTGGTCGACCGGAGGAAGGCTACAACCCGAGACTCGGGTTGAATGAGGTGCAATGCAACGCTCTTCCACAGCGGAAACACAAGACAACGAACTCGTTCATTGAAATGATCCTGGAGCCGTGGAAAGGAATGAAGAAGAACGAACTAAAGGTGGGAAACTGATTAAAATATGGATATTTGGCCGACGGTGGGCGCGTGTTAGCCCCCTTGTGTTTTACGGTTGTGTGGCCAAATGGTTAGCGCGACCGTGCATATACCGACCTAAAAACGGTCCAAGTGATTAGCCCATCCTTGATTCGAAACTTGGCTCGGTAAAAAAAACCTTGCGTTTTTTCATTCACGGGGATAAACATGAATATCCTATCCTATCTTAATTTATCTCACATATGTCTCAAGGCCGTTATAACACTTGTAATGGTCAGATTACCTCATGTTCACCATTAAGTTGCCGAATCTATTACATTGTGTTGATTAATTGAGAAATTCAAAGCTTTCATTGATTTCCCTTTATTAAGTGCCCATTGAGAGTAATTAGCATAATTTTATTGATTCCCTTTATTTATAATGAATTCCATATCAGTCGGGAGTTCATAAGCAAGAAGTTGGAGGACCCGAGCCGAGCCCATTCGTGAGGCGCACCAAGAACTCCCGGAAAGCGATCAAACAAATCGGCGAGATCTTCCAGACCCGCGAAGGATTCGGTTCGACACGTAGTTTGTACACCGGTGAAGGGATGAACGTGAAAACTTCAAAAACTTTTGGGCGAAATGGATTCAGACTTTCGAAACGGAAGAAAATCGACGCCTCGAGTCTCGCGACGCCGATGGTGAGCAGACGTCGAAAGGGAAGGTTCTCGATCGGTGACCCGACGACACCGAATAAAGCTCATGGAAATCTATCGATCATTCAATCACCTTTCGTGGATATTAACCAAGATGAAGGAAATGTATTCGTCGATGGGAACCAGTTCTTTAAAAAGTCAGATGAAGAATTAAAGTTAAAGTCGAAATCCAGGTACGTTTTAAGTTTTATATTTGGTTTTATTGAAATATTTTCACAATATCCGGAAGTTAACCGATAAACAAAATAATTTTCGATTGGCAATATAGATTTATATACAGAAAACAACGATACTAAATACAGGACTAAAGAAAACACTCCATAAACTGTAAATGTCGTTAGTTTTTTTTACCAGAGTAAAGTTCGAACCCATGATGGGTTTGCCTCTAAGACCATTGTATGGGTTTGCCCCTAAGACACCCGCACATATTTGCCCATTTGATGGGTTATACTCTCATATCTCGGGTTATACGCCTACATCACGGGTTATTCATGCCATTTAACATTTTCCATCTTCCCAGACTCTCGTTGAAAACATGGTTGTCAAAAAAATCCGAGTCGTCGCTCAAATCGTTGTCAGAAGATAAGGATATGACGTAAGTAATATACAAGAAATCAATTGTTCGATCACATATTGATAAAATACCAAACTTTATCTGCAAAACTATATTTATATACTGTATATAAATATATATGACAAAAAAGGTATAACACAACAGTAGTACTATATAAAAACTATAAACACCAACCACGTGAACTAGAAAATAACTATATAAGCACAAATATATATGACGAAAATTTGTAATAAACAAAGGCAAACTGGTTGATAAATATTTTAATACTTCTCTAAACAAGCGACCCCATCATATTATTATCAAATTCGTATAACTTCGTCGTAATAACGAAATCTTATTAACCATGGATTTGTTACAGATCGGGCAGTGATAACAAAGTTTCAAATATTCCTCTTCTTCAAGTTCTTCAATGCAAAGGTGAGGACATTGTTTTGCGTTGTTCGGACTTTTGTTAACTTAGACCATTGTTAACTTGTACATGAGGCACCTTATTTCCACGAAAGATAAAAACAGATTTTCGTGTTTTATCCCCGTGAATGGAAATACGAAATTAGTGTTATCACAAGGAAAATCTTCAGATCACCTCGCGCCCACAGGCGGGTTACCGAAGCTATTGCAGTGTGTTGTGTAGGATTAAGACTTTTCTTTAGTTTTAATCCAACCCATCATTCAAGCGACTAGTTTTGACCCCACAACCTTTTGGATAAAGAGACGCACTAACCCTTAATCGGTCGAAATGGTTAATTCTGTACCAACACTATGGTTTCGTGGAACAAGAACATTACATAACAATTTAACCCTATCCCCAGTCGGATCTTCAAAGTTCATGAAGTTTTTGAAAGCTGAATTCAGCGACGAGAACTTGGAATTTTGGCTTGAAGTCGAAGTTTACAAACAGCAGAAGAAGTTTGAAAAGATGGCGATCAAAATCTATTCCAAATACATCGTCAACGACGCACCGAGAGAAGTAAGTTAAAGCATAAGATTAAATTAATATGGGTTGGAAGTATTAAGTTAAAAGTGGTCTAATTCAAGTTGTACATAAAAATTTAGTTAACATAGAATATGTACTAATGGTTAATGCGGTAAGGTTTAAAACGCCGTTAAGGCCACTGCCGTCCTCCCTTTTACTGTTACCCCCATTGGGCACAGTTCTACTTCCTTTTACAGACACCTCGTTATTAAGCAATATTACAACGCGATATATATATATATATAAAGTGTTTTCATAAAATTTAAACGATTATTTTTCCTTAAATATTTTTAAACGTTCCAACGAATTGTAACGAGCATTTTCTTCCACAGATTAACATTGATAGTTCAATCCGTGACAAAATATCGCACGAAATATCCCGACCCGTGAGGACCACATTCAACAAAGCTCAACTTCATATTTATAACTTAATGGAGAAGGATTCGTTTAGACGGTTCATAAGGTCTCCAACGGGTCAGCTATTATGCGATGCGATGATAAAATAGCTTTAGTATTCGCCTGTTTAGTACGTTTCACTGTGTTTTGTACTGTTCCTTTTGTTTCTGCAAATAAAGATTATTTCACATAGTAGATTGAGTTTTTATATCGAAAGGTCTTCCTTAATTATAAATATCCCAAACATACACTCTTAGGCAAGGCACTTATCGCACATCTCCTAATCCCTGTGGATTATACGATTTTACTTAAATAGTGAAATATATCAATCATACACAACACATTACAGTAGCTCGGATAACTCGACGGTGGGCGCGCCAAAATAATATCTCAATTAATACTATTTTCCCACCCACATTGATAAGAAAGGATGTTATGGCTGCTTTATTTATCCGAGGAAAATATAAAAATTACGAATTCTTGGAGTCATATTGTTGCCGGTTATTATAATATAATCTCTCGCTCAAATAGTTAAATGGGAAAGTGATTAATTATTAACCTACACCTGTGTCATTTAATTGGCTACCTGGGAAGCATTATCGAAACTCCTATTCACAAAACTTCGCTGTGAAGCTCGCGGTTTCCACTGATTTCAAACAGTGAAGATACGCTGCAAGCTGATCGGACGTACGGGATACTACGTCATGCGTGAATGATATTATGATGACGTTGCGTGACGTATGCGTGACGTGTACGTACAGGTGGATTAACCAGGTGGTGGATGGGGGTTGCCATGATCTTCGAAACTTTCAAATTTTCGAAGAAAGTTTTCATATGAATAGATGTATAAAAGAAATATTTTTGTGGAATATAAGCCACAGTTTCCATGCATAAGTCGCGCGGTACGTGGTAAAGCAATTCTTAGGTTTAGACTCTTAATGCTTTTTGCATTCAATTCTACTTTTCAAAAAAAGTTTTTAAATTAAAAATGTATAAGAGAACGTGTAAAACCGCATCGTGGAATATAAGCAGCAGTTCAAATGCAATATTTTTGTACGTAAAAAGTATTTTGGACAGGACCATGTGTACTTTGCATTAAATTTTAAGAATTGTTTTAATATTCCTCTTAGCAAGACTCTAAAATAAAAATTTCGGCGGCTCTTTTGTAGATTGAAGTCTCGAAAACACGAATTGAATAATTTGAAAACAAGGAATAAAACGTTGGCGCCTACATTTCGCATTGACATAAAAAGCTGTCGAAATCTTATCAGACCTTTTGTGTTTTCCTGTCACCCGTTTGTTCGACACTTTACAGATGTCGCGTGATAATTACGAGTTCCTTTGTTTCGGGATTCTGTTCTCGGTCAGTTGTATTAATTGATGGGTTTTACAACTCGACGAAAAAGTTGAATCAAATAGACTATAATGGAAGGATAGTGGAAACATTTACAGAGTTGGACTTGGATCAGACCAGAGCAGCAACGACTATGTGAGGATCAGTATTTGAAAGCAATTTGATCTTGTTTAAAATAGGCGAAAATTTGCTTGAGGTCGTTATATAGGGACTTACCGATCGAATTGTATAGTTTAGTTTATTCATTTTTTGCTACAGTACTAAAAATTTGCAAACAAATCAAATTGCGCCACATGAACAGGAAAAAACGGCAAAACGAACAGTCATTAGAAAACGTCTGAAAGGATATAATTTAACAAATATAGCGGACGCGGCCGCCAAACCTGAGCGAAAGAACAATAATGTGCAAACAAAATTTAATTAAGACCAAACGATGTTTTAGTGGAACCGGACTTAAAGAACATACAGTTTATTTAGTTTAAAAGTTTAATTCCAGTTAATATTTGCATTGCACTTCGGAGGTTTATTTAATAGGTTTTAAATTCTATTGAAATATTGCGTACAGTTTTGTGAATGCCTAATTTTATGTATTTTTTCACAGAATCATTTTATATTTCTTCTGCATAATACTAACCCAGCGACATGAGTTATAAAGATCTCCGAAATAACGTATTAAGTTCACATACAGCGGTAAGTATTGCATTAGGTGCTTGGTAGTGAGGTATTTTGGTGGGCTACCAAACTGTGCCTGTAATTATGAATAATCTTGACAAACTTTTAATTCCTTAGGAGCACCGTCAAAATCATAAATATTTTGTTTTCTGCTTTAAAGAACCTAATTTAAAGAACACACGCTTAAAATGTAGTAACATAAATGCAGAAAATGCAAAACGACAGTCGTTAAAAAGTTAAAATATTGTAATACTAGAATACAATTTTTTTACCGAACTCAGATTCGAATCCATGATGGGCTCGTCGCTAAGACCGTGTTTTGTTTACAGTAAGGTATATGTATTGGTCGCGTTAAGCAATCGGCCACACGACCGTACAAGAATACAAATTTATGGCTTTTATAATTACAGATGAACATATACCGCCCACGTTCGATGGCTTGTCTGGGAAGAAACCTGAATTCCGAATACGACGGAGAATTCCATAAAACAAGATCGGGATCAACGTCCACTGAAGGGAAGATTTCAATTTCAAGCGACGGATTCAGATCAATGATGAAAGATATACAAGTTGGACTTGGAAACAAACTCAACAAATTCTCGTCGGTTTCCGACCTTACTGGAATGGAATTCGGCGATTATCACGACGTTTCTTTTGTTGGAAAAAGAACCGAGAAAATCGGTGGAATTATTGGGAAAATTACAAAGAAGAAGAAATATCAGTTCGGATCTGTTTCGAATATTTCTGTCTGTTCTTCGTTGTCACATCGGGTGAAGAAACTCAATGTTTCAAACTCAGCATCGAAGCTACGAGGTCGATTCAAGCGAAGTGGGAGGCAAGATAAGAGCGACAAGCTACAACATAAATTGTGAGTTTCATTTCACGTATTGTCTGTATAATATCGGGAATTAAGGAAATGTAGATGTATATGAAACTACGAAATTTCATAGTAATCCTAACCAAACCAAGGCATGGAAAATTAGGTGAATGCGATTTTTAAGAAGTGCGGATTACAATCAATGTGAGCAAGACTCCACATAATTATAGGTGCTCCGTGTGTAAGTGTGCGTGCGTGTGTGTGCGCGCGCGCGCGTGTGTGTGTGTGTGTGTAGTATCACCTCACCTTGTTTCGGGTTGGCAGGTGTTGTTGATACCAGATGATATTTACAAATCGGTTAAAACTCCCGTAGAGCCTGAGAGAAATTCTTAATCATCTACAGTTACCATTAAAATCGATATGAAACTGCGCGTATTAAATTGCACCAGGCTCATTTGATTGCAATGGAATTGTGATTAAACGAATCTGGTGATTGAATGGTTATTGGAGATTAATGAAGTTAAATGTCCAACAGTGAGAATATATTCGCTTGGCTTCATCGTAGCGGGAAGAAAGCTGGAAGGTACGCCATGCGCAGGAACAGGTCCCCGATTCCAATGACTAAATCGGATACAAGGAGAAAACCATTGAAACTCACGCTGAAGGAAGTACTATCGAAAAAAGGTAAAGTACCGAATAGTACATTTAATTTTGTTTATTACGCCATCATTATTATTACCGTTAGTTAAATTCTTTTCTTATTTAGGTTCATAAAATAGATAAATTATTAATAATTTTGCTGGAGAAAAATTAAAAAATGACGGCAGTTATTGAATTTATATTTAATTCCAAACTGAAAAGTTTTTTAAATTCACAATATAAACGCCGTGACAATATGCAGTAAATTTAATAAATTGGACATCTGCATCATAACCCTATTCATTAGTTGCTTGTTGGTAACAAATAGTTTCAACTTATTAGAAACAACAAACGCATTTCGAGCATTCCTGTCGCGGGAACTCAGCGAAGAAAACTTGGATTTCTGGCTCGACGTGGAAACATACAAGAGAGCAAAGGCCTCAAAACGCCAGAAAATGGGGATTAAAATTTACGAGAAATATATTTCACCGTCTTCAACGCATGAGGTAAGAATATAAACATCCGGGTTTTTATGTATTTAGAATAAAATTATGTAAAATTCAAATCGAATCTTTTGTTAAATCTTGTATAATTTACCTTATATTAATTTAGTGTTACCTGCCCATATGGTGGAACGTATATCCATCACACAAAAAGTGATGGATCAAAAAACAGTTGAAAAAAAGTAAGGTCGTGTGGTCGAATGGTTAATGCGACCGATACATCTATAAATCAATCAATTAAATACTTTCGGTATTCTTTGGGAATATACATGAATATATACCATCGTATATTACCTGTGTCTAATAACATGTAACTTTTATGTTATTAATCCATAACCCAACTTAAGAATTTAAGACTATCAGTGTTGAAAGCGGCAAGGACTAACAACATGAACCTCCCAGATAAACGTGGAAAGTTGTGTCCGACAACAAACCAGAAGGAAATTATTGAACTTCGACGTTGATACTTTCGATGAAGCCCAACAACATATTTTCAAGCTAATGGCCGCAGACTCTTTCAGAAGATTTTTGGAAGTATTCTAAATTTCGATTTTATTGCGATTGAATGAAGTAATAAATGTTCCAATTAATTTGCTAGAAGTTTGATTTATTATAAAAAGTCAATATTTAATTTGAAAATTATTTGAGCAAAAATTTTTTATTTCTATGTGAGAGGAGGGTAGTATATCCATGTTTATCCCGGTACAAGGGAAAATGCAATGCTTAATACGAGACAAAGAAATTCATGTTTAAATAAAATGGTGACACCGCTTGCGTTTTATCAAGCACAAGGATAAACATAAATATACCTTTGTCCTATTCACGAAAATATACATAAATATGTTATTGGAAAAACAAAATTTTGTAACAAGAACTCAACAATTAATTGTGACCAGAATAACAATTAGTTGAAGTCTGCAGTGAGATTCCCACCCGATAACTCGGGGAGATTCATGTCTGCACCATTGAGCTGTAGACACGACATGGTTTAATAGGAAATTAAACGCCTTGTAATCATCGTTGTCGCAGTGGTAAATAGGTATTTTTTCGTTGTAACATTCTTGTTCATTTTCCAAATAATTCAAAGAAGACACCAGTGAGATTTGAACTCACGACCCCTGGTTTACAAGACCAGTTCTCTAACCACTGAGCTATACAGGCGATGTAAAAATTGAAAGTTAATTAACTGGACTTTCTTCGCAGCTACTTGTTGAAATACTTCATTTGTCGATTCTATTGTGGTGAAAGTGATTTAATTTTACTCCGTCAACAAGCGCCTCTATAACTCAGTGGTTAGAGCACTGGTCTTGTAAACCAGGTCTCGTAAATCTTGTGGTGAGTTCAAATGTCACTGGAAGATTCAATTTTTTTTCGAGTATGATAAAGGAACGAAGCCAAGTACGATACAAAGAAATTGCTTTGAAATAAAATGATAACTCCGCTTGCGTTTTCTTAATCACGAGAATTAACATAAATATCTTATCTGAAAAACAAAATTTTGTAACAAACCACTCAGCAAACAATTATGACCAGAATAACAAATAATTGAAGTCTACAATGTGATTACCACCCGATAACTCGGGGCGATTCGTGTCTGTCCCATTGAGGGAAAAGTGAAAGTTAAACAACTCGTCTTTCTTCGTAGCTACTTGTTAAAATACTTTATTTCTCGATTCTATTGTGGTGAAAGTGATTTAATTGTAACTCAAGAAACAGCGCCTCTATAGCTCAGTGGTTAGAGCACTGGTCTTGTAAACCTGGGGTCGTGAGTTCAAATCTCATTGGAGGCTTTCATTTTTTTCCAAGAGTGAAAACGAACCGACGCCGAATTATTTTTTATTCAATTAATTTCTTTATGTAGCGAAATTTTTCTTGGCAAAATAGAATAATGGGTTCTACCAATATTGAAAAAACGTCTCAAACATAAACAAAACACTGGATTAGCTCCGATAAACTGGCGTTTTCGCTAGGTAATCTGACGACTGCCCGTGTAATAACCCTTATGTGTTTTCTCTTTTACGGGAATAAGTATAGATATCCAATACAATTAAATGTACGGAAATAGTATAGAAATAAAAAAAACATTCATAAACAAATAAAGTTTGTTTTATATTCTTAAATTTCGATGTAATTGCGATCCGACGAATTAATTTCCCCTTGAAATGTTGGAATAGTCGGAAGGCAATTTTAAAACTATTTAAGCAAACTACTTTCATTGTTATGCAATACATTACATCGAAATTTCTTTGAAAATAAAATGATAATGCCGCTTGCGCTTTAAAAAAAATAAACATAAATATTTTTTTCCGAAAAACAAAATCTTGTAACAAAGAACTCAGCAATAAATTGTGACCAGAATAACAATTAATTGAAGTCTGCAGTGAGATTCCCACCCGATAACTTATGTCTGCAACATTGAGCTGTACACGATATTGTTTAATTGATCATTTTCAACCATAGTAGTAGAAGTGTTAAATACGTAATTTCAAAATAATAAGTAAATACGAACCAAAAATTAAAAAATAAATCTTATTTTTTAGACCAATAATTTAATGTTATATAAATATTCGGGAGTGTTACGTTTGTTAAGTTTAAATGTTTAATGGATTAGTTTCCGTATAAAACAGAAAGGATTGCAATTTTGGATATGAAGAACTGAATTAAACAACTTTTGCTTTAACTGTCTTATCATGAATTCAACTAAAAGTATACGAAGCCTCCAGTGAGATTTGAACTCACGACCCCTGGTTTACAAGACCAGTGCTCTAACCACTGAGCTATAGAGGCGATGAGAAAATTGAAAGTTAAACAACTCGTCTTTCTTCGTAGCTACATGTTAAAATACTTTATTTGTCAATTCTATTGTGATGAAAGTGATTTAAAGAAATAAAAAAAAAACATTCATAAACAAATAAAGTTTGTTTTAAATTCTTAAATTTCGATGTAATTGCGATCCGACGAATTAACTTCCCCTTGAAATGTTGGAATAGTCGGAAGGCAATTTTAAAACTATTTAAGCAAACTACTTTCATTGTTATGCAATACATTACATCGAAATTTCTTTAGCGCTTTAAAAAAAATAAACATAAATATTTTTTCCGAAAAACAAAATCTTGTAACAAAGCACTCAACAATCAACTCTGACCAGAATAACAATTATTGAAGTCTGCAGTGAGATTACCACCCGATAACTCGGGGCGATTCATGTCTGCACCATTGAGCTGTAGACACGATATGGTTTAAAGTTAAATCACTTTTCTTTCTTCGTTGTCGCAGTGGTAAATATATTAAAAAAAAACTAAAAAATACAAAGACAAAATTTTAAAATGTTTCGTCATTTTGGACCAATAATTTAATGTTGTGTATAAATATTCGGGAGTGTTACGTTTGTTAAGTTTAAATGTTTTATGGATTAGTTTTCTCATAAAAAAGACGGAATTGCAAGTTTGGATAGAAAGAACTAAATTAAATAACTTTTGCTGTAACATTCTTATTCATATTCCCAAATAAACAGTGGTTAGAGCACTGGTCTTGTAAACCAGGAGTCGTGAGTTCAAATCTCACTGGAGGCTTTATTTTTTTTCCAATAGTGAAAACGAACCGACGCCATTTATTTAATTATTTCTTTATGTAGCGAAATTTGTCTTGGCAAAATAGAATAATGTGTTCTACCAATATTGAAAAAAACGTCTCAAACATACACAACACATTGCAAAATAGTTCCGATAACCTGGCGTTTTACGCTAGGTAATATGACGATTGCCCGTGTGCTAACGCGTATATGTTTTCTCTTTTACGGAAATAAGTATAAAAATCCAATACAATTAAATTTACGAAAAATAGTACAGTATAGAAATAAAAAAAAACATTCATAAAAAAGTAAAGTTTGTTTTAAAGTCTTAAATTTCGATGTAATTGCGATCAGACGAATTAATTTTCCCTTGAAACTTTTTTTGAAAATAAAATAATAACGCCGCTAGCGTTTTCTCAATCACAAAAATAAACATAAATCACTTATCCGAAAAACAAAATTTTGTAACAAAGCACTCAGCAATAAATTGTGACCAGAATAACAAATCATTGAAGTCTGCAGTGGGATTCCCACCCGATAACTCGGGGCGATTCATGTCTGCACCATTGAGCTGTGGACACTTTTCACTGTTAAATCACTTTTCACCCTTAGCAGGCGAAGTGCTAAATACGTAATTTAAAAATAATAAGTAAATACAAACCGAAAATTAAAAAAAAATTCTTCTTGTTTAGACTAATAATTTAATGTTATATAAATATTCGGGAGTGCTACGTTTGTTAAGTTTAAATGTTTTATGGATTAGTTTCCTAATAAAACAGAAAGGATTGCAAGTTTGGATATGAAGAACTAAATTAAACAACTTTTGCTTTAACTGTCTTATCATGAATTCATCTAAAAGGGTAATAAGCCTCCAGTGAGATTAGATTTGAACTCACGACCCCTGGTTTACAAGACCAGTGCTCTAACCACTGAGCTATAGAGGCGATGAGAAAAATAATAGTTAAACAACTCGTCTTTCTTCGCAGCTACATGTTAAAATACTTTATTTGTCGATTATGGTGAAAGTGATTTAATTGTACTCCGTGAAACATCGCCTCTATAGCTCAGTGGTTAGAGCTCTAGTCTTAAAAACCAGGGGTCGAGATTTCAAATCTCACTGGAGGCTTTAATTTTTCCCCCAAGTATGATAACGAAACGACGTCAATTATTTTTTTATTCAATTAATTTCTTTATGTACTTGTTTGTTTGGTTATTTTACCATACATATAAAAGTAACATTTATGGAGTATGGAACTCATGTGTAGATGGGCGTTTAATATCTCAAATTCGTCCACATAATTTTGATAATTTTCTATTTTAGCCAAAAGATGCCGAGTCGGAACCAATTATGTCGTAAAACAATACACTTAGCGAAACTTGTCTGAACAAAATAGATTAATGGTTCAGCCAATATTGAATAACGTCTCAAACATACACAACCCTTTGCAATACCTCCGATAATCTGGCGTTTTTCGCTAGGTTATCTGACGATTGCCCGTGTGATAACGCCTCATGTGTTTATTCTTTTACAGTGATAAACATTGATAGCAATAAATTGTGACCAGAATAACAATTAGTTGAAGTCTGCAGTGGGATTGGCAACCGGTAACTCGGGGCGATTCATGTCTGGACCATTAAGCTGTAGACACGATATTGTTTAATTGTGAATTAAATCACATTGCAATCTACGTTGTCGCAGTGGTAAATACGTAATTTGAAAAACAGAAAATAATTTGGAACCAAAAATTAAAAATATGCTTCTTCTTTTTGCCATTAATTTAATTTTGTTTAATGGATTTGGGATGTCATTCCATGGCTTAATGTTTAATTCGTCATTTGAATTGTTACGTATATTTAGTCCAGTGCTCTAACCACTGAGCTATAGAGGCGACGTGAAAATTGAAAGTTAAACAACTCGACTCTCTTCGTTGCTGCTTGTAAATGTCAATTCTCAGGTAACCCGACGGTGGGCGCGAGGTGATCTGACGATTGCCCATGTGTTAACCCCCTTGGTTTCCTTTTCACGGGGATAAATATGAATGCCATATCGCAAAGTATTTAAAAATAACTATTGTATAGAAACACAATTTGTTCGGATAAGGGTGATGCAAATTTTCCGAGAAACGAATTTTTTTTGTTAAATCAAAAGTCGAAGCAATCTATAAAAATGTTAGTCAGGATTTCTAAAAGTTTCAACCTGATTCAATTATGACCTGGCGGCCAGACATACATGTCACCAGCGTGACGTAGAACATAAAACAGAGTAAATTTAAAAGGTGTTCCACTCGCAAATGGAGCCCATATTTTAAGGCTGGTGCTCCTTTCTGCTCCAGCGTTAAATTTCTCGCATTTGGCGCATACCTCAAACTTTTAGTGAGTTGTATTTCAGTCGAAAGATGCCATGTTCAAAACCAATTGTTCCCTAAAGCAATACACTTTGCGGAACTCTTCTGAACCTAGTGCATTAATCGGTTAGGCTAAAATTAAAGAATTTTTCTAATCATACAAAACGACCGTCAAATACAACAAACTGCATTGAAACTTAAATTGTCAATTCTATTGCGCTTAAAGTCATTTAATTATACTTGTTTCATCGTCGACTCTATAGCTCAGTGGTTAGAGCACTGGTCTTGTAAACCATGGGTCGTGAGTTCAAATCTCACTGGAGGCTTAAATTTGGTAGAGTATAAAATACTTTCATCTTTTAATTCCTTAATTTATTGTAAGTTGACTTCCAAGATTTTGAAATAATCTGACGATTGCTCGTATAAAGTACGCTAATACTGCAGAAATCAAACCAGTTATATAAAATTTTGTTCGTATAACTTGTGATCAGTCCCTTTTCATACAGGATAATTAAATAAGATCTGAACTTATTTTATTCATACAGATCTCATTTCACTTAAGCGCAAGTATGTACAATCAATAACATTAATATCCAATTGAAATTGTTTCTTTAAGTTCGTACCACATTTCGCGGATATCTTCATGTCGGCAACTGTGAGTGAAAATTTTTAATTAATTTGACGCATTCCGGACAAACGACTTCATAACGCCAACGTCTCCGTGCGTCAGACGGAATGCGGCAACGCTAATTAGAAGCGGGCCAGCATTAAACAAACGTAACAAAACCGAATGGGATTCAATGAAAAACGATGGACACGGGATTTGAACCCACCACCATCAGGCCCTTGGTCTATGGCGCTACGTATAAGCCAACAAGGGATTATTCCATTGCAGCTATTGTTGTGTTGGTTCATGATGTCATTATACATTGGGCTACAATACACCTATTTTTGTAGAATGTTCATGTTTATCCCCGTGAATGGCAACACGAACGGGAAGTTAGTAGAACCCATTAATACGCTGGGTTCAGGCAATGTCCGTTAAGTGCCTTGCCCAAGGACACGACCGACAAGCTAGCGACCAAATTTCGATACTACATGAAACGCTACCAACCCACAGCTATTCTTTAAAACAAACGTGATCGCAATACGTCATAATCGATCATCGAGCGAACTTACACACGTCGAGAAGCCATCCCCGTCATACCCCTCATTGCAAACGCAGGTAGCGGCTTGGTTCCCTTCGATTGTTATGAGTTCACACTGGGAATTCTCCACACAGAGATTGTTGCAAGCATCAGGCTCGACTGGCGCTGGGGGGACATTGAACAATTAGAATGGGAATACTTATGTTTCATCGCCCAAAGCCGACTCCCCCTCCGTACTGGTTGCGCTTCACCACCCACTCTTCTTCAGGGCTTTATATCGTTTAAATCAATATTTGTTTTTACGTTATTACAATATTGCTTTTTTAATTACATGTTTTAACGATTGTTAGTTTTGCTTTATTTTCCTGTTCCTGTGTCGTGATTTATTTTATTTTCTGTTATTTAATACGAGGGCAAACAAAGGACAAACAAAACTAAACTAAACTACTTACTAATTGAGGAGCAATAATTGATGCCATCTCCAAGATAACCATCGTCGCAGACACACTTGTATCTGATTCCAACTTTCTTGCAAGTTCCATGTCGGTGGCATTCCCTCAGACATGGATTGCTTCGTCCTAATAGGGTTGGAAATATCGTGAATTCCTAATTTCATCATATGGATGGGGTATTCGTGTTTATGTCAGTGAATGGGAAAACGCAAGGGGGTTAACACACAGGCAATCGTCAGATCACCTCTCGCCCACCGTCGGGTTACCAGAGCTATTGCAGTGTGTTGTGTATGATTAATAAGTTTCTTCAATTCAGTAAAAACCCATTAATCTACTGAGTTCGGGCGAAAATGCCTTGATCGAGGCTATAAACTTCAGGCGGTTGATTTCCATCCCAAAACCTTTGTTTTTTTAGGGAAACATTTGGCTTGATCAACTCTTTAAGAATTCAAACAATGATATACCAACATGCACACGGGATTCATCAAGCGTTCTGACTGTGGGCACGAGGTAAAGTTCGGCAACCTTTTGAAGTCAAAAAGTCATTTTAACTGATATTCCACATAATAAAAATCACTGTGAGCCGCAAAACTAATAATATTGTCACAATAAAAGAAAAACAACACTGTGTGAGATAAAGACGCGAGTGTTCTTCTCTTTGTTCCACTTATGCATGGGAATTAAACTTATTAATCACTCTACAGTAGCAATAAAACTAACAAGACCAGAGGGATAAAAGAGCGGCAGGTTCCACAAATTCAACTCACGGAAACAATATTGAATCCCGTTCCCCCGGAAGTTACGTTTGCACTTGCACGTTCCAATCGGGTTGCCCTCTGTGATCAAACAATAGGCATCCGGGTGACAATAGTCGCCACACCCGAATACTTGAGCTGTGATGTAACAATGCATGTTATTAACCGACAACAAATATACGCAATGAATTTAAAATATTGCAAGATTAAATAGGCAAATAATATTTCCTTCTTAAATCTTGAAAAATTCTGTGGGTCTACAAGAATGACACAAAATAGATATCTTATCGCTTAAAAATGCTGAAAACTGTATTTTTTTTTGTCTAAACGGATAAAAACGCAGTAAACCACTGTTTTACGTAGCTGATATTCCAATCCTCCGAACCTGTTTCCACGGGAGAATCCTCCGTACACGTCCTCCCGTCCCCTGAGAACCCCGGCGCACATTCGCAATATCGCCCTCCGGTGGTAGCATTGAACTTGCAATCAGCAAGGTCGCTACACCGGGGTTGGCATCGTAACACGGGGAGCGGTACCGCCGCCGTCGGGACTGGGGAAGAATGAGATCATTTTTATCTGCATCATTTTGATGCAAAAGTTAAAAATGTATAGAATTTAAATAAAATAGACAACAAAGATTTCAAATAAAATTATTTGTTTGATAACTAATAATTTAGGATTTTTAATGCCAGAATTCTACTAATTGACAACGTTTTTTATGTTTTTGTTATGGAGAACAATATTAGAAATAAAAATAAAAACATTCACTCACTAAATACAGGAGTACAGTACACGCCGTTTCCAATATACCCAGCTTTACATCTGCAACCATATCTCCTAGTTGTGGAGTCCAACAAACATACTCCACCAGGTCGATGGCAGGGAGTCACGCACGTTGTAGCTGGAATATTGGGGTTATTTAGGTGGTTTTCCCGTGAATTGGTAACACGGTCGGGTTCCCGGAGTTACGTGAATTATTACCAATATGCGGGTTTAAGCCTGTTATCACATTGCAACAGTCAGATTACCTTGTGCTTACCAACGGATTACCGGAGCTATTTCAGTGTGATGTTAAAGATTGAGAATTTCCTTTAATTTTAAGACAAACCATTAATCCACTAGGTTTAGAAAATAACTGCTAAGTGCTCTGGTTATAAGGACACAATACAATAGGCTCGTTTGCGACTAGTTTCGCTTTTTCAACCTTTAAATCAGGTGAACTAAAAATGAATTATAGAGTCGGACATGTGACTTAAAGAGCCGAAAGTGAATTAAAAAATCGCACATAAAGTGTACCAATCATCATACACAACACACTGCAAATTACAGTAACTCTGATAACGGGATAATGTGAAGGAGGCAATCCGATGATTGCTCACTCCTGTAAGTATTCACACCCCAAGTCCACTTTTCTAAGTAACCACAAAGACTTCTCTAAGAGATGTTCTTACTTGGCGCCCTTCTGCAGGTGACCCCATCCCCAGTGTAGCCTACAAAGCATTGGCAAGTATAGAAGCGATATCTCCGGTCGTATCTGCACGATGCAAATGTTGGGTGACATGCCTGTCTGCATCTTGGAGCTTCAGCTGGAAGAATACAGAGGTGAAAACCGGAATGTTAAAGAATCAATCACGCTGGGTGTTTTAATGGGTAAAATAAAAAGGGATAGGATAGGACAGATACGATATTCGTGTTTATCCCGTGAATGAGAAAAGCAAGGGGGTTAACACACGGGTAATCGTCAGATCACCTCGCACCCACCGTCGGGTTACAGGAGCTATTGCAGTTTGTTGTATAAGTTCCTTTAATTTGGTAGTCAATTGAGTTTAAGCAATAGATTGAGATACCTTGCACAGGGGTGGAAGTGGAAAGACATGTGACGCCATCTCCATTATACCCAGTGATGCACTGACAAACATATCGACCATAAGAGGGGCTGTAACTACAAGTTGCCAGTGATGGGTGACATGACGGTTGACACGTGGTTGACACTAATGAAATGAAAAATAAAAAGAGATGAAAGTTTGTGTCATTAATTTAGTTCCAGTGTAAAAAAATAACTCGTTCTAAAGCAAAACTGCGAATTAAAACAACAAGTTGTGGTGAAAGCTTTTCTGTCGTGGTCCTTAGAAATTAAAGTTTCGAATATTTAGTCTCAATTTGATGGTATAAACACGTAAGATAACGGTAAATGAATATAACCACATTTATAAAGAACAAAATGTGCTAAAACAACAACAAGAATGGGGCAGGATTCGTGTTTATCCCTGTGAATGTGAAAACCAAGGGGGTTAACACACGGGCAATCGTCAGATCACCTCGCGCCCATCGTCGGGTTACCGGAGCTATTGTAGTTTGTTGTGTATGATTCACATGTTTCTTCAATTTGATAGAACCAATTAATCCACTTGGCTTAAGCAATGTCAGTTATATGCTCCATCAACTTGCTTGCGACCAGTTTTAATCTAGCAAACTTCCCCTTAAAGGCAAAATAACTCACCAAGCTATTCCGTCGGGCAAATAACAGGCGATAGACAAAATATATACAAAATAAAAATGTTGTATTTCAAAAAGCAAAGTTCACGTCAAAATGTTAATCCTTTCTCACCTGGCTGAGTGTTAGATGTGCACGTGACGCCGTTCCCACTATAACCCGGGATGCACTGGCAGCGAAATTGACCGTCCAAGGGGTTGTATCTACAAGTTCCCAGTGTTGGGTGACACAGCGGTTGACATGCGGTTGCCACTAATAAATGTAGAAAAAGTAATTGTAATTTTCAATTTCGACTTTGTATATGTGGCTCCGGTTTAACCTTAGAAACCTGGCTCCCCATTAGTATTCGGTTATGCTTGCACACTTTTATTTAAGGTTTTATATTTGGTTAAAACAATTTCCTGATGTGATAATTGATTTTCTTGTTTTATTTAATGTTTAACGGCCCCGTATTTATGTAGAATTTTAAGTTTTACCTTGTGTATCTAATAAAGTGTTGTAACTATTGTATTTTTTCCCGTTTTTTATTGTTTTACATCGTGATAATCATCTTTAGTGTAAAGGAGGAGCGAAAATATAAACTAAACTAGATACTTTTAATTAGTGTTGTAAGAAAATACTTTAAGCCAGCGTTTAGTGTATTTGTTTTCTTCTTTATTTTTTACTCCTTTATTACATTAAAGAAGAATATCACAGTTATTTTTTTTAAAAAAGGAGACAGGATAACCGTTGTGTCCTTGGGCAAGGCTCTTAACGGACATTGCCTGAACCCTGCGGATTAATGGGTTCTACCAAATAGATGAAACGTGTCTATCATATACAACACACAGCAATAGCTCCGGTAACCCGACGATGGGCGCGAGGTGACGATTGCCCGTGTGTTAACCTCCTTGGTTGTTTCCCATTTACAGAAATAAACATGAATATCTTTTAATATCGTATTCATAATAAAAAAGTGCTAAATTTGCGGCATTTTACTTTCCCACCTGCTTGAGTGTTAGATGAACATGTGACGCCATTTCCACTATAACCCGAGATGCACTGGCAGCTATTTTGACCGTTTAAGGGGTTGTGTGTACAAGTTGCCAGTGTTGGATGGCACGACGGTTGACACGCAGATGCCGCTAATAAATGTAGAAAAAACATTAATATTTATTGATAATGGTATAGATATGTCTTGTGGAACAGAAACTTTGCAAAAAAAACAGCAGAATTGGTTTTGGAGTTGTTTTATATATATTCTTTCAAATAGTAAATACCAAAACCTGTTATAAAATATATAATACTGTAGTAATGTCTCGTAAAATTCATTAAACACTGAAATATCATCAGTAACCCGGTCGTGGGGGCGAGGTAGTGTGACGATTGGTCATATGGTAATGCATGTTTCGTTTTTCCATTCTCAAGGATAAAACATGAATATCTTATCCAAACCTGTCTGCACATTGCATGTCCTTCCATCACCAAAATACCCGGCGTTACATTGGCAGGTATACGTCCTTGCAACTGAACTGTAGACGCAACTAGCAGCGGTTAGGTGGCAAGGGGGTTGGCATTGGGAGGGAGCTGGTGCTGGGAATTATACGGGGGGTGGGTTATTGTTGGGGATCAGTTTTACTGATTAGCTTTGTGGTTTAGTGCGTCACCTTTCAGCCGAAGGGTTGCAGGTTCGAAACTAACCACTGGCTAATCGGCTGTGTTTTTGTCAATGCACTTAACGGACAATGCCTGAATCCAGTGGATTAATGAGTTTTATCAAAAAAGGAATATGAATTATATACAACATACTGCAATACCTCCGGTAACCCGACGGTGGGCGCGAGGTGATCTGATGATCGCCCGTGTGTTAAGTACCATGGTTTTCCAATTCACAGAAACAAACATGAATATCTTATAATATCGTATTTATAAAAAAATGCTAAAATTTCGTCAAAGATCGCTTTCTACTTTCCCACCTGCAACAGTGTTAGAAGTGCATGTGACGCCGTTCCCACTATAACCCGAGTTGCACTGGCAGCTAGATTGACCGATTGAGGGGTTGTATCTACAAGTTGCCAGGGTTGGGTGACATGACAGTCGACACGTGGTTGCCACTAATAAAAAACATTAATAATTTTTGATACTGATACAGATATATCCTGTGGAAAAGAAATTTGAAAAAAACAGCAGAATTAGTTTTAAAGTGGATAAATATATTTTATAAATAGTAAATACCAAAACGTGTTCTATAGTAGATAATAATGTAGCAACTAGGTATTTAAAGATTCACGACACACTGCAATATCTCCAATAATTCGACGGTGGGTACAAGATGATCTGACGATTGGTTGCGTAATAACGTGCATTGCCTTTTTCCATTGACGGTGATAGCATAAAATCTTATCCAAACCTGTCTGTGGATTGCATATTCTTCCATCACCAAAGTACCCAGCTTTACATTGGCAGGTATAAATCCTCCCAACTGCACTGTAGACGCAATTAGCATTGGTTGGGTGACAAGCGGGTTGGCACGGGGAAACAGCTGGTGCTTGGAATTATATGGGGGTTAATTTTTCGAAATGATATCCATTTATTTCGTGCCGGACTGGCAGCGTCAAATTAATTAAAAAATTAAAACTGCCAGGCCGATAGTTCAAAACTGGTGGCTAGCTGGTCGGTTTAGTCCTTGGGCAAGGCTCTTTGCGGACATTGCTTAAACCCAGTGGGTTATATGTTATTAATTAAATTTAAAATTTTATTATCAATAATATAAAAAGAAAAGTGGTATTATACTGATCAAACCATATCGCTTATATACTTTGACACGCAACAATTTCGGCGATAAGACGGTTAAAGTTCCACTAAGTGTGTCAAATCCTTAGCAATACAGAACAGACATTGGAAATTTACCTGTTTGATTCCGCACACAGTTGTACCCATTCCCCGAGTAGCCAGGCAAACAGATACATCGACTTTCTCTCTGTCCTGTTGGCAACGAGACAGCTGTACATCGGGCGCTTGTATGGCAAGGTGGACGACAGATACTGGTGGTTGGACGTCCTCCACTCGATATCGCTTGCTGGAATAAATTGGTGACCGCTTGGGCACCTGTATTAATAGTTGAAGGTCACATTACACATGACGAATGCATCAAAATATTAAAACGAACTTTAACAGGGTTTACTGAAAGTTGTTCTATTAGGTTTAAGAAACATTCGATTTCGGAAACCAAGATATTTATTGGGGGTGAAATAATACCCTCTTACTTACTTGGCTTTCCCAAATGTGCAAGTAAATTTAGGCAATTTTCAAGCCGTGACAAAATAACAACTGTACACTCAAAAACAACCATATAAATACCTGTGGGGACGCATGTAAATAGAACTTGTGTGTATCCAGCATAGCATTGGCAAACCCCCGTGCTTAATATACCACCGGGTGATCCCACACACGTTGAATACGCGGGACATGAAGTCCCCGATGATAAGCCAAGCAGGGAATTAATACAAGGAAGGCCATTCAGAAAGGAAAGCTGGTTGCTCCCAGTTTGGCAGACGGTGCAAGGTCTCTGGAACGCTAGTCCGCCTGTGATATTCCATCATGAATAAAAATAGTAAGTACAAAATATACTTTATTACTACGGGTTCCCTTTAAATAGAAAACATTTGATTCCACTTCGGGGGCTAAGTTTTGCTACAGTATTTTCTAACCCACCCAACCTTCGTTCGAAATTAAGTTCAAGCCCCGATTAGAGGCTTGTTTCGATCATACTACCTTTCAGCTCAGACCGAGTAGCGTGGTAGGTCAGTGCGTCGCCTTTCAGACGAAGAACTGCATGTTCGAATTTGGTCGCAAGCTTCTCTATTGTGTCTTTGTTTAAGGCACTAAGCGGACAATACCTAAACCTAGCGGATTGATGGGTTCTACTAAATTGAAGGAACGTATGAATCATACACAACACTCTGCAATATCTCCGGTAACCCGACGATGGGCGCGAGGTGATCTGACGATTGCCCGTGTAATAATGTCCCTTGCCCTTGCGTTTTCCCATACACGGGAATAAACATAATTATCCTATTCTGTACCAACTAATCCTAGTCTTTATTTGAATTATTAATAATCAAAGGTTTACTATCTTTTCGTATATCAAACTGATTAAAAAACGAGCATGCGTTTGACAGCGCGTGGTGATCTGCCGATTGCCCGTGTGGTAACCTATTTGCGTTGTCCCATTCACAGGGATAAACAGAAACATCCAATTATATAAACATAGAATATCTTATTCGATACATATCCTGCAAATATAATACAAATGTTAAAACTTACTAAACCCAAACTGCGCATCCACGTCACAAATGCTTGCAGCGAGAACCAGAAACAACGCGATTTTGATCATTTTTCTAACTTCTGCCGATAACTTGCAATAATGTGCAGTAAATCCAGCCTACGAATTTCTGGTTCGTTTACGCTATGCTCGTGCCCTGCGCCCTATGATACCAAATAGCTGATGAACTTGCTTCGGGCTACACAACCTCAAAGTATTAACTTCTACGCGTAAATGTGGCTGCGAATCCTAGTTATCGAGTTACTAATGAAACTACGATTGATGGAACGAGTCGTAAATACGTGGATGACGACGCACCCGGGTATAAGACCAACACGACGTATAGTTGGTTTTAATTAGTTCGATGTAAACAAATAAAAAGAATCCCGATGTAGCCATAAATACAACTTCAAAAGATATAACTATTTCGCTTATACTGATCGTTTTTGTGGTCAAACATTTAATACGGCAGATTTATATACAACACGCTATGTAAAAACCGACCTACGAGTATATCATGGATTCGAAATCAGGTTCAAATATAGAGAAACCGGATTGACAAGATTTTACATTAAAGCGATAGCTATCGCGAACCAAATGCCCTTCTGATAGCCTGGGATAACCGTCATTAATATCATTTTGTTTTTTTACTGGAGCACCAAGGTTCTAAAACACGATGGACTCGACACCAAAACCATCTTTGAACCGTATATGTATCGTATACCACTGTCAGCAATATCATACATTGTAAAACTGATGATTAGTATCGCCATCTGCCGGTCACAATAGTTAAGCGAGAATGCCACTGAATCCAGCAATTCATATGATGTTTTCTTGAAAATTCATACAAAGCAAATATAGAACACCGATTTAGCGGACATTTCCTCAACCAAGTGGAATGATGGATTATATTAAACTAAAAGGACATGTGAATCATACACAATACACTGCAATAGCTTCGGTAACCCGACGGTGGGCGCGAGGTGATCTGACGATTGCCCGTGTGTTAACTCCCTTGGTTTTGCCCATTCACGGGGATAAAACATAAAATCATGTCCTACCCTACCTCACTTGCTCATCTATTTATGAGAATCAGACACAGCATTACCAGAACACAAGCGCAGACCCGACACAGCGGAATGTATTCAGCAACGCTCATCATACTGTAACACAACAGAGATAATCAACATACCATACCAGAAAACGCGCTTTCTCTTGGTTTAGTTTCGAACATGTGGCGAACTGATTAGCATCTCCGTTTTGTAATACATGCTGTATTTGACCAGGCCGTTATCAAGTCTAATTTAACACAAAACGTACTATGACAGGATACATTTGGCATTAGTCGGATGGAATATATTTATAAATACCACCGAATGTGAAAAAAAATTGTTTGCTGAACGCCCATCAGGGTACATGGGAAATCACGTGGACTTTTACTCAAGATTTATTATGTATCCAAACCTTTTGAATCGGGAATTTTACACTAGGCCTACACAAAACGGGAAACATAGTTCGACACCCAGTTTCAGTTCGTTGTGGTTTAGTTTAATTCCGCTTCTTCCCTCCTTGTAATTGATATGTAACCTAATCTTGCGCTATAATAGAAATATGATCACTCCAATTAACAATGTGTTGTTACAAGAACATTTCTGACGTCGATTCCCAGATCAAAGCTCGGGAAATTTAAATATCAATCAGTGGTGTGAAAGCCATTCATGTTATTGTCTTTAACTCAGTACCAACCTAAGCTACGTGAGTTAAGTTATGATCAGTAAAATGAAATTAAAAATATTCAGAAATTTGATTCGTATTCTGCTATTAGTTTGGAGGATATTGGTGGTTTCAGGTGAGTAAATATCCCATCGAATTTGTGGTCTATCAGGTAACTTTAAATAATAGAAAAAAAGAAAGTAGCAAAACTACTCACTTAAACTATAAAAACTGATCTTAACCCTGCCTCAAACACTAATCTTAAATCGAGAACTAACGCTAACCCCAACACCATCACTAACCTTAATGCCATAATCTTTATTTTAGCGAGAAGTTTCCCACCTTCCCAATTTTACTTTAACCCCCATTTTAGTTTTCCACATTTTATCGGTCACAATAAGCGCTATAGATGAGCATGCTGATGTGGCGCCAATATAAAGATTCTCCGGGAGTATACAGCTAATCAGTTAGGAACCGGACGGTTGTTGCTTCGAAACCAAACGAGCTCGACTGTTCGGTGTTCAAACCAAACGAGCTCGACTGTTCAGCTGTCAGCCTTACTACTACCAAGGCACTTAACGGACATCGCCTAAACCCAGCAAATTAATGGGTTCTACCAAATTGAAGAAACGTTTTAATCATAAACCAACACACTGCAATAGCTTCGGTAATCGGAAGGTAATCTATAACCTTGTGATAACTTGCGGGATTACTGTCAGCGGTCGTTAAAATTAACACAAGTAGAATAAATTGTATTTTTGCACGCTATAGCACCAACGTTCTTAGGCAGAATTTGCCATTTTTATTTGGGCTCATTCCTTTTTATTTATTTTTTTAAATCGGTAAATGTATCGGTTGCGTTAACTATTCTTCCACACAACTGTACGGAATTTGCAATGTACCAATGCCAACCGATGGTAAAGGTGTACCATGTTGCATATTATACGGAATACAATTGAGACGCAGAACAGCGCGTTGAGAATTAAGCCGATAACGAGACGTTTAATAATATAGTGATAGCTCTGGTTATGGTTATTGTAATTTTGAGATGATTAGTTATCCGGAATCACTACCGCGTGTGACTTAACTTGGTAAGTTTGATGAAATTTCCATTCTTCCCCACACATAGCCTACAGCATGTACTTTAACTAATTCATGTTGTTGTGACAGCCGAAGTAACATGAGACTTTAGCGTAACAACGTGATGTGCCTTCCGACTGGGAGTATTGTCGGTGTTAAGTGAATTTCTAGTTTGAACACAATATAACACATTCTAATAAGAAACACTAATACGGTCAAACTGTATGATAGAGACCACATTTATTTACATGTTTTGACGAATCAAAATGGTATTTATCCATTTTTATTATGCACTATAAGGTTGTAGCGTTTTTTTAAATACTTATATTTTGCCATGTTTGTTTAAATATTTCCCTATAATATCACAATTCTGAAGTAAAATTTAATTATTATGATTTGCCCAGCGGTAAACCTTTCACACATTACAATGAGAACCGCATTATAGTAATGATTCTATCATTTTGATAAGTTCCACCATTTCACGCATTATAGCTTTTTTCATGCTTTAATACCAGTTGTGTTATCACTGGCTGAACAAAAAGGTTAAACAACATAGTACAATCCTAAAGAAATAAGCGTTGAACTATACACAACTAAAAATATATATTGTCGTCTCGCTTGTGTCCCTGAACAAGGCATAAAGCCAACATTGCCAGAATCCAGTGGATTATATTTTGAACTTAATAGTTTAAACAGCAATTACCACGTTAGTGGGCGTAAGGTAATCTGAAAGTTACATTGTAATAAATCATACGTAGCCTTTATACAACTGTGTATCCGATTGGTTAAAGCGACCGATACATATTTCGAATTATAAACACAACCGTATTAATGGCGAGCCCATCATGGGTCTAACATTGACTCCA
The DNA here is from genome assembly GCA_000149265.1 of Ciona savignyi. Lineage (NCBI taxonomy): Eukaryota > Metazoa > Chordata > Ascidiacea > Phlebobranchia > Cionidae > Ciona > Ciona savignyi. The sequence continues at coordinate 70,355 of CH003395.1, forward strand.
TAAAAATCATCCCTGGGCTAAACTTCCTTCGTGTCTAGGAACCAGTGCTTTATATTTATATCCTTAAGTTAGGTTAGTTAAATACAGCAGTGAGATAGCAATCATAAGAGCTTTGTTATTAATTGTAAACATATTTTTGACGACATAACAATATATGTGATGTAACAATGTCGATTATTGCGCAATCATTGTTACGTATTTTCCCTCCATAATGTGTTGGTGTAGTCAAATTTCAATTATTACGTCACCAGTGTAACCCATTGTTCAGATCTGGTTCTCGGGCTACCTAACATTGAGTTGAAGTTTGACAACAGTCTCAATATAACTGGTACTGAAGCTGGATTATGGGAAACTTCTGTTGCATCTTTGGGTGAGTATTTCAACCCCAACGCACATTTACCATACTATAACACACAATAATGCAACATTTTATATACATTTTAATCACTTTGTTTGTTTAAGTGCTATCTTTCTAGCAATTGCCTATATGTGTTGGCTTCACTTACGTTTCCCATTAGAATAAACATAAATATCCTGTCCCAATCAATTCCACAGATTTTATTCCTGGAAAGTGTAACGAGGGATTAAATGCCACGAATGGGGGTGTTAGTTTCAAGTACAAGAACTTTCAGGATACATTGTCAAGCTACTTGTTCCAACCTTCTATACACGGTATGCTCTTCTAGTTTATAACTATTATGCTGTTTCTGAAAGGACGAAACGTTAACAGCAAAAGTTTGTAAAACGGCAAGCATACGTTGATAAGTGCTACTGTGCTAGTTGCATATTTCTAATGTCGATAATGGCTTTGAAGTTTCAAGCTAGCGTATAAATTGTTTTGTATCTTTGTATCAAATAATTTTTGCTTAATTAATTGTTACACGGGCTAGCAATCGTATAAACAAGATCGACTTTGTGAAAATATTAGTCTTGATCATATATAATATAACTTTTCACTTCTTCTCCGTGTAAATTAAGTTATCTTTGATCAACGATTAATGTGGTCATACACATAGTGACATAGCGATTCCATTAACCTGTTTATTACCGACGTGCCTATGATATGTTCAAACCTTAGCAAGGTAAAAAAGCTTAAAATATGTTTGTGAATACAACACTAACCTCAACGGCATATTTTTGCGTATGCAGTTTTCCTTCTTTCCTTATCCATTTTTTCCACCCAAATAAGCTTATGTTTTGTCATATACAGACCGGAAAATGTTTTTTACAGATTTTTCGCTTAGCATGTGGCTTAATGTTCACGTTCAACCCACGACTGATTGTATATTAGCCACAACAAACGCGAACGATCAATTTCCCGGCTTCTCCCTGTCCTACGAATGCGAGTTTGGTGGGATTGATGTCAGACTTCATCTATTAGCTGGTATATAGGTTTTATTCATGTTTATCTTCGTGAACTGGAAAACTAACCGAGTTACCACAGGGGTAATCGTCAGATCACCTGTGTTCCGTGCCCACTGGTCCGTAACCTATGATATTGCAGTGTGTTGTGTAATGTTGAGACATATTGTTTATTTGGTAGAACCCATTAATTCACTTTCAGGCAATCTCCATTAAGTGCCTTTCTAAGGACACAACCTACTAGCGAGCGAGCGACTTTGAACCTGAAACCCTTCGGCTAAAGGGCGACGCATTAATACACCAAGCTATTCGGTTCTTGATTTTCACTTTATGTAATTTTTATTAGATAGAAAATAACCAACTAGCTTACGACCGAGCTATATCCAACTATGTTTGGACCAACGGTCGTAAATTTCTATATTGCAGGGAACGTAATCTTTTGTTTTGGGAATTCGAGTCATATTGAAACCGACAACTGGTTTCACTTTACACTAAATTGGTTCGTCAACGAATCCTTATGTTCGGTAAGTTTCTACGAATAGAACCCAGCGGTTCTTATTTTATTATAACTAATTAAGCGAAGTTAAATTATCTCTTGACCTTTTCGGTAACCCCCCTATCTAGTGTAGTTGAAACGCTAGTACTATTGAAGTCTGGCGGAATAGCTTGATTGGCCAGTGTGCCTTCTACACGAAGGATTAAACAAACGAAAACTTAAAGTAATATTTCAACCTTGCACAACCATATTTAATATAGCTCCGATAACCCGACGGTGGGCGCAATGTGATCTAAAGATTACCCGTGTGTTAACCTCCTTGGTTTTCCCATTTACGGGGATAAACATGACATAAATATCATTAACCTGGTCGACTTTGTAGGAAAATGGATATTCCTGTTTATCTCCGTTTTAGTAGAACCCATCAATCTACTGGGTTCAGGCAATGTCCGTTAAGTGCCTTGCCCAAGAACATAACTAACTAGCTATCGACCAGTATAGCGACGTACTAATCCATTAATATGTCCGACATATACACCCAAGTCTTCGTGGCTTATCATGCAAGCTAATCTTCCAGATCTACATCAACGGAAAGAATGTAACGACCGCAACACACAATGGCAATATCGGTATCAACGCCCACAACACAAATGCCTCGTTGTTATTCGGAAGTTGGAATTATGATTTAGATGAATTTAAATCTTGGAATCGATCTCTTTCAGAAGCTGAAATTAGAAATCTATCGCTAGGTTTGTAATTATGGAACCATTTTAAATAGAAGAGGATAATATTCTTTCGTCCTTTCGGTACTCTTTATTTAAATTCTTATTCTAACCGACATTTTAAATTGTGTATTCTCTTTTTTTGTATAACTGGTATAATAGTGAGGTTAACTTTTTTAAGAAATATTACAATGAAAATGAAGTGCAATGTCATTTTGGGGCAAGCCACTAATGAGAAAGTCCTGTTAGACGATATAGTATGAACTGAGACGAGATTAAAACCAAACTGTATTAATATCTTTAATCCAATATGTGTTTAAACAGTTTAACTGGAGTTTAACACTTCCTAGTTATTAGGCCTATTGATTCGCCTCTCTTAGAACATATATACTGTTACTCAGGTGATTTGAAAAATGACAGTTGTCATTGCATAGGTAATACCACATGCCTGAATTGTTGGGAGTTTTGCAACTTGTGTTTAATGACATTTGGGCTGCGATAGACGTTTCAGATATACTGGTAAAAAATAGTCAACATCAAAGAACTGATATTCACATAACTTTAAAGTTTTAAACATTTTTTTATCGAGCCAAGTTTCGAACCGTGATGGGCTCGTCACCACAGCCGTTTTTTCTATAGGAGACGGTATATGTAGGCCTATCAGGCGCGTTAACCATTCGGTCACACGACCTTACTGTATTGAACATTTTTATACAGAATGTCCGGAACCTACAACGATGACGACAGTCAGTGATTCACCCACACCAGAACCTACCAGCAGTATAACTGCTACATCAACTTCACCTTGTTCCAACGTGATAACTGGTACAATCACACCAGGCCGTGACACCATAATATCTGGTGCAGCAACAACCAGCGTTGGTACTTCGACACCAGATCCGCCAGGAGCTATAACTGCTTCGCCTGTGTTGAATCCCAGCAATCCAAACGGTGAGATAGATGTTTTGGTATATTCCCACACTTCTTTATCTGCTGTTATAGGATAGAATAGGATATTCATGTTTATTCCCGTGAATGGGAAAACCAAGGGGTTAACACACGGCCAATCGCCAGATTACCTTGCTATTGCAGTGTGTTGTGTATAATAGAAAAGTTCCTAGCTAGCGACCTGAATCGAATCTGTGACCTTTCGGCTGAAAGGCGACGCGCTAAACCACTAGACCAATCTGTTGTGGGTAGTAGTCCAACTCAGCTTTTAAATATTTGACTAACTCTGTAAATTAGCCAGTTTATTAAATGAGCTGAATAGGGAACTGCTAAGGACTGGGTTTGTCAATTCAATGTTTCGAAGCCAATATATAATAACTTTTCAATTCAGGCCAAAGCTTTAACATCTCGGATCCAACCGTTTTCCTATTTTACCAAAAAATGCTGTGTATGAAGTCAAACACATTAAGTTACAATTTCCTCCAACTTTTAAGGGGGGGTTATAAAAGGGAAGGAAAACAACTAAATTAAACCAGTTGTGAAATATTACTTAGATAAACGGAGTAAGAATCACTAATGTAACAATGATAGTAATAACACTAATTGAATGTTTGGGCTACGTTCGAATCTATGACGGGCTCGTTCCTAAGACCCCCTTTGTTTAATATAATTGGTATATATATCGGCAACGTTGTACAATCGGCCATCTGACCTTACTTGAAAGTTGAATTAATTTTTCTACTTTCCTAGAACCAGATCTCAGCTCTGGAGTATTGGCTGGCATTGTACTTGGCGTCCTTCTGCTGATTGCTTTTATCGGACTTATCGTATTTTATATAAAAAAGCGATCGACTAAAGTTGATACTAATTTATGACATCATTACTTCGTTTGTTTTATTGTTGTTGCGTTTTTTTAATTCAAATTATTTTGGACATTATTAAATGTATTACTTTTCATGCTTAACGCTAATCGGGATTTCCCCTATCGCGAGAGTCGGTTTTTGAAGTTGCTCTATAGTGACATCATGCGGGCCTTCTATTTTCAAAACTCCGTCATCAGTTAGAGATGACGTCACATCTTCGGTCTTAATTCCGTCCGGAAGATTAATCGTTCGTCGGAATTCCCTGAGTAGTACTCGGGTGAAAATCCACGATTTTTTTTAACTATTTAATTATTAAAATAAAACAAACTTAATATAAGAAGTAGCCAATTTAACCTTTTATTGCCAATTTAAGTATTAATCTGAAAAGGAATGGAACAAAAAATATATTAAAATCCTAAAATAGCTTAGTGGGGTACTACGTCACCTGTCAACTGAATGATTGTAAGTTCGAAACTAATCCCGAAAAGGAAATAATAAATACATCGGTTGTATCCTTAGGCAATGCACTTAACGGACATTGCCTGAACCCAGCAGATTAATGGGTTCTTCCAAATTGAAGGAACGTGTTTGTCATATACAACACACTGCAATAGCTCCGATAACCCGACGATGGGTGTGAAGGGATCAGACGATTGCCCGTGTGGTGACATCCTTTGCGTTTTCCCATCCATTGGGGTACACATTAAATATCCTATACTGTTCTTCCATCAATGAAAATCGCATTTGATTCAAAGGGAAATAAAATTTCATAATGAAAGGTGTTGGTTTAATGCTGTTTGTTCAGATTATATTACAATTTATCCCATTTTAATCCAACCCCAAGTAAAACTTGATCATAATATTTGCTGTTAATTAATGCATGCTGTAATAAATTGTTTTAGTGGCAGGTTTACAGCAATTTTAAAACCAGAAAATACTCGATAACCTTATGCCCACACCCCACTATATATTACCTGAATGTAATATAATCTTATGTGCACTAAACATTATATATATTACACGAATGTATTATAATCTTATGCCCACAGGACACTATATATTACCTGGATTTATGATAATCTAATGAGTACTAATATATTATCTGGATCAAAATATTTTACCTGAATGTGTAAGCATACATCCCATTATCTTCGTTCTTGCTTTCACGTTTAGCGTGAACTTGTACTTTCCCACCAGCCACCTTCACAGTTACCTCCTCAGGCCGAAAGTCCTGGACGTTAATGTTGATTCGATATTTCCCTTTGTTTGTGCTTCCTGGGTGATTTTATAGGATAGGATATTCATGTTTATCCAAAGGATAGGCGCTACCGTTCCCTGTGAATGGGAAAACCAAGGTGCACTTGGTTAACACACGGAAAATCGTCAGATCACCTCGGGCCCATCGTCGGGTTACCGGAGCTGTTGTAGTGTGTTGTATATGATAGACATGTTCCTTCCCATTGATAGAACTTATTAATCTGCTGGGTTTAGGCAATGTCCATTAAGTGCATTGCCCAAGGACACAACCGACTAGCTAGCGACCATATTCGTACCTACAGCCCTTCGGCTAAAAGGCGACGCACTAACCCACCAGACTTTATTGGTGTCATTTTTTTGGGGACACCCTGTATATGCTCACCCGGTGTAGATTATATCGTTACCTTTGTCCACTACCCCTTTCATCTTTCCCTCATGTTGCACCGGGATCGCCATGTTGGATTCGACGTCATCAGTGAAATCAATCATGCGTAACATCCCTCGATATCTGGTTGGATGGATTAATGTAAGATCCGCAAGTCTTAAGGTGATAATTATTGCTTCAATTTCAGGCAAATTGAAATGAAGTGATTTGTGAGAAAAATCTTTATAGTTTATTCATGTTTGTCCCCGTGAATGGGAAAACCAAGGGGGTTAACACACGGGCAATCGTCAGATAACCTCGCGTCCACCGTTGGGTTACTGGAGCTATTGCAGTGTGTTGTGTATTTCGAAGACATTTATATTTTTGCTTTGTTTGTTTAAGCGTACTAAGGTTTGAAACTATGATGCACTCGACTGACACCGTTTTTATATAATTGTTATATGTATTGGTGCTTTAACCATTTGGCTACATGACTGTCGTTGGTGAGGTTATTTTATTGTTTTAGATCCAATAATCACTGTGTGTAATAAGATAATGATATATTTAAGATATCTATGTTACTTCCCACATATCCTACCTGTCATCCACTCTACTCATGAACTCGTCGAATCTTTTCTCCATCTCCATGAATTGTTTGGTGCTTTCGGCCATCCAACTAGACATCGGACGGTTCTTTCGCATCAGGGGCCAGTTGTGGTCGCCGTACGTCATACCTCTGAAGGGGAACTCCCCTAACCGAGACATGGGAGAGTACATAGACCACGGTTGGTCGAAATCACGCAACGCCAAAGCCATTCTTACCTTTTCTTCAATGTAAATTATACGATTCAAATAATAAGTGATAATAGCCCTGTATATTAAGTGGGTATTACGGGTTCCTTTTGAATACAAAGAATTAAATTTTAATTTTCTTGTTTTATTTTAAATAAATGTAAGAAAAACCTTTGTTGTATATTTTTTTATTATATGGTATATTTCTTCTTCTTAAAGAGCAACCACAGTTATACGAAAATCAGTCGACTAACAACTAATACGCCAAGCACCAAAAAATAACTGTTGTTTGCTAAGCGCAATATTCTCTCTTAAATCTACATTCTCAGTGTCTTGATTGGCACCTATCACTTTCGCGCTTTAATTGATTGACAGCTCACTTGTTTCCAGCTCAATCGCGTTAAGAGTCAGCAGAAAACTTTCATTCAAACAATAAACCTTGAAAGCCAAGCTTACACAAACAGCATACGTCTGGGAACGTGACAGTCCTATCTAACAGACTGGCATTAGAAGCTTCAATCTGTCATCGATGAATGGTTTGGTCTGATGACTGCATATTGACGTCATTCGTGGTTGCAGATATAATTGTGTATTCCCCCGGGAACGTTCTGTTACCGTGCTGTCTGCTTGTATAACTGCTGTCAATGAATTGATTGATATAGGGCGAATAACAAGCATTAAGTAATTGTGATATGTAATTTGAACTACATGAAACTAAATTTGATCTCGAAAATGTCATTCAAAGCAACCAAACGATAAATATATGTTAAACGAAACATTTGTTTTATTACCAAACCTGGTTTAGAAATATTAACCAAATGATGATTGGTTCGCTCGTTGTTAGAACGTCGTGGCATTAGTCGAAAGGTTACAGCTTCGAAACTGGTCTCTAGCTGGACAGTTATCATGTACTAAAATTAAAGTCTGATTTATACAACACGTTGTATTATATCCCGTAAGACGACGGTGGGTGCGAGACAACCTACATTTATGTTTTATATCCATAAATGCGAAAACACAGGGGCGTTATCAGACAACTTCGTCGCCTACTTCAGGGAGCGTTCTTACATGACGGGTTACCGGAGCTATTGCAGTGCGTTGTGTATGATTCACACGTTCCTTTAATTTGGTAAAAACCATTAATCCAGTGCGGCAATGTCCGCTAACTGCCGTGCCCAGGAACGCAACTGACCAGCTCACAGCCACAAATATGAACCAGGAAAAGTTAAGAAAAATGATTAAAGTTGATCACCCCGAAGCCGTATGAACGACTTGAAAACTGCCTTGTCTAACAAAGGTTGGTGACCGTTTTCACCTTTGAACTCAGTTAAAAGGTGCTGAAATGGGTTCCTTGACCAGTCCATATACAATTTAATTCGTTTAATGATTGAATTAATTGACCTTTTATTATTGTCTTATTGACTTCTTGTCCAGAGTGACATCCCCAATCCTAGCCTACGACATCCTTAACCCTAGCTACATTACCTGCATTTTACCACAACATCTAACACTATGGTGTGAGAGGCATCACTAGTCCGAGATTAGTCTAGTGGTTAAGTGAGGCGCCTTTCAGCCGAAGGGTTGCAGGTTCGAACCTGGTTTAAATCATACACAACACACTGCAATAGCTCCGATACCCAGACGGTGACGCGCGAAGTGATCTGACGATTGCCCGTGTGTTAACCCTTCTGTGGGTTTCTCCATTCACGGGGATAAACATGAGTATCCAAATACAATGTTTTGTTCTAATAGGGAGCCATAAGAACATAACGTTTCAATGGTCAAACTGTTAACGCGACCAGTATATTTAAATATTCTAAACAAAAAAAGCATTAAGGTTTCAAACCTTGACCTAACAAAAAATATGTTCGAATAGTCAGGACGGCCGATTCATATACTGCATGCCATAGTAAAACTGACCTAACAGCCAGTGAATATAGATTTAAAACTTGAATTTGTAACAATAGAAGACTAATGTAAGGTTTATTTTATATTTCTATATAGAAATGGGACGCAACTAACCTTACCCATTATCACAAAATTCGATTTGGACGAACCAGTCGTCGATTTTTTGTTTTCCTGACAAGATGACGTTGTAAGCGTAATACAAGAATATGTGAAGGCGACCCCGGTGGTTATCGCTCGGGCAATCGTCAGATTACTTCGTCTTAATCATACACAGCACAGCACTGATATGGCTGCGGTAACCCGACGATGGGCTTTAGGTGATCTGACATGTTTTATCCCCATGAATGCAAAAACGCAAGGGGGTTATCACACGGCCAATCACCTCGCGCCCACCATCAGGTTACCGGAGCTATTGCAGTGTGATGTGTATTTGTTTATTTTATCGGTCCATTTAAATCTATTGGATTAAAACAATCTTGGTTAAGTATCTTGGGATGCAACTACTGAAAGTGGTTCATATATATACTATTACATTAATATGTACTTTATACTAACACATATTAAACCTATGCGAAGGGCACCTATAAACCTTTTTATTGTTTTTAAGACTAAGTGTTAAATACCTTAGCACACTAAGCCAGTTGTAGGTTTAGAAACGGGCAATTCCAAAACCTTTAGCCTTAATCAATGTAACCGCAACGGAAATCTATGAATGTTGAATATTCCTTACTGAAAATGTTGTTGATATTGTGCTGTATAGTGCACTAGGCGTATTAAATTGCGGATAGTATGTCCAAACTTATTTAAGTTAAAATAAACGCGTTGGACGAAATTATTCACAGCAAAACCGACTGGTTGTCGCTACCTCATGTGATACCTACACCCCCCTACAAAAAAACTAATTCTAGAACTTACGAGATATTATTTTCCTGTTCCACCAATTTGATGTCGGTCCACTATGGGATTATTTATAACTTGTAAAATTCTTGAGCACATTTTTATATTAGTTCTTTTTACTTTTCTAAACCTGATTAAATCTATGCTGTTGCAAAGTCGTAACTCAGTCATTTACACACATTGAGAGCAAACTTACTTTTAATAACGACCCAGGAGAATTCCCCTGGATTTATCACCCAAAGTTTAAGTTTCTGCATATCTAGACCATGTTGTCTTACAAATGACCAAGTTTCATTACGATTCCATTACTCATTCTGGTAGTTGTCGGGGCCAAATGCCATGGCAGTCAAACCTTGACGAAAAAAACGAAAAAAAGGACAAAAACAATATATGTCTTAGAGTAAATAGTATACAGAAACTAAATATTTTGTAATATTCTAGTGGTCAAATTTAAATTTTGTATGTAAATTAGTGAATAAGAATAGAATAGGATATTAATGTTTATTTCCGTGAATTGGAAAACCAAGGGGTTTAACACACGGACAATCGTCAGATCACCTCGCGCACACCGTCGGGTTACCGGAGCTATTGCAGTGTGTTGTGTATTAACACGTTCCTTAAATTTGGTAGAATCCATCTAAGTTTGAACGATATGTAATTTTGTTTACAATTTAAGTATTACATGGTTTCAATTGAAATTTGTTGACGTATGTGACGTAACAAGTCGTCTTGTGACGACAGAGCATCAATGGAAAGCAATGTTTGGTATATTTTACCTGAAAAATTGTGTTGTTTTTCTGACACAAATTAGTTGAGTAGTAAATTAGTTCGTAGAATGTAGGTGTTAGGAGATTATTAAGCATAGATATGACAGTTAATTTTGTCTAAAAGTGTTGAATAAAATAATGGAAAATTCGAATGAGAAATCATTCAATTTTCAGGGACAAGAGTGGAAATGTCCGACACAGAATTCTGCGTTCGCCAAAAAAGCGAAAATGCAACATGAAAAGACAGAAACTATTTCAAAAGGTTCAGAACATCAATTCGGCGAAGATAGCTGCAGTTTCGCTACGAACGACATCCAACTAAAGCTCAAGGACTTGTTCACAAGGCCAAGTGATCATATAAAGCCGGACAAGCTCAGGAAAGTAGGTCAAACGTCAAACAACTTTGCTGGCTTAAAAAAGAAAACAAAACCAACGTCACCAATGAATGACGTCAGATTACCAATGTTGACGACAAGCTATGACGTCATCGATTCCCATAGTGACGACATGGACGATTCAGATTCGGAATTCTTTCCTGATTGTTCCAGCGTCGATTCCCACGACAGCATTGACGACGAACGTTGCTATAGCAACGACGGAAGAAGTTGCATCGCGCGGGAAACAGTTGATGACGTATATTTGGAGGAACATGACGTATTGCATCTCAGCGATGACGAATTAATCGACGAACAAATATTTGACCACCAGATGGCAGTAGATGGTAAGTGGAATTACAAATGGAAAATTGTGTGGCTAAATTGTACGGTGGTGTGACCGAATGGTTAACGCGACCGATACATACACCTTATGGTAAACTAAAACGGTCAAGGGGACGAGCCCATCATGGGTTCAAAACTGAGCTCGGTTAAAACAAAACATTAAAAATTGTGTAGCGAAATGGTCAACGCGACCGATACATATATTAAATTCCATATAAAAACGGCCTTAAAGAGAAACCCATCTTGGCTTCGAAACTGAGCCCGGTAAAAACATGGGGCTGAATGGTTAAAGTGACCGTTTCATATACCTTTCCCGATATATAGAAATAAAACCGTCTTAGTTACGAGTTCATCATTAGTCCAAACTTAGTTGAAAAATTTTACTTTTAACTAAAAAAAATTTAGTAGACTGAAAGTAACAAATAAATAAATAACGAAATGCCTGTTCAGTAAACTGACCATAAAATTTCTTTATTTCCATAAGTTTTTCAACTACCAAACTTTCTATGTTTAGAGGCAGGCTTTAGTGGAATATTCAATCACGTGACACAGCATCAACCAATCCCAGCGGCCGGAAATGACGTACCAGGAACCAGCAGCGACACACCACCGCCACCTAACGATATAATGCGGGAAAAGCTTGAAAACAACATTAAGTAATTTTCACCGAATATCGTAATATTGGACTTTGTGTAATGAATATGTTCTGAGGCTTATTTTGGCGAATTTGAATATTTCAATTTTTTTAGACGAACACACGATGCATGTTAACTATTTGGACTCTAAATTGAAACGGTGTTTACTCTTATTATATGTTTATTAATTTGACAATATAAACTGGGGTGAAGTAATCAATGAATCAACTTTTTCCATTTATTTCATACAAATGTTGTTTATTAACCTTATTTATTTGCATATTATCATGCGCCAAGTATAAGATTATGTTCGGCCGATTAGCTTGACGTATTAATGCGCCGCCTTTCGGCCGAAGGGTTTTAGGTTCGAAATTGGTCGCTAGCTAGTCAGTTGTGTCCTTTGGGCAAGGCACTTAACGGACATTGCCTGAATTCAGCGGATTAATGGGTTCTACCAAATTGAAGGAACGTGTCTATCATACACAACACACAGCAATAGCCCATGTAATCCGACAATGGGCGCGAGGTGATCTGACGATTGCCCGTGTGTTAACCCCCTTGGTTTTTCCATTCACGGGGATAAAGATGAATATCCTATATATTAAATAAGGTAGTAGATTACTTGTGGCCACACCTAATAATGCCCTTTATTACGCAGACCGCAGGCATTACGTAGAGTGAAGAGCATGGTACTTGACCATGACCTTGAGGATGGGATAGCTACTGGGAAGCGAATGTTTGTGATGCAAAAGAAACTTAACAATGACTGCAGTATGACGTCAGTCCCGTCACCATTGTTGTCCAACTATGACGTAACAGTGCTTCAGGTAAGCAAAATTGGAAATCTGGAACACGAGTGATTAAGGCATAATTACAGATAGAATAGGCTATTTGTGTTTATTCTCGTGAATAGGAAAACCAAGGGGTTTACCACACGGGCAATCGTTAGATCACCTCGCGCCCACCGTCGAGTATCGAAGTTATTGCGACGTTCCTTAAATTTAGTAGAACCCATCATTATACTGGACTAAGAAAATTTCCTCCTAGCGCTTTACTCAAGGACACAACCGACTAGCGTGCGGCCAGTTTCGAATTTGCAACCCTACGGTTGAAAGGCGACGCATTAATTAACCAATCTATATGCGGTCGGGCAAAATCAGAAAAAGAGTTATAAATTTAAAATCGTTATTTTTAACGGGGATTTTCAAAAATTATACTTAAGCCGAGTACAGCAATTAAAATAATCTTGATCGTTGTAGTGAAATCGTTGGATAAAACAACCGACAATTTTACGTCGATAATATTGATTCAGGCGTGACTGTAAAACTTGACATTCCTTAATACTATCGCCCCCGCGTATATTGATGTTTACTCAGCTATTATAAGGAAGCGATACTACATGTAATGAAGTCTTCAAGTTCCATGTGTCGATGGAATATGTTGATTGTTTACTGCATGAGTAACTGGTATAAACGATGGGGGATTTGATAAGGAATTCGCATTTTCTTTGCCGAAAGTAAAGTGCACGAACCATCGAAATTAAGATTTGATGATTGTTACAAATAAGATGATTATAGATTGTTAGATCGTTTATACGAATTCGAACTCTGTGTCACCGGGCGTGGAAATGCCACATCATATCCAGTCATCCTGGCCCTTAACTACTCTGCTGTTCCAAATATATTCTAATGATGTGGTGACGTAGTGCTGTGGTAACGTTGTGTCATGGTGACGTAGTACCGGGACGGCGTAATGATGTGGCCGTGAAGTTTTGGCGTCTTATGGTCGCCTTGCTTTCCAGGTTGATTACGTCATAATACATTTGTTTCGTCAGAAAACCACTGTCGATTGGTTGAAGCTATCTCAGTATTTCTAAATTGGTAGAGATAAAGTCTCTAAATTTAACCCAAAAAGCCACCATTATTTTGCGGTCCTCAAGACAGTATGATCTAATAAACCATTTGTGTTTTGAGACCAGTCCCGGCTAATGTGCTGTCCAGGATTCGGAATAAACTTTAAAATTCTAATTCCAGAGTTCTCCATCCCAAGTCTCCAATAATAACAAGTTTGGCTTGAAGCGCTCAAGATCGAATATTAGTGTTAAAATGACTCCCTACAAGCGCGGAGGAATATCTTTGTTAAAAGAAGAAGAATCAATTCCAGAGGAATTAGATGATGAACCTTAAAACCAAAAAGAATTTTGAATATTTCGAAATCATAATATTTTTAATTTTTATTTTATACCGAATTTGAAAGATATTTGAAATAAATAGTGTTCTTTCAAACTTTACCTATTATAAAGTCTGACTCAATAATGTAAAACGTCTTTAATGTATGAATTCCTGGTCGCCATATGTTTTCAAGAAATAGTTCTGGTATTTTAATATATATTTCTTGAAAACACAGTAGAAATAATCCTTGATCATTTATAAATCAAATAATAATACATCTGTGATAAATCCGACCATCTAGGTAATTATGAATGATATATTACAGGTGATACACCATTAGAGTATGCTATTACTCTATGTTGTTTCACCTGTCTCCTCACGTGGGCGGGGTTATATCTGTCAATCAACTATTTACAATATCTGTTTATGTTTCTTTTTTCGTCACAATCTAATGTTATAGAATAAATTGTTACGTCACAATAACAATACTGTGTTAACTCAAACAATGTCAACTGTGACGTCCAAAAACATAATTGTTATTTATTGAGACAGAACTAAAGGGAAGAAGGATTTTTTAGGCTGGTATGCAAAACCTAACTTAAGCTTGATCCTGGATTAAGTGAGATCTTTAATCCAAGCACAAGAAGATCGGTATGTGGAAAGCTCGGCAAATCCCGGATTAGCTAAACGAAGATCTTAAGTGAGGTTTCTACATACTAAGTATATAAACTAATCCTAAACCCCAACACTAATCTTAACCCCAGAACTAATTCCTTACCATAAACCCCTGGTGTCCAGGATGGCTTCATGGAAAACAAAGTACAGTCGCTCACGCGTTTCTTACTATTATTCAAATTTCATTTCTTATTAATACTACTACCGTGGTAGCTCGAGACGACATTCTAACAAAAACACAACATTTGTTCTACAGCATTTTACTTGCAGAAGGCACCAAAATGTACAATCCAATTTTCACAGTGACTTAGATTATGGGGCCGAACTATTTTACAATTATGTGGAGGTTAAATGGTGAAATGATGTCTTTAAAGCGGTCTATTCTAAAGCAAGTGTGCTTGGCACTAAAAGCGGTTTACCCGCCTCCATTTTCGGGCTCTGTGGGCGCGGTTGGGAACATAGATATCATGGACAATATGTGTGGATGGATCAAACGAATATATGTTGCAACATTGCAACTTATATTCATTATCGTGTGATAAATAAATTTGTTTTATCAGCGCTTGTGACAAGCTGCTTATGCTGTGCGTCACCGTCCATTCGGGTTAAAAAACTGGCGATTTAAGTCGCGATCGCCAATTTAGACGAAACTTGGCGAAATGTTTGAAGACAGTAGATTGAAGAAATTGATCGGATAGGCTTTGCCACTGGAACGGCGTGCGCGTTGCACTCTACTACGTGAATACAGTCACTTCTTCTATGACGTCACGAATCTTGATGACGTCAAATGACGTCACACACTCTCGACAGTGGTGTCGCTGCTGAGGCTGTCTATACTCAAAGCCCCGGTGAGTCCACCTCCGCCATGCATAACAATTATCTCGTCCTTGTTTCCTTCGACGCTGCTTGGGGGGGTTGTGTGCGGCCGCTTGGAGCGCAGCCAATCGTCTCCGCTTCTCCTCGTACGTAACCTTGGGGCCTCGGCAGCACATGGCGTACTTGAAGCGTTCCCACCCGAGCGCCCAGAACTCCCCAATGCTCAACACGCAAGCGATAGCACCTGGGGTGGGGGATGCACGTTAGAAAAATAAATAAAACTAAAGGAAAATGGGATGATTGCACGGTTGTGTGGCTGGATGGTTAACGCGACCAATACGTATATACAAAGTCTGGTGACGAGTTCATGCTGGGCTCATTCATAGGACAACTTGATTTGGATTAAAAATACTAAATCCAATATAATTGAATAAACATGGAATTTGCGTAAGTTTCGGCTCTATAACTGTACCTTTTAAAATTCCACCAAACATGGCAACAGTTATGTAGCCATCTGCACAAATTCGCCTTTATTCAATTTTATAAAATGTGTTTTTCTTCTTCTTCTTCTAAGTTTCGAACCCATGATAGGCTCGTCACTAAGACCGTGTTTTATTATGGAGCGGTATATGAATCGTGTGCGTTAACCATTCGGCCACATGCTCTTTTTGGATTTGGTTGTTTTAAATCAGAAGCAAAAACGGTGCCACAATCATTCTACTAGATGGCGAAGTTTGCTAGTATAGTATCGTGTGTATCCTTGTGCGGATTATAAATTTAAGCGATACGTCGCGTGAACCCAGCGGATTAATGGGTTCTACCAAATTGAAGGAACGTGTGAATCATACAACACACTGCAATAGCTCCGGTAACCCGACGATATGCGCGAGGTGATCTGACGATTGCCCGTGTGTTAACCCCCTTGGTTTCCCATTCACGAAACAAACATGAACATGAACTCACCAAGGCCAAACATGAGCCACAGAAGACACGTCTTCTCCATAGGTCGTGATACGAAGCAATCCACAGTTTTCGGGCACGGCCACCTCGCGCATTCAAACAATTCAGGCACGAACCAACCGTACAAGTAATACTGGCCCACCAGAAATCCAACCTGGAATCGAATAAAACAACTTTAAATAAAGTAAGCCTACGTACCTATGTACGGGGATAGGTATCGGGCTCGTAAAATACTAATCATTGGGCAAGTTATGGTAATTGATAGCGTTAATCACTCTACAACTACGTGTTAAGTTATTAAGTCGCCGTATGCTTTCCTAACTGTGGGTAACACTATAAGCAGGGAAATGGGAAGGAGGGAAACTACACAATGTAAGTATAAAATCTAAGAAACCCAAACCTAACTCGAAACCTTTATAATAATGGGCAGATTTCCTTTCTCCCTTATACCTTGTTTCTCTCTTTTTACTTTTGTCACAAAACAAGAAAAACTAAAAGGACGAAAAAGAGGAAAACTGCGCACTAAAATGAATATAATAAAATTAAGGTGAGTGTAAAGGCTGGGGTTAAATTTAAGGTTAGTTATGGGGTTGATATTAGTGTTAGGATAGGGTTTAAAATCGTTTCCATATTTTTAGTGAGCAGTTTCCTTCATCCCTCCCTTCAGTGGTCTTTAACCACCACCTAACACCCCCGCAAGCCCCACACACCCGCACCCCTACGGGTTACCCCCTAAAGTACCCCCCCCCCCCCCCCTTTTCAACACTCCCTAAACAACCACCAAAGGCCACATGTACAAACCACCAACCTCTAGAATCGTCCGAATCACCACGTGCCACCAATAAGCTCGGTACAACTGCGGGTTCTCGAGCATTATCTTGTTTTGTTTGTTCGCCTTTATTTCGTCATAGTGGTTCGGTTTCGGGTTCACTGATATGTATTCCACCTTGCGCCCTCTAGCGTCAGCGTATATCGGATACCCTTGTTGTCGGTTGCTATGGGAACGAAGGAATAATGAGATCGATTTACAAAAGCTTATATATAGAAAAGCTGTTAATCATAAAGCTGTAAAAATAACGAAAAAGCAATAAACGTGAAAAACAATTTATTTTGCAACATTTTTCATTGACCAAATCACTTTCACTTTAAAAGTTATTTAAAGTAGGCAGACATAGAATAGCAACTGTACTAGTGTTTGGTATAATACGGATGGGATAACTAGTCGCCATTTTAATTTTGGGATATTTCTATTATTCAACTTTATAATATTTCTATGTTTTAATTTTATAATAATTTTATATTTTATTTATATGATATTTTTATTATTCAATTTTATAACATTTCTATTATTTAACTTAATGTTATTTCTATAATTTAACTTAATCTTATTTATATTATTTCACTTTATGGTATTTTTATAATTCAACTCTATGTTATTTCTATGATTCAACTTTATATTATTTCTATAATTCAACTTTATATTATTTCTATGATTCAACTTTATATTATTTCTATCCGACTCACGGGTGGTCGTAGTGCCATTTCCTCCCCATCCTGACGTCATCATTCGACGTATAATTGTTGTCAGTGGTCGATCCGTTCCGCTTTTCCATTAAGTCTTTGTCTTCGTCGTTGCCACGTCGACGATGACGTTTCCGAAGTGGCGCGTCATAATCTTTCATCCGGCGCGAAAGATCGGGTTTTCCGTTTTTGTCGAGTGGTTCGTCTTTTTTTGAGTTGAGACGCTTTACAACGTAGAGGGGTGGGGCGGATGGGTGGGAACCGTACGAAGGAGGAGCGTCCCCTCTTCGACGCTTCCCGTTCGCCATGGGACGGGGGTGATCCAATCCCCGATCAATTTCGGATGTCGCATCCCACGATCTTGGAGGTTGTTTTTGCTCCTCTTCTACCAGTGGGAACTTGACGTAAGCGTGGTAGATCTTGTGGCTTGCGTAGATGCAGAAAAGTATTCCAGGGGTGGACACGACCAGCACCATAAGCGACCAGAAGCGGAGTTGGGAAATCGGGCTGAATGCGTTGAAACATACATTGGAACACCCCGGGGATAAGGTGTTGCAAACAAAATGCGACTGTGGGGAAAAGATGTTGGATTAGTCGTTACATTGCAATGGTATAGGTAACGACCAAAGGCAGCAATATCTGTTACAATATCGTGTCAAACGTGTGTTTAAATTGTGCGCTGGAACGGCCATGCTTTGTCGTTCTTGCTACCGAAAAAGCGACTTTTAAACATCGCAAAAAAATTATATTTATGAAACGTGACAGTTGGAACTGTGGCGCAAGGTTACGTGCATTTTCCATAAATGCTTATATGACGTCATACCTGGTATAGTTAGGTATAACGAGAGATAGCGGTGCTTGTTGACTTAAATGTTTAAACGACGATAAAATGAAAGTTAAGCTCTGACACAGTTAACCACAGGCATGAGGTGTTACTGGGTATTTCGCCAATGCATACAAATCATTTGGTCGTATTAAGCCGGTCGTATACTCTAATTTACATACTGTATTAT
This sequence comes from Ciona savignyi, assembly GCA_000149265.1. Classification (NCBI taxonomy): domain Eukaryota; kingdom Metazoa; phylum Chordata; class Ascidiacea; order Phlebobranchia; family Cionidae; genus Ciona; species Ciona savignyi. Next base: position 89,241 of record CH003395.1, read on the forward strand.
GTTGGCTCGTAAATATGGCAACATAAGTTATCGCACTGAAAATGTTGGTTTTGTTTACGAGTTATTTTACCAGCAATTGTGTTGCGTGGTTGACACAAATAAATATGACCAAATTGCGAGGTAGTGTGGCCGAATGGTTAACGCCGCCGATTCAGAATTATATATGAAAAACGGTCTTAGTGATAAATCCATCCATCATGGGTTCAAAACTTGTCTCGGCAAAAAAAGAAAAAATACGTTGTAAAAATATTGTCCATAGTTTAAACCGACTTCTATATAATAATGTCCATTATTTACCTGTTCATCGTGGTATACCATGTCCCCTATCCTCGCAACCACCACAATACGGAATATGAACATCATTATGATCCATAGCTTCCCTGGGAACGTGGAATGGAGGCGAACTTGCTCGAGAAGGCTATGTATTATATGCCACGCCATTTGCTTATGTGCGAGTTACCTCTTATATCAAATATCTGGAAAATATTAACGAAACTGTAAAGGATTAAACAAAATTATGTCGCTATGTGAACACTCCCTGTTAAATATGATTATCTTTCAATAAAAACTGCCCTAAATCAACTTTACGTACCTATTAACATCGGTATAAAGATTATACCAACTGAAGATAGTTATCAAAACAAATCAAGCCAAATACGTTCTATACTGGTTGCTACGGCCCTATTAGACATCAACATATAAAATTTCCCTTTGCGCTTATCGGTAGTTGCAATTAATACGCGCATTTGAACTGAGAGATGCAACCAGCGCCAGTATAGTAGCTGGTCCTCTACAAGCCCGGGCACAATACTTCCGAACCGACGCCAGTTGCTCGTTCCTGACATTACCAAGTTCAACTCGGGTTCAAGTAATCAGGTCAAACTAACTTTAGCCCGAGACATGGACATCCAAAATGGCGATGATATGGCCGAATCTATTTGCCGTAATAACAAGATGATTTGAACAAAAGTTGACAAAACTTTTCGATAACAAAAGCTCCCGAAGACGCCATTTTAAAATCCGGTATCATATGATTTTAAAGGACGCACAAACTTTGAATATCAAAGATACATTGATAAGCTCCTCGCCTTTAAATGATAATCTTCTATTTTCTCTAATAAGCTCACACATTAGAATAGTGGTTAAATGGAAAATTTTGTGAAATTATCTCTACTTTTCCTCCTTCGCTGTATAAACATCTTAATAACGACAAAGAAACGACCACAATTCGCGCAACTGTTGCTTCGATAGTTTAAAATCAAGTTCCGCGGATATAAACTTACAATTCCCAAATGCGATCAAAATTCCTCGACAATTGTTGGAAATCTCGAACCCGCTTCGAGCGATCTTCAAAGCTAACTGTCGATTCCCTGTAGTGTTACGTAATAATAGACCATTGTTGTATAGAAACAGGTTTCGTGGGAGAGACGAAATGTTTTCATAAAAACTTCTCGAACCCGTAACTTTGCCGGATTACGAACACCAACTACATAACTCTGGGAGATAAATACCAGAATATTTTACAAAGTAATAAATGATACAATACTTTTTCAATGTTATAAATGAGAGAACATAGACGATATAACATTTTTTCAAAGTTATAAATATTCACATTCGGCACGCTCTCTATTATAAGCAAAACTATTTAAAGGTTTGAAAAGATAAACGAATTTCCTTACAAATCAACTTTAGCGTAACACCCTTCAAGCGACCAGTTTAGACGCGTTATAAGATAATTGACATCCGTGTTTTCCTATTTGCCTTGAAAGTTTAAATTCCTCTGCGATATTCGCGAATAGTCGTGCAATATATAGTCTCTAAGGAAAAAACAAGGGAACAACAAGTTTAAAGGGGGAATTCCGTCAGATTTATTACTTTGATCGGTACACACATTATGTGTTTAAAAGTTTATTAATGACTTTTAAATTTACGACCCTCATAAAAATCTGCATATTATGATCTGGGATTTGCCCAGAATTAACTGTTCTAATGATGTAGACTTGTTCACTTTAATCCATGCATTTCTCAAGACAACAAAGGTTTAGGAAGAATTGATTGTGGGTGGGTTTAAATGCGATGTAAGGCTCTCTATGGTCCTTGGTTTGTTGACCCAGTGTAAAATTACTCTTTTTAAATAAAACCCGGACACAAGAGCTATAAAACCCGGGAAATTCGATCGCGAATCCAAACGGAATCTTTACAAACCATTTTAGTGAATCCACAGAAAGAAAAAAGTCTTTTCTGAACCCAACACCTTACCTCGCCCACATTGCTCTAGTTTGGGATAACGTGTCATAATCTGATAAAGCATTGAAACACAATATTATAAAAGATTGAAATTGTATGCTTACATAAGGATAATCTTTCAATGATTCATATTCATAAGACAAATCAACCTACGCTTCGTAAGAATTTCAACAATTGGAATCCACAAAGGAAACAAAATATAACCGAATACCACGCAAACCGCATGTTATTACGGGTTGCTATGTAGAACCGAAGGCCAACCTTCTAAAACTGCTTAATACGAATTGTTTTGTTCTGTTTTAAAGTAGAGAATTTAAGCACTTTTCCATGACACTTATTGTCTAACTGGGCTCGGTTCGATTTTGCTGCTGTTTATAATTGCTATCCACCTAACTATAGCGGTGTAGACTGTAGTTTTGCTATTTCACTATACGTCACAATCCAGACCTCTCATACAGCGCGCGTCAAACAGAAGTGGCTGCAGCTCTCAAACAGGTCTTGGATTGTGATGTCATAAGCTCAAGTTCAATTGTCAGCAGACGAAACCCATTCATGACGGACAAGACGCTATCTGCGGTAATACGGATATATCTCGAATGTTATTCGCAAGTATTCCCGCTGTCTCGCCCGAGATTTGACGACGGAATTATTTCACGTGCGAGACGATCTATCTCTGTACAATTTTTAACAATTCCAATCACGATCTTAAACGTTTTGTGATTAAGAGCGGTTTTTCTGACTCGACAATTACGATTTTGAGCATTCTGTAATTAATACGGTCGGGAAATTGGTAAAACTACAAGGACATTCGGTGTATCTGAGTTGCCACGATATGTATTTGGTGATGACTTAATGACATACAGCGTTATGTCCTAAACTGTGGCTATAAACAATGTCGGCCTTTAGCATTGTTGGCTGGTGAATTGCAGAATCGCAGGGGAAACCTAAAAGGAGGGAAACTGCTCACTAAAATAAATATTAGGACCTTGGGGTTAGTATTATAAGAATAGGGTTAAATTTAGACTTAGTACTTGGGTTAGAAGTGTTTTAGCGCAGGGTTAAAATTAGTTTCCATATTTTTATTGAGTAGTTTCCCTCCTTCCCTCTTTCCCTTCTTTTAGTTTTGGCCAGACGCGCATGAGAACCACCCACGCAAAACGTGGGCAACCAAGGTTGCCAATATCCAGCCATTTATATTGGTTAGAGAAAACCCTTTAAGGTCTGAAATCACAGTCGTTTTGTGGGGGCGGTTCAGAGAATGTATTGATAAGATCTTCATTACGAAGAATTGCTATAATCTTGCCAAGAATATATATTTTGACAAATAAATATTGAAAACTTTAGACTTAAAATTATTTGACGAAAAATGACGCAAAGTTGTGACGTCATTATTCTTGGAAAAAGTAATTGGGTAAAAAGTAATAAGTTTAGTTATGCGGCGATGCTACAGCTGGTTACAAAGAGTCTGCTTATTGCATAATTGATAAAAATGGCTTAAAATAACTTTCAAAGATTTTGCTGCAAAATTGGCAAAAGCGTAACGTGTCTCGTGAGGGTTGTAGCGAAACAAAGAATTTAATCAGACCGCGAATATCTGCGTATTCTGGTGTTTGCTACTACATTCCTCTTCACTCTGCTCAACTTAACCTATATTGCCGAGCATATATCACTTTATATCAGCTTACTGGCAGACTATTAATCCACCCACGTTCTACTCTATGCTTGGTGGTATGCAGTCCTACGCACTGAACAAGTATATAACGAACCTTGGTTGGAACAAGGTTAAATACCATACTGATGGTGAGATAGACGTGATTATATAATCTATATCCATGCAGTAGATGTCACGCGCGAACCCTCGATCCGATGTCACACCTTCGATGCACTCAAAGGTGTAATTATAACGTCGCATCGCGTTGACAAACGAGCACCGACGACACAGGAACGAGCCCCCAAAGATTACAACGCACATAGATATCAAGCTGTGTCACCAAGCAGGTAAAGCTCTATAAATCCAAATCATGTCCGAATGAGCGAGCGGCTTATCACTCACCATCGAAAACTTGGGCTTTATATAAAATCAGAAGCCATGACGATGTCTCCTCGGTCAATGGGACAGGTCTAATGGGCCGCAGGAGTAACTAAATACGAAACGAAGGCTACCAGCGGATACATCAGTCTTATACTGACATTTCCATTACAAGACATGGACGATCGCATATGGGATTGATTTTTTTAAATTATATCGAAAAATTACATAAACAGATGGTAGTTTTTCTATACATGGTTAGTAAAATTCACATTTACGACAAATGTGTAATTAAGTCAATTGATATCTGATGCAAGAATAAATAAAAAACGACTTTATTAAAAAAAATCTTAAAAAATGACAGAAATCCGGTTTAAGTTGATTCGGTCAGGAATTGAAACAATTACACGCGAAAGAAATTGTTCGCGCTAAGCAAAACGTTAAAATGAATAATTCAATATCTCGAAGTCTCCGGAACTCGTCACTTCTATCATTACAATGAGAGTTTATAAAAAAGGAACCTGTAAATTTTGAGACAACAATGTTGGATAATCAGCCCTTAACCGCACAGCACATTGTGTTTATATATACTGCATGTCAGCTTATACGCTAAAGGAAATCATAATCTTTCTAATTCGACCACATAATGTAATAGCGTTTATGCATTTACAAGCGTAAAGATAGAGTATAGTATTACGAAACGGTAAATAATTAATGGACTTGCACCATTTCACTGTTGCAAGTTTACTTTTCCGCAAGTCAAGCTAGAAAAACATCTGTCCGAGACATAACATAGCTGTCTAAACATGTGACAATAATATACTCCCAACATATAATACCACACATCTGCGAGATATAAAATTCTCATAACGGCTAAGTTATGGGTAACACTTAAAGAGAGAAAGAATTAAATAGGATAAAATATTTGTAATCGTCAGATTACCTCGTGCCCATCGTCGGGTTACCGGAGCTATTGCAGTGTGTTGTGTATCATTCACACGTTCCTTTATTTTGGTAGAACTCAGGCAATGTCTGTTAAATGCCTTGCCCAAGAACACAACCGACCAGCTATAGCAACCAGTTTTGAATCTTAAAACCCTTTGCCTAAATAGTGATGCAGTGACATACCAAGCTATTCGATGAAAGTAAGATAGAAAACTTTTACCTCAAACTATAATAATGCCCTAACACTAATATCAACCAGAGAAGTAGTCCAACCAAAACTAAAATCTTCATTTTAAACTACCCATATTTCCCATTTTCCTGATATTAGTTTTTCCCTGTAAATTACGTTTGAGTACGGTATATTTAAATCAGCAGGCGAAAACCTCAATCACTAAAAAGTACAAAATATATCATAAACGTTAAATGCTAAGTTTGTTGTCACCTTTGTGAATTCGTTACTCATAGTCCGTCTGCTGTAACTCCTATAAATTAAACGTAACCAGACAAGCCACGGGTTGGTAAATTGCATTACCGATCTAATTTGGGAACATAGTCTATCATTTCATTATATTACAACAAGTTATAACTGATGCGCAAGACTGTGATTGAAATTAAAAAGGAAATTACAAAACATTGATACACAATATGCATTTTAGGAGTATATTGTTTTGTTAATAGGTAAATAATAGTTTATTTTTGATCAATTATAGGGTATCTATATAACCTTATCTAGAATTAATAGAAAAGTCACAAACTTATAATCTTGCTGACCAAATAACTTCAATACTAGCGTATACTTGAAAGTGGAAAAATTTCTCCCACGACCGGCTATATCATAGCATGAACCGGAGAAAGGCAAATATTAACTGCTACAAAATGTCTAAATACCACTCGAAGTGGGTGTTACTTTTTTGTTTCGATTTGCTTCGTAGACCTGAATGGTTTTCTCCATCTACTGAAAAAATAAACGAGACACAAACCTCAATTACAGTTTAAAGTTTGGTTTCCAATAAAAAAAGCCCTAGGGCTAAACTATTTCGATTTCAAGTACGCTAAACTAATTGTAATCTCATTAAAAGATTATTTTTTTATTCTAAATAAGCTGAACGATAATATCCTTTATATAAATTTAAAAACTGCTGAATAATTAATAAAGTTGCCAGTGTGCAACCACTAGCACGGATTACATGATTTTGTCGCCAATACATTAAACAACATACAGTCTTAACATTCTATACCAGCCCTCCATCTGCTTAACCTGATAGATGCATAATGAATTTGAACTGCATTTAAATATTCCTTTCATAACATCTTAAATCGTGCGCCGCAGGCACTGTGATATCCTTCGACTTAAAGTTCCTGCAGTATTCAAACTTTCTATGTAGCTTTCTACTAATCTTGTTATTGCTAACTAGCGTTTAAGTCATCACAGTTTGGCTATTATACTGCTAATAAACGGAAACTACCAAGCTAAAGTGAACTTTCCAAAGCATAAATACAAATGAAGTAATGTGGTTAACCGGTTATCCAAACTCAACACCTCTTAGTATGAACTCACTCCTCGCTCTATTACTTTCCCAGACTTCATAACATTAACTTCTGTTCAACTACCGCATAGTTTAACGCCCATCCTTCAATTTTGTGAAAATGTATACCATGTGCTATATTTAAGCACCAATTTTGCCGCTGTTACTGTAAAACTGTAAAAACTAAACGAAAACGATACTAAAATATGCCCGTAAAGCCTCTGTTAAAACGACACTCTATTTAAGCACCATCCATGATATATAATGCCACAATAAAGGAAATGTCGAAAAATAAAGTACCAACCTCTATTAGAGCCGACACCTTGACTTTCAATATGCTAATTAGTTACCTGACTTCTTAGATTCTGCTAGTTTTGTGTACCTATCGTCCAAAAATAGAACGTCACTCTCTAATTGAACACCACCTCTAACAGAACGCCACTATATAGGAAAGGGTTCAAAAATAGAGTGCAGTGGCTCCCAAATAAAGATTTTACTGTATACTAAATTATTTCCTCATTTTTATTATTCATTAATGTGTAAAACTGCGTTTTAAACACTTGTCATTGATTTTGAGCGGGAAATTAAACGCACGTGTTTATTATTATTGATGCGTATATTTTTACATTATGACATCACACAACAACTGGTTTACAACGAATGTGCTTAATCCCAGGGGAATTCTCACATATTGATGCATTATCAGCGAGCAGCGAAGATTTGCAGCTAAGCAAGCGAAGTTTTAATTCCAGATAAATCAAACTTACACGCTGCGGCTTGGTTGACAAGTTTTATTACTTGTTTGTTAGCTGCAGGTGTAATTATGTTCCTAACTAGAAAGTGATTAAAGTAATAAAATGCCATTGTAAGTGCGACATATTTGTTCTTTTTTCGCAGCTCCTTAATTTACACCAATATTACTTATATCACCCACACTCAAAACAGACGAAGTTTGTTTTCCACCCCGTGATAGTTTATAAATCTGAATTGAATGAAAAATGTAAATTATTGTGGACTAGAGTGTTAAAACCAAGCAAAATACTTGGTTTTTAAAGACTTTATGTTAATGCAAAAACGGAAGGGCGTTATCACACGGGGAATTGTCAGATTACTTCGCGCCCATCGTCGGGTTACCGGGAATATTACAGTGTGTTGTGTATAATTCACACGTTCCTTCAATTTAGTAGAACCCATTATTCCGCTGGGTTCAGGCAATGTTTGTACAGAAGATTGCCTTTTTATGATTATGATGATACTGAGTTAGCTTTTGTAAGCTTTTAGGAAACAACTAACGGTGTACCGTCTAGCGAGCGAATATATGTGTGGACCCCGCCCATAACACATCCGACATGGCAGCGGTTGGTTTCTAACCCACAACCATTCGGCAGACGTTCCAAGCCTACAACCGACTGAGCTAACCACTACAACAGATTATTTGAGTCATTTGAATAAACATGAAAACTGTTTCGATTATATTGCAAAGTTCCATTTTGAAAGAAAGGCATGCTAAATTTCCAGTTGTCGCAATTAAAGAAAACAAACACAGGTTATGAATTAGTTTCCATAATTTTCGTGAGCAGTTTCGCTTCTTTTATCTTTCTTTTTGTGTTGCCCGTCATAATGTAAAAATATTAGACTAGAGTTGAAACTTGCTGTTTCTGAAGTACCGTACGTGAAGCCAACGGTGTGAAATTCTGGGGTGGTTATGGTGGAAATGCAGATTTAACTTATTCGGCTGAGTTTTATACGGCATCGTAAGTACGATGACATCATATTGTTACCGTGGTCGAAAACCGGTACACTGAGGAGAAACATTAAAAAAATAGACAGGAAAAACGTTATTTAATTTTTTGTCAAATCGGATTAGTGTATGTTGATTTATATGACGCCCATCCCATGTTCGTTATTTTGCGTACGTGACGAATTAATACCTTTTCGAACTTATGATATTTCTTTATTTTGCCGGCAAATAAATAAATTGTTACAATGACTCGTAAGACCGCCATCTAGTGAGCTAGTTTCCAAATTTCGGCAACCGCTAGGTGGCTTTACAAGTAAAATTCGACCACCCAATGCGCATGCAGCAGCGACGTTATTTTGCGCAAACAAAGAATCTGTAATTCTGTCTGATGAAAGAGCCCAGTGACACCTCATCAGTTAAATATATTACAACCATGTTTAAACCTGGTGGAACAACAAATTCAACAAAAAGTCATTTTATTATCAATCATAACAACAATATCCCGTTAATCTGCGATGCGCAGTTTCGTTGCTATTTCCTTTTCATGCTATATTATTATTAACGTTCACAATCACCTATCATTCACCTTGTATTCATGGAATAAAAACAAATCATCAGTTCCAACCATTATATTCCCCACATTGCAATAATTCCACCCGAAAAACACAAAATAATCAAATATTGCACTTAGTTGAAACACGCTATACGTCATTCTTGAATCGACCAATATGACATCACAAACCCAACAATGACAGCCGCGCCTGCCGCTATATAACCTGGGATCGAAACGAAAATGTTATAAATTGGATGGATTGAAAGAAACTTTGATTTAAAATAAAAAATAGCTTAAGGCAAATAACCATTTATGTTATTAAATGGGTTAACATAGGAAAAATGTGGTAATTATTTTCAGTTATATTTTTTTTATTTAATTAAAACATGATTTTTGCTCTTTAAAATCACAGCCGTTCAAAATTTTAGATTCAAAATCACTTAACATTTAAGTATAATTTAAAAAAAAACAAGATGATTTAGATAATGGGAACCCCCTAAGTCAAGTCATTTACATTTCAAATCAAGTTCATGTCCAAGTCTTCCAACATACAAAGTCTGACATTTTGAAATTAAAATTTAATATTTTTATTATTTGGTTGCAGTTTAAAAGTTAAAGTAAAAAATAAGCAACATGTGTGAAGCAATATCTAAGTAGGGGTGCAATAAATACTTGTATATTCAGTTGATAACATATTTCAAGTCTTTTATACAAACAAATTGACTCAAAATTATCCAAGTTATAACTCGAAAGATTAAAGTCAAGTCATTTTATTTTGGATAAAAATCTGGAGTCAAAATTGTCAAACAAACCTTTAAAAGTGGACGGTGAACCAGGGTTATTTGGAACTTTCTTCTCGTCCACTAAGTCTGGCGTTTCGGACTCTTTTACCAACTCAACCTGCTCAGCGCGTGAACTGCACTCTTGAAATACAAAAAAGTTTAGTTTATTTTTTCGCTCCTTAATTATATTAAAGAAGAATTGCAGAATTATTTTAAGTTAACAAGACAAGACACTTTGTGAGTGGTTTGCTGTATAGCTATGGGTGTTAGTGCGCCCTTTCAGCCCAAAGGTTGAAAAACCAAAACTAGTCAGAGGCTAAACCATATATTAAGTGAACACTGCCTGAACCCAGCGGATTAATGGGTTCTACCAAATTGAAGAAACGTGTGAATCATACACAACACACTGCAATAGCTCCGGTAACCCGACGATGGGCGCGAGGTGATCTGATGATTGCCTGCATGTTAACCCCCTTGGTTTTCCCATCCACGGGGATAAACATGAATATCCTATCCAATGTAAATGTTTTTATTTCTTAGATACCTCTAACTACCAGTTGGTGCTAAGAAGCAAATATCCTCCCCCTTTCCCTTACCTTCATCCTCACTTGAACTGCATTCATCGATCAAACCAACCCCAACCTCATCAACTGATGGCTCAGGAACCAATTCTTCAACAACCTCGGGAGTTATAACTTCAGGAAACTTTTCAAAATCCGAATCAATTAGTCTTGGATCGATGTCAGAGTTGAACAATTCCTGGATTTAATTGAACAAGTTGATTACCTCTCACATGTAGTGTTATCTGATGCTGTATATACAGTGCATGGAGGAAAAAATCAACACAGAAATATACAATTCGGATATGTATTTCACTTGAAATGATATCTTCAGCCAGTTTCTTATTTAAATGGAATACACAACACAGGGTTTAGTTAGTTTAATAACTGTCATCTGATTTAACTAATCATTTGTAATATTTCGTGCAAATTAATTTGTAAATATAATCATTATGCTTTTCGTGTGTCTTTTTTAGTATATTGAATCTTTTCTTTTCAAAACATAGCAATGGAAATTAAACTAATCTTTAAATAGAATGAAGAATTCAGTTATCAATACACCTTTCAGCATTTAACCCCAAATTATCCTTGTGCTTTCTTAACTAAAAATGTTAACTCCTAATTAACCTGATTAAGCAAACATCCTATCGTAACTTCCAAAGACCCAAATACACACATGACGAGACAATAATGGGAAACACTAAAAGGAGGGAAACTACTCACTAAAACTAAGAAAACTAATTCTAACCCTGCCCTTAACACTAATCTCAACCCCAGAAATAACCCTAACTCCAACCCCATGTTTAAAACAAACTCTAATGTCATAATCTTGATTTTAATGTGCAGTTTCCCTCCTTCCAGCTTTTCCTCCTGGTTTTCTCTGCCAATAACTACACACATCAACATGATAATGAAATCAAATCTCAATTAAAAAACATTAACATGTGACAAAGGTTTGATATAATATCTGGAAATACAAGAACTCACCCTTATTCTGTCCACAACATCTGGTATGGATTCCCCTTTTGATAAATAATCGGAATAAACAAAATTGTCTGTTTCAGACTTCTTAAACTGTAATCTCTTCGGCAACAATATATCTGAGAAAAGGTTGAAAATTCTGAGAGTTAGAATATGGGTAATCATCAAATGATATCGCTCCCCTGTCAGTTTAAATTGATAAATATTGTCAACGTGTATTTAATATGTTAACATAAAATTTGTTTAATAAAATAGCTCATTGGGTTAGTGCGTCACCTTAGGCAAAGGGTTGCAGGTTCGAAAATGGTCACTAGCCTGAACCCAGTAGATTAATGGGTTCTACTAAATTGAAGGAACATGTGAATCAAACACAACACACTGCAATAGCTCCGGTAACCCGACGGTGGGCGCGAGGTGATCTGACAATTGCTCGTGTGTTAACGCCCTTGAGTTTCCCCATTCACGGTGATAAACATTAATATCCTATTCCATAATTATTTTCCTCTATACCCTCACCCATAGTTGAGCTTAACTTTGTATTCTGATCTTCCAAGTCTGCTTTTAACAACTCGTAGCGATGGTGCAAAGTTTGGGCAACGTCACTTTTTAACATCTGCAAAAGAATTGATTTGATCCACAAACCTTGACTACAAGCATGAGGGCCATCTTGCTGACAACCGAAATAGGAAAAATATTCTACTTCATAAAAATACATTTTTTTAATGACTTGTTTTATCAAATCCTAGCGTATTCCGCCTCTCATTTATCTTGCGTTTGTGATTAGTTTTATTTGTTGTTAATTATTATTACGTCAAAAATTATTTAACTAAACTAGCAATAAATAATGTTTCAATGAAATAATCAAGTTGTCCAATTAGTCAAATCAGCCAAATGATGCAAGATCAACAGGATTAGTGCTGCAAGGTCATAGATGCTGCAACAAGGTCAAGGAAAGGTCAAGATGCTACAAGGTCATGGAAAGTTCAAAATCAATCCACCTGAATCGCTTCTTGAACTGAGGTCTTGGAAGGCACGTATGCCCACGCAGTGATAGTGCCGCACACAGCCACATGACATTTATGACGGGACGCGTCTATTTCAGTTGCATCATCGCTATCCTGTATAGAAATGTTGGATAAGGTGTTGTAATATTGATTTTCACTAAATACAAATTGTGGTGAAACGTATCTTAAACTGAAGGAATTTAGCTTGAAATATTAAATAGACTTTAATTCCACACTTGAATTCCATACCAATTAATAGTTAATCCGACATACTAATACACTGACATGTTGTAACATTAGAGGTAATAATAAATCAATTTACTATCAGTTAAAGTATAGTTTACATTACCTATTTTTATTTTTATAAGAATTTTACAATTTTTTTTTTGCAGAAATTTGCTTTTAATTCCAATTTTTATTTATTGTTTAATATTTTGCAAATATCCTTCCCAATTTTATTTATTAATTATCATTTCTGCTAAAAATAAACTTTACCAACCTTGATGGGTAAATAGAGATGACATTTAAATATTTTTCCCGATTTCGTCGGAATGCTGTTCTTACTTTTCTTTCCTTTCCCACCACTAGGAGGATCGGGGTCGAGCACTTCTTCATTGTTGCGTATTTCACCATTGATTGTCATCAAACCATTTGTGATGTCACAACAGAAGTCTGATAGTAAGGTCTAGAATGACAAAATAAGGAAATTTGTTTAACCCAAGTTAATCCAGGGTTAATATATGATGGTGAAGATAGATATCTTTAAATACTTCCTAAATATTGTTCATAAAGCGTTTCTGTTATGCTGTACGTTCACTTGCGTAAATATATGAAAAAATATACTTTATTGGACAATATCGTATTATCCACCACTTACCAGTGGTGTCTTACTATAACTCTATAAAACTAAAACAGACTTGAATCATGGATTAATGTCAATCTTCATACATATAATTGTTAGGCTTAGCTGAAAGGTGGTGGGATTGAAACTATGTGCAAGCTTAATACCCATGTGCTGTAGCATTGCATTTAGTAAACAGCTTGGCTGGTTAGTGTGTCGCCATTTATCCAAAGCTTTGGCAATGATCGCTAGCTAGCTGGTTGTGTACTAGTGCAATGAACTTGACTTACATTACTTAAATACCCTGGATTAATGGGTTTTTATTACCAAACTGAACTGCTATATTGTATACCACATACCACAATAGCTCTGATAGCCAAACTCTGGACAGGTGGTATTTTAACAAATACATGTGTTCGAGGACCCAAACATATTACCATTTTATCATTCTATTTGATTTTCTCACACATACCATTCAAATTCTGATTTTACACGAAAACATTCAAAAACAAACCTTTAATTGTTGCATCATAGTGCCCATTGTGTCAACATAAAACTGTTTGTCCAAACTGACTTGAGTTTGCAACAAACTCCACCTGGTAGGGGAAGCCCCATATCTCCAATCAGCTGGTTTTGCGGAGCACTATGATGAAATAGAACAATCAGTCTCTGAAACCAACATGGAATTGGTGGAACTTGTGGCCACACTAGTGGGATTTGCCCCACTGAATAGTTTGGTGGGTTAGTGTGTCCAACTTTTAGTTCATGGGTTATCGGTTCGAAACTGATTGCTAGCTATTTCCTTGGTCAAGGCAATAAATGGATATCATAGGAACCCAGTGGATTAATACTTATTGAATATGGCATGAACCCAATAGAATTTTTATAAAAAGCATGCACGCCGAAAGTTTAAACCTAAACAGAAAATCATTTTCTCACACTGTAATATACAATAAAGGGTGGGAAAAATAACAAGGTTTTTTGTAAAAACCTATGCATTTGTAGTTTCTAACTACACTAAGTTCCAACGTAGATGTCCCACCCACCGAATTGTCCAAGACGTCATACTGTTTGCATGATAGAGTTCGTCCATTACTAATATCAACATGAAGTGTGGTGTAATGCAAACTATCCTCCAACGCAATGTTTAATCCGTATCTTGATCTGGTTCTTTGTATGTTCTTGTGGATTGCATAAACAACCTGTGGATATGAAACATGAATAATGTTGTCTGCCTCACCGCTGACACCTTTGCTAATCTATTGAGTAAGAATGTGTATAAAACACTATATATAAGAATGCTAACCGGTAACCGGTTATTATGCATTCTCGTTATTTTTTAAAGGTTTATGTACATATAAATATATATGTATAGCAGTATAAAGATTATTAAAAAATCTAATTTTAATAAAATTAAGTAATTTGACTGTGATAATAACTAGGTTACAATGGCACAACTCATTAAACTTTCCCACCTTTCTTGTGGTTTGGACGTCAACCGACTTGGCGTCATGGACAACATAGATTCCGATGATTGAGATTCCTGAAGGCAACATTGGTGATATGTTGGTGGCGTGACTTGCTATCCAAGTTTCATTGATCTGTGGGTGGAATTGAGGGTGTTTATGTTTATCCTTTTGGTTGGGAACGCATGTATCACATGGGCAATCATCAGATCACCTCGCCCACCATCGGGTTACAGGAGCTATTGCAGTGTGTTTTGTATTGAAACGTTCCTTCAATTTGGTAGAAATCATTAATCCACTGGGTTCAGTCTGCTAAGTGCCTTGCCAAAGGAATTTAGATTTATCATTTATTTAAAAATTACAGCAATGACTTTAACATAATGCACCGCTATACCTCTAATAACCCGACTGTGGGTGTGTAATACTCTGAAATAATGCCGTGCTATATTGAGTTTCACCTTATCAAGATATAGTTTTGATAATATTATTAAATAAATATAAATGTTTATTAAAACTGTACCATGAAACTGGATAAATCTTAGAACAAATTGATTAAGTGTTTGTAAAATAAACAATCTTACCTCAAATGTCCCATCTTTGGACGGTGATTGTATAAGATTGACAACGTAATCTTTGGTTTTAGTTGTCTGTAAAATAGAAAAAATTTGGCATTGTTAAAACTTTTAAAAAGTAAGTTAGACCGGTTGTATCGGACTAGTTTGGCTGGAAATTAAGATCAGCTTAGTAATTGACATATTTGGGAAAACAATAAGCAATTTCAGGATGGACTTGAAGTAATTGTAATAGCATATTATGTCTTAATTAGGGCTGCGAAAAATTAACTTTAAGTTTTTATGGTTAACCGTCACTTCAAATTTTAACCGGTTAACCGTTTTTAACGTTACTTTACCGTCCACATTTAATTGGGCGTACTTGCGTTTTAATAATCTTCAAATATACATAACTCCATTCACATGTTGATTGTTTCATTATTACTTAATATAAGCAACCATTCACACGTCGATTGTTTGATTGTCAACGTAATATACGTACCATTCACACGTCGATTATTTGATTGTCAACGTAATATAAGCAACCATTTAGACGCTGATTGTTTGTAACTCAATATTACGCATTACAATTAAAGTTATGCTATGTGTCTTAAGGTGACGTTTAAAAACTATAAAGTAACACATAAATAAGACCCGATAATGCCGGTAATCACGCGCATTATTTCTTTGCTGCCCTTTACGACTGCCTGAACTTTTTTTGCCAAAAACGGTGCCGATTTGATGGTAGTTTAAAGAAAATCGGTTAACGGTTAACCGATTATTTTTACATCAGTAAACCGATTTTTTAACTCTTTCACTCCCGGCCAAATGCATTAATTCAAACATGCTGTCCCGCAGTGTTTTTTACAATTTTTAGTCATTTTCAAATTAGCACAGTTTTTCTAAAGTTTATGCTATGATTTAATATTTAGTATGGTTGGAAAGATAATTTACCCCTCTTTTAAACAAGCTGCACATCTAAAATCTACCTCTAATAAAGAATATATTATGTAAACTTTAGTGAACACCACTTTTTATGCAAAGAAAATTCTGCTCGACTTTGAAAAATTTGAGGTGCACTGACAAACGAAATACTCACTTATTATTGGAATGCCCAAATGATATGAAAATTGGAATGTAGATTGTATAATAGTTTTTGTACTCAGGAAAATTCGAACTGTATTTTTATCTTTAGTAGTTTTTTTACTATTCCTAATTGAAATTGCCCTTTATTCTAACTATATTATGAAAAATTGAACCAAAACGCATTGAAGTTTTTAGTTTTGTAGAACTAAAATAGTAAAAAGTATAAAAAAGAACAGTGAAGGAAGTGTAAAAAGGGCATACAAAAGCAAACAAACACAAATACTATATCCAATATTCTTCAAAGCAGGGCACACCGAACTAGCTAGTCTCGCCGCCTTTTTCTTTATCGTGCGCTCAGCAGTACAGCA
>CH003395.1:108626-144084 GCA_000149265.1 Ciona savignyi
ATCTCAACGGCACGAAATTCACAGAGAATGTAAAGAAAGACTTGCTTGACAAAAAGAGCTTCTCTGCAAGTTAACACGACTCCTTATTGGCTGAGTTAGTCACGTGTAAATTCGTGTAAAATTGATAGAAATAAGAGGCGAAGCCTTGAAAAAGAAAGGCTATCACTCCTCGCATTTTTAATATTTCTCCACGATAATCACAGAGAATAAAATATAGGGTTTCCTTGATCGAATGAGCCATAGCTGAGGTCTCTACCATTACGCATTGCGGAGAAATCGTTTTTTAGATTTGCACCCATTTATGTACAGTCGGGATGCCATGTTTTACCACCAACTCGCGATATATGGCGAGTTGGGAGGGAAAGAGTTAAATTAACCGTTAATTCGCAGCCCTAGTCTTAATACAAGTTTGACTGTTTTTTCTTAGTATTTAACAAATAAATTGCTTTGATTTGATTAATTTGACTGAGCTTGAAAAGCATGTCAGTTTTGCCAAATTTGTTGTCCTTGTAAGAATGATGGGCCAAATTAATCTGCGGGATAGCGGGCGGGACGACACAAAATTTTCCATACTTCAATCTCTTTAACACTTTGTAAATCACTGTTATATATTTGTTATGCATTTTGTTTGTTTTCTTTTTTGAGGGTTTTGTTAAAGTTTTTTGTCATTGTAACATTTTTGCACAAGTTTTTCACACTGCTATTCTGTTTATTTCTTATTAATTTTTCTTCATATTTTAATTTACATTTATCATAAGGTGGCACCTGCTTCGATAACCGCATGTTTTCTCGGTGTCTCCTTGTTAAACTTCAGTTTAATTTATTTTAGTATTGTTATTATTTTGTTTTTTGTGCGTTTAACAAATAAAATATGTTTGATTGATTTAGTGTGGAAAATAAACCACATCGCTTATGTAATACCCCGAATGGTTTACGTGGTGAGTAACGAAAGCCTAATGGTTTACGTCGTGACGTTTAAATTGTTTTATAATTCGGATCACGGGCTGCAATCCGGACGGTTATAACCTTACCGGTTATTAGGAATTCTAGTTATTTTTTTTAAGGTTTATGCATTTATTATCCTTTGCGTACATATGCCATGTTTTCCGTACTGTACTATAACATTCCCAAAAACAGATACGGTTTAAAAAATGTCCTGAATGTATAACGACTTACCTTTCCTACTATAATTCCAACTGTAGGTTTTCCAGTTTTTACGACTGTGTTAAAATATTGTGATAAACTACTGTCTACATTAATTGTTTTACCCATTTTAGACAAATTCGAATCAACAAATGCAACAAAGTTTCTTCCACTGGTAAACAACGTTGTTTACATGCATTAACCACAGTCGCAGAGGTAGATTAAATATACACATATACATGTATAGTTTAGTGATTTTGTTTGAGTTTTATGGCCGTATATATTCTTAAACAGTTTTATTTTGCATGATGTGCTATAACGACTGTTGTTTTGTCATTATCTCCGCTTGCTTTTTGCTGCAGTATGTGTTCTTTTAATTAATGTTTTATCCGAGCGAAAAAGAAATAAATAAACTTTCACGAACCTGGTAAGTGCGTGTTAAATAAAGCGTGAAACATAGAAACTTTACAAAAATTTGGTCGATTAAGAAAATATTAATTACTATATAAAATAGAATAGATTATAGATGAAAATGGTACCATTGCAGTAAATTTGTGTAAATGACATAAAAATAACCGAAAGAAAAAAATCGAGCTTTAATAATAATGCCGATGGAAGAAGACGGAAAATATGGGCCCGACATCTCCAGCAACCAGTGGGCGCAAGGAGGTTTGATAACGACCATGTAAGATGTAACATCGACTGTCTTTCTACTGCCTGGATTACCAATGGCAATCATGTCCAAGTATTCAATATCGCCAACTTACGTCTAATTTAAAAATACTGTTAAATTAAGATATATGATGTTTAACTTAAAGTTAACTAAAAAAGTAACTAGTGTGTGTAAAAGTCTTACATTTGCAATTATTTTAAACAAATTCGTATTAACAAGTAGTTTGTATATAACGTCCCCAGTAAGATGATTTTGGTAAATATTAACCATGACGGTTACGGTGTTGGTTTTCTTTGGGGCTTTTTTGTTCTTTAATCAGTTCCTCATACGACATTCGTTGGTTTAGAGCGAAATGTATTGTAGCTCCAAATAATTTGCTTCTATTCCACTTGAACTTTTCAAAGCCATTGAACATATAGACAGTTTATTTATTGTTTTTAAAATAGAGAATTTACAACAAAGAAATTGTGTAAATCATTTTCGCTTATCTAATATGCAAATGAGGTTAGAATGAGTGCACCTAGGAGAACGGAAGGTGTATATTTTGATGAGGAAGACAGCTCTCCTGAGAATGTTGGTCAAATTGAAGTTTACGAAGGGAATTATAAAACCGGAATTGCTCTAATCATCAACAACGAAACTTTCACAGGTTAGTAGGTTTCTGACGTCATCAATGTACGGGGTCGGGCACAGTATCCACCTCAGACTAGTGTGGCTTAAACTGACACATTTACGTGAAAACTTTAACAGCCTAAAGTATTTAAATCTAGTTCAAACAACAATTATAAAATGGTTAAACACAAAGACAAGCAACCGTCGTTAAAGCAGGTCGTTATGTCGTTAAACCACAAGATTAAACATTGTTCTATAGATAAGCCTAAATACAGGCCAAGCGTTACTGCCAAACCTAATAAAATCACTAAAATACGAACAAAATGTAGTGAAGTGTAACTTACAACACTAAAGTATTAAGGGAATGTGTGTTCTTGTTTAATGCCATAGTTTGCTGGCAGTCGATATTTTCTTCCAACTTTACAATATTGCGTCACAGATGAACGCTTGAGCGATATGCCGGGTTCAAAAGACGAAGCCATGCTGTTTAGCAATGTGTTGAAAAACCTTGGTTTCAAAGTCGATTTGAGCCACAATTTAAATGTGGGAGAGATGATTGAAGTTAGTATAACACAGAAGTCGGCAACCTTTTGCACTTTTTTAAGCAATATTCCACAAAATAAAAATCACTGGGAGTCGAAAAACTAATAATATTTCGCAAAAAATGGAAAACAATACTGTGTGAGATAAAGACGCGAGTGTTCTTGTGCTTGTTTTACTTATGCAAACTTATTAAGCGCTCGCTACAATATAAATAATAAGAGCTGCATTAAAAGGATGAAAGAGCCGCAGGTTGCCGACCCCTGGTATAACTGGTTTTAAAAATCGTCATGGTGTTTACGGATATTTTTGTGATTTTTCTCACGATACTCATGCTCACTGTCGGGTTGCCGAAGCGACTGCAAGGTGTGGAACTTAATGTTGGTCGATCTGAAGATTGCCCATGCGATAACACTCCTTGCACTAACCCATTCACGGGAAATAATCACGGTAGACAGTGTTACCGATTGGTAAGAGCGATCAATTTATGCCGAGTCAATCATAGGTTGAAACTGATCCCAGTAAAAAAAATAAAAAAAAATAACATAATCCGTATTAACCTACACTTATTGTCTGTTAGGCTGTAAAATCGT
The DNA here is from genome assembly GCA_000149265.1 of Ciona savignyi. NCBI lineage: Eukaryota > Metazoa > Chordata > Ascidiacea > Phlebobranchia > Cionidae > Ciona > Ciona savignyi. Next base: position 112,188 of record CH003395.1, read on the forward strand.
GTATCGAAGACATACCAACGGATTGCTGGTGCTTTATATGCGTGGTTCTATCCCACGGAACCCGCGAGGGTCGAATTTATGCGACTGATGATCATTTAGGAATACAGGAATCGCTGATTAAACCTTTCCGGGAAACACCCAAGTTACACGGCATCCCTAAAATCTTCATAATAGAGGTTTGTATATGATTGTGTATTAACTGTAGGACGGCATATATAGATTGTTACGGTGACGCAATAGGGCGTGGCATAGATTATACGGGAGAAGTTGTGTGGAATCGGGTTTGGTTTACTCCGAGAGAACCTTTTTCGTTTTTTGAGGACGATACCAGAATCTGTTCGACGACAATCTCTTTTTTCTTTTCTTTGAAAACAAATTCTCTCTTTTTAAACTGTACAGCACCATCTGGCTCTGCAGCAAAAAGAAAAAAGGAATTGTCATCATTGAAAAAAGGCCGAAACCTGGTTTCATTAATGGTTCTTCGAGTAGACCAAAATCGATACCATATAGCTTCTACCACCTCGTACTGGCAATCAAGGGAATCGGAACTATTGTAGTGGATTTTACTACTTGTTATTGGGCGACACTAAAAAAGGAAAGGAGGGAAACTGCTCGCATAACCGATGGAACCAAAATCCAAATCAGCCTCAAAGCTAAACTCAACCCCAGAACTGACCCTAACTTTACCCCCGCCCTCCGTTAAGTGTCCCAATAACACAACCCACTAATCCAGAGACTGGTTTCAACCTATAACCAGTAAGCTTAAATATAACGCACTAACCGATACATCGTCCGGTTATGCCTATATGGGCCTCGCATTTACCAGGCATGTCGGGGAAATACGTTAGACGAAGCAGTATCTGTTGCTCGGTCAGGACCACGCTTTCCCCAGTCAACGACGATACCGAGAAGTGCTGACGTGTTGGAGTGTTACCCTTGTGCTGATGGTGAGCTACAAGTGGATGTGTCTCCAGTTAACGCAGTGTGTTGTATAATTGAGACATTCCTTTACTTTAGTTATGTATAGTTAAGACGTTTCCTTAATTTGGTAGAACCCATTAATCCGCTGGGTTCAGGAAATGTCGGTTAAGTGCCTTGCCCAAGAACACAACCGACTAGCGACCAGCTTTGAACGCACTACCACACTAACTGGTAGGACGTATCTAAAAGCAACAACCCTGTAGCACACCGTACGTTTAAAACACTGGCAACGTAAAGGTAACAAATATACAAATAAGATGTTTGACAAGAAAGTCGTTAAACAGTTTCGCGCTGGTATTATTACTCGGCTATATTTCTTATACTCGGCTATTGCTTCCATTGTTTTGTTAAAAAAGAAGAGACATGTCAAAGGTACAAAAACTAGCAATTCTTAAAGTTAGTTACACTTTAACCCGTATTTATACCTGTGGCTGTAACAAAATCTTTGGATTTATCACAGGAAGTTCAGCATGGTTCGGAAATTTCCTTCAATCTTTCGAGACCGTGTTGCAGAAATACGTCATACACAGAGGTAATCAGCTTGAAAAAGTATCTCAGCGGTATATAATACATTGACACTTAAATGATTCAACATTGTTATACAGTATTTAACAAAATTTAATTTATTTCATACACGTCTGTTGTTTTAAGATAGGATAGGTTATTCATATTTATCCCCGTGTATGAGAAAACCAAGGGGGTTATCACACGGGCAATCGCAGATCACCTCGCGTCCACCGTCGGCTTACCGAAGCTATTGCAGTGTGTTGTATATGATACACGTTCCTTCAATTTGGTAGAACCCATTGATCCGCTGGCTCGGGCAATGTGCCCAAGGACACAACCGACTAGCTGGCGCCCAGTTTTGCACCTGCAACCCTTCGATTGAAAGACAACGCAATTAACCGCTCGACCAACCGGCTGGTTTTATGACGTAACTGCGTAGTTTATTACCAACCTTACCACACAGACCCACGCGAAAGGGAATACCACGTTCTAGAACTACTCACAATGGTTAACAATGAGGTTTCGAAAAAGAAAGTAACTGTGACGGCTGAAAGGACGACTATAGACGCGAAACAAATGCCTGCCCCCATAACCACACTTACAAAGCTTCTTTATTTTAAACCACGGGTGCGTAACGTTATTCTATACTTTTTATTTATATTATATTCTAATGTAATCCAGTATATTTACGTTGAGTTGTTAAAATAAATAACGTACCTAGGATAGAATATACATGTTTTATGTAAATGGAAAAACACAGAGGCGTATCACACGGGCAATCGTCAGATCACCTCGCGCCAATCGTCGGGTTACCGGAGCTATTGCAGTTTTGTGTATGACTTTCTTCAGTTTTAGTATAAACAATTAATCCCATGGGTTCATGCAATATACGCTGCCTTGTCCGAAGACACAGATCGACTAGCCAGAGGGGGCTTTCAAACAAATAACCTTTTAACTGTCTAAAGAATCTATTGACGCCTTTGCCGACTAAGCAATTTGGTCCAGGATAGTTTTGACCCATATGTTTTAATTATAGGTACTTCACCAAAATAAGAAATTTGGCTACAAAGACTGCAGCCTTCTATGCATTGGCGGAGATTCAACAAGGTCCGATGTTATCAAGTTTGATACAACGCAAACTACATGGGAGCACACATCGGTAAGCTTTATCCCAATCATTACAATTTTGATTAAAAAAATATTTATATCTTTAGCAGTCACGGTGATTAATAGACAACGTTTAGTGTATGCAGGTTCTTTGATAGCATTATCATGTTTATGGCTTTGTTTTTGTTACTTTTCCGGGGTTCAGGCAATGTTAACTTAATCCCTTGCCCATGGTGACCAACGACTAGCAAGCGATCAGTTTTAAACCTACAACCCTTAGGCATGAGGGCAATGTACTAACCCGCACCAAGTTTTTCGGTTAGATTGGGGGATGGCTTGTTGTCTTCTGGTAAAGCTTCATGTTTAAACCGACGAATCTCCTGTCAAATATACTGGCAATTTATTTTTATGGCAGATTCGTCTTCAAAAAGCGCGTGACGGTTGCTGCGCTGGTGTGATAGGCGGTACCGTGTACGTATGTGGTGGAGACACGACTGGCGAAACGACCGAAGGTGTACCAACCGCATCTGTGGAGAGCTTTGCACTCGACACAACACCAGAACCTGAATTAAATCAATCTTATGACCAAGACCATTGCCCTCCAATGAGCACTAAAAGATGTATGGCAGCAATGGTGGTTTACAATGGTAAGTGAAATAGAATGTGATATTCATGTTTTATTCCCGTGAATGGAAAAACGCAATGGACGTTTAACACACGGATCAAGCATGAGTAGAACTGTGCATTTAACGCTTACATATTGGACTCTGTGTTAAATTGGGTATTTTCGATTACATCTGGTACAGGATGTGATATTTGTCCATATCTACGCGGGTAAGACAAGTATAGGCGTTTGTTATCACACGGGCAATCATACTGACTCTTGAGTTACAAGAGCTATTGCAGTGTATCGTACACCATGGAAAGATTCCTGCTATTTTTGTTCAGTCTATTAAAGTACTTGTTGCAAGTGGAGTCCACTAAAGAGCTTTGCCCATTATCACAATCAACTAGTTATATGAATGAGCGAATTGACTCTAGCATTTTATCCTTACTTTTCCTCTAGTTTTTGTTTATAACACAGAAAGTCTTATTATAAGTGGAGGTTTTGATGAAAATCACATCACATTAGCCACTGTTGAGTCATACTCACCGTTGTCGCAATCAACCAATCACACGTGGAGGTTACTACCAAGTTTGAACCACAGAAGATACGGCCATTCCATGGTTGTATGCCAAGGTTTGCTTAAAATATGTATTTAGGATAGAATAGGAAATTCATGTTTATCCCCGTGAATGGGAAACCCAATGGGGTTATCACACGGGAAGTCGTCAGGTCACCTCGCGACCATCGTCGGGTTACCGGGGCTATTGCAGTGTGTTGTGTATGATTCACACGTTTCTTCAATTTAGTAGAACTCATTAATCCGCTGGGTTCAGTCAATGTCCGTAAAGTGCCTTGCCCAATGACACAATCGATTAGCTAGCGACCAGTTTCGAATCTGCAACCTTTTGGTTAAAAGGCGACGCACTAAACTGCCAGACTAACCGGTAGGACATATTATATTATTACTTGTTAATTGACTGTCAAAATACACATATTTTTCTTAATTGGTTGTTTTGTTATAATATAACACCTAAAATTATTTTTAATAAGTTCACTACAAACTTTATACCAAAGCAAACATTGCACCAAATTAAATTAAATATAAATGGGGAATACCGTTACTTTATTTATTTTATGTGGCCTGTTGTTTAAGCTAGGTGTCACATAAGGGCTTTGTTTTCCTTGTGGTTAAACCTATAGTCTAAACTCTGGCCTACACAGACCAGTAGTTTTCAAACCTTGTTACAAAGCAGGTCTCTCAAATTACTTGATTTTTCGCGGTGCAATATAAACTGTAATAATCCTACACTGTTAAAAGTATAATAAATATTATTAAATTAATAAAACAAACCTTTCTTCTGCTAGCTGCTGATCTAAGTGAACAATTTTAAATTTTACACCGATTATCACGAACGAAAATTTGGCATAGTGACGTAATACACAACACAAACACAAAGCGTCACTGTGCTTAGTTTTTCTTCATAATGAGCAGTGTTAATTTGTTTACTTATATACCTGGTAATAAAAAGAGCAATTTAAATCTTAGTAGCGGAATAAAACATTGATTAGAAATATTTAAACAACAGTTTTGCAAATCGCTAGTAGTCGGTGAATCCCACCTTAAATTCCAATATTGTAGACCAGTGCTTCTCAAATGGTGCGCCACAGGGGTTACTCAGGTGCGCCACACTTGAATTTACGACAGAGTGTGCATAGATCATAAACTACTAAATGGTTAGTGTCTAGTTTGTTCGTTTCCATTGTAACTACAGTTCTACATTAACTTTCGAAAAGCAAGAGCGCTCAAGAAACAGTAATTTCGTTATGTGAAAAATTCGGTGATGAAATTATTTGAATTAAACTTTTAATTTCCATATTTTTCCTTAATTGTTTGAGTATTTAGCATATTGTTTTGACTTCCCCGTGCAAAGTGCGCCCGTTCGTTTCTTAATTCGTCTCGGGTGCGCCACGAGGTCAAAAAGAACGAGAACCACTGTTGTAGACTAATACAACTGAAATTAAAAAAAAAGAATCACCCAAAAATAACATAATTACAAATAAGCCAAACGGCTGTGTGGTCGAATGATTGAATTCACTGATTTATATACCGCAAAAAAGATATTAGTAAAGAGTCTATCATAGGATTGAAACTTACCCTGGTAAAAAGCATAAACAAAAATTCGACTATAGGTTTAAAGTCCAGTTAAATTCAAATAAGCCGAATCAACCGAAATTCGTTCCAGGTTGTCTATATGTTATTGGTGGGCATGATGGAGTTCGACCTATCTACACAGTGGAGCGCCTGAGTCTTGTCAGCTTTATGTGGGAGAGAGTGGCCGATATGAGTAGTCGCAGGGCATTCCTAACAGCAGCAGTTTTGGACGATTCCATCTTTGCAATATGTAAGTAGGCAAGCAATGTTTATGTAATGTATGTTTCTGGTTATTATACCAATTATGGAGTGGCAAGACAAATATTGTATTAAAAATTGGGTTTTAATGATTTCTATTAAAAAGAGTACAGATTCGGTGACTCATTTTACCCTTTGGTAAAAGACAACGATTATTACAACATTACCGGTAGTCACCTTGTGCCCAAAGTCGGGTTGCTCGATCTATCATAATTAATCGTATTATCAATAAGCAATCCACTACTATATGTACCTTGCTGAAGGACTCATTATAAATCATACCGGAACCCAGAAACCACTAAACTGGATATGCGTTCTTATCTTTTATACTATGGGTTGAAATCTGTTTGGGGGCACACTTATGCCGCTACAAAGGGGGTATACCGAGTTGATTGTTTAATATTTAATTTTGAGGGCAAAATATTGCCGTGTGTGTTAACCCCCCTGGTTTTCCCATTCACGGGGATAAACATAAATATTTTATCAAGATCATTCCTAATGATAAATAAATAATTAAAAAATTCAATCAACTTCTACTCAAGGTGGCACTGCTGATGACGACATTTCCTTAAACACTGTGGAGTGTTATGACGTAACAAATGACGCATGGTTCGACGTCAGCGATACACGAATGCAACGAAGCTGTTGTTCATCCGCTGTAATGCACGGGAATATTTACCTACTTGGGGGGTAATTAGATTGTTCGTGTTTTATCTCAGTTGATTAGTAAACAGGGTTTATCACACAGATAATATAGTCGGATAACCTCGCGCCCAGCGTCGGGTTACCGGAGCTATTGCAGTGTGTTGTATATGATAGACACGTTACTTCAATTTGGTAGAACCCATTAATCCACCGAGTTCAGGCAATGTCCGTTAAGTGCCTTGCCCAAGGACACAACCGACTAACTTCTAGTTTCGATCCAACAATTTATTTAGTAGGAAAACAAACGCTCTGACCGACTAAGCCTCCCAGATAACCTTTCAACCGCACTCAAGGTGTAAATACTAATTTATCATTTACAGTTTAGTTGGCTCGACTAATATCTGTATTAAGATATGGTCAGATAGTTATCGGTTTAGTTTTTAACTTGAAACCTTTACTATGACCCTGATAAGCATCTTTAAATAAAACTCAGAATGTGTATCTGTTTAGGGAAACCACCAGTAAGAGACTCACTGTAGAAGTCTACTGCAGCAAAACAAATGAATGGAATATACTGTGCAAAACAAAGAAATTCAATATCAAGCGATCGGCTTTAGTTGCAATATGATCCCTAGTCATATGGTCCAATAGTTGAATTAATGTCAAGTATTTAATGCATTTATATTGACACATTTCATTCCACTGCGAAAACTATCTTTTCAATTAGAAGTAATATTGACTGTGATGTAGGATATGGCATCAACCTTGTTTATCACTGTTGGTACAAATACGTAAGGAAGTGTTACCACACGGGCAATCGTCAGATCTCCTCCTGCCCACCCTTGGGTTACCAGAGCTATTGCAGTGCGTTGTGTATGATTCACACATTCCTTCAATTTGGTAGAACCCATTAAATCGGTGGGTTCAGGCAATGTCTCTTCTGGTGCTACAGGAGCATATCCACACGAGGAATCGTCAGATCACGACGGGTTACCGGAGCTATTGTAGTGAGTTGTGTATGATTCACACGTTCCTTCAACTTCAAACCCAATAATCCACTGCGACATATTCTGGATGACGTACTAGTAGACATAACCTAGGCTACCAGTCAGTAGTCGGTTTCGATCACTCAACCTTTCGGCTGACCAGTGATGCTTTAACCGCTAAGCTGCGGACAAGACTTATAGGAAATTGTATAAAACTGTTTAAAACTTTCAGAATCTCTTGTATTTCTAAGTTTAAAATACTATTCAAATAAATCTGGTTCTGGCGTCAAATTGCTGCTGACTTATTGACGAGACCAAATAAACAAAATAAACTTAACTTTAAATCGAGGGCACTGCGACCTTATACTTTACAAACTATAAGAAGCATTCGTGGTTTGCCTGATATTTTTGATATAAATAGGATATTCTCGATTCGAGTTTAACATCTAAGTTATTATTTGGTTAAACTTAGATGTTTTCTCAAAATAGTTTATTGACATATTAAAGACAGTAAGAAACAAAACAGTAAGAATATGGAACACAGTAAAAGTGAACGATTAAATAGAATCATATAAGAATAAAGAAATTAAATAGAAATTGCAAGAAATCTCTAATAAACGAATCCACTTAAAAACAGAAACGATTTACAAAGTTCAGGTTTGGTAACCAACTTTTTAGCAACGATAAACGCTAAAATGAGAAAAATAGATAAAACTGGTCACTAAAATGAATATTGGGTTTATAGGATTGGAGTTAATTAGAGTTAATCTCAGTTTTGCCGTTGGTATAATTGTTCGGTTGAAGTTTGCTGTGTTTAAGTGAACAATCTTCCCGTGCTCCCACTTTACCTCTGCTCTTGGTCTACTGTGCAATAAATATCTTTGGTAGGAAGCTGACCAATCAACTGGGTTCAGGAGCGCTTTCGTAACCCAATATGAACGAATCTGCCGCGTACAGCTGTTCTATTCTCTTCTTCACATTAATATCTATATTGTCCATACATTCCGATATTGTATCTTTATCTGTCTCTGCGTGTTGTGATTCATCCAACCGAATTTGTTGATTTTCGTCGTCGTTTCGTTGGATGAACTTAAGTAACCTGTTCGACTCTACCGTCAACTTCTGGAAGTCAATGACGTAATCGTACGTCATTGAACATGGGCTGCACAAATCCACTTGGGGTCGCCAATGCACATCGAGTTGATACGGATATTTTCTATCAGCTGCTGATGCCACGAATCTGTGAAGAAATAAATGATAAAAAGATGGATTGTGTGGCCGCGAAAGGTATTTTTAGCGAGGATAAGTTTCGAACCCATTATAAGCTTGTCTCCAAAACTTAAAAATGTTGTAAAATTGGTATGTGTATTGGTGGCGTTAACGATATTGCTATACGGTTGTATAATCGACTATTCGTTGATTATTGCTTTCTAAATATTCCATACGTTAGATGTCGCACGTGGGTCGTTATATTTGGAACAGGTTATTCAAAATTGATGAACGGTCGTGAGGTCGAAAGGTTAAAGCGACCGATACATATACCGACTTATATACAAAAAACGGTGTAGGTTACAAGCACAGCATGGGTTTAAAACCTATTTCCCCCAGAAGAAATAAATAAATTATTCAATATTGATGAACGGTGGTGTTAGGGATGCACAAACTAGAATATCGAATCTTCCGGATTCGAATCCCGTAGGATTCGAATCCAAATATTACGTTTATTTCGAATATTTGGATTCGAAATAATATACATTGCACATTAGGAAACTATAATTGCATGGAGTTCCTTTTTATTTCCATTGTACATATTGCAACAGCGTTGATTACAACGGATATTATAAGCATGGGCGCAGACTTCCGCGGTTGCGCCGCAATGTCTGTTTTATAATAACGCAAAAAATTCCCTGCGCATTTAAATAATTATCACATTAAATCGTCTAACCGCAGCGCCGCTTTTCCAGCGGTGTTTATTGCTTTGATCGGCGGTTTGACCTAGGGTTACGTTGACCTAGATTCAATACAGGACCACTGACGCACTCCCGTTTTTCCCCATGTTCTTTCCATTACTAAGTATTAGCTAGAGAGAACAGTAGGCTAACATCGGTTAACGGTTAACGTTTTTTTTCTTTGATCAGTTAACCGTTATAAGAATCTGGGTTCTTGCACAGCCCTCGCAGACACATAAATATTTGGTATATTCTTTCCGTATTGTTGACGCTGAACAGCGTATAACCATGCAATATTTCAGCGGGGGAAGTAGTTAGATTAAACACTTAAACTCCTGGCTTAATCTTTTAGCTTTGTAAATCGTTAGTATCATACTGTATCATAGTTCTATCCCAGTTAGTTCGAGGCATAGGGCCGATTGTGACGTCATACAATTTCGCGCAACGGTAACATTTTACTGAAGTCGCCGCCTATGATTATAAGTATGTAATCACACTGGCCATAAAGGTAGTCAGCTGAAGCAGGAATTTTTGACGATCTTGCCACTTTAACTGGAGTTTGCTTTTTAATATAGAATAGGATTCGATATTCTGGATTCGAAATAACTATTCTAGAATACCAAGATATTCTAGTTTGTGCATCCCTAGGGTGTTACCGAATGGTTACGGCGACGGATACTTGCCGATTACTATTTAAAAACGAACCTAGGGACGAGCCTACCATGGGTTCAAACAGAGCCCGGTAAAACTAAACAAGACTCACCGAGCAAAATGCTGGAAGGTTATGTTGCCTTGCTTTATAATACCGAGGTATGTTCGAAGCTCTTCTCGATTCGTGACGTTCATAGACCTAACTCTGACGTCATTCATGATGTCATCGATGCTTAAATTTCCTTTCAATAATCTCCTGGTGAATACGAAGTTGACATTTTAACATTTTTGCTCCGATAAACCAATTCTTTACGAAGACGTCTTGGTGATGAGTGACCAGTCAGTCAAGGGCCTAAAGCAGACATGGGTAAACTACAATCCGTGGGCCAAATCATGCCCTCTTTCATAGTGGCGGCTCGATCACTTAGCCCGCCAGTCTTATAATAAAATAATTTTGGCTACTGATTCAAAAAGTGTGGCCACCCCTGTTATATATCCTCCTTTACATGGGATGCGGTCGTGTGGCGGAATGGTTAAAGCGACCGATGCATAGACAATTTATATACAGAAACGTTTATGTAACGAGCCCATCATGGTTTTAAAACCGAGCCCAACAAAAATAAAAAATATAATGTTTTTGCCTGCACATACAATTCCAAACCCGAGTCTCCATATAAAATGCTAAACTTACCGAATATTTCGGGGGAATTCCCTGAATAACTTCCTCACGTGTTCAACAGCAATATTTCTCCCGATTGTGTTCCGGTAATTTGGATTCAAACTTGTGATGAATTTGCTCCGGTACGCCGACACGAACCGTTCCATCGGTTCGCGTGTAATGAAGACCTTCGTGTAACTCCGGAGACGAGCGATGGCAGCTTGCTTGCTCACACTGGGATAGGATTTGATTGATTATTTACAACTTTTAACTATGTCTACACTGGGACTAAGTAAGGTGTGCTTGGGCTTAATTTTTAAGCCAAATTTGTCTACACTGGGCCGCATTCTTAGTCTACCCCAGGCGTAATTCCCTAGCTAGGACATTGAAACTAAATTTGACCCACACACGCCTAGCGAAGTGGCAGAGTAAACATGTCTTTAATAATTGAACGTATCAACTATTTTATACTGGCGACTTATCATTAGAGCCTGTGGTAATTGATTGGCTGTCATTTACTTAAACTTCTTTAGTGGATAAAATATTTCCCGCCAAAACGTTTTCACAAAGATTAATGTCATTATGGTTGTTGTAAGCGTTAAAAATAGCGTCCGTTCTGTGGTTTACGATTATTTTTGGGGATAAGGTTAGAATATGGTATTTTCAAAATGTTATGTGGGGAAAGTTTGTTTATACAATTTGTTATGTTGTTTACCTTGATAACGTCTTCATTCGCCTTGCAGTGAAGTCCAGCAAAGCTGGGTTTATTTTCATGACCTTGTCCTTGTTCGATTCACACCCATCCAAGTACCACATTATGCGTTTCCACGTTGTACTGGCGGCCTGCGCATGAATCGGTGTGAAAATGATTTAAATTTATTTTATTGTAAAATAATAACAAAAAACGTCTGTTTAAGGGTGATCTAGTTTTACTTCATTCATTTTGCCCCAATATTAAATAACGGCAAATGAAGCAAATCACGACACAGGAACAGGAAAAGACAAAAGAGTCGTAAAACACGCCATTTGAAAGAAAATGGATATAACTAAATAAATATAGCGGACGCGGTCACCCAACCTAAAAGAAAACAAGATTTAAGACGATATAAGCTTAAAGGGGAAGTTTAGTTCGCTAGAAACACTAAATAAAGCGTCTGTTTTGCTGTAGCCTTGGGCAAGTCAGTTGGCCAATTGCACATGTGAAATAATCGGTGGAACCAATATAAGCTTCGCCGTCTAACACAACCAGAGCTAAGATTTCCCTGTCAATATGCGGTTGGGCGAACTTGTAAAACGCTTCTTGTCGCTTGTAGTTATTACGTCATAAACATACGCGAACAATGTGGACGCTATAATTTCAACGCATTGTGAGTGTTGTAGTTCGACAAATACGGTCAGTGGTATGAGACGAAAATTGATACAAATCTCAAGCCCAGCCCAACAGCGTTAAGTGCAGAAATTGTTACTATCTATAACCCCTTTAATATGTGGTGTACGAAGGATTTGTAAATTGATTTATATAATTTCCGTGGTTCCGTGTTTCCGTCTTTCATTATTAACTGACAAACGTGGTATTCCATCGTTTTATAAGCTTTCCACATAAATTGTATAAAATTGTAATGCTGTTTACAGAGAATTTTACCTAAATTTGTGTTTACATTCCGTATTTCCTTTGTTTTATACTTTCGTTTATCGGTATTAAAAGACAATACTGGTGTTTCATTGCGTTATAGGCTTTTCGCAGAAAGTGTAACAAATTACTAATCCCCCTTATGGCAATTTGGTTTGATGGGATTTTTTTACGAGATTTGCATTCAATTTTCGTTTCATATTCCTATTGTTCAGTATTACCCGACAACAATGGTATTCCATCACTTTATAAGCTTTCTACAGGAGTGACGTGTTCTAGCTTTCCTAGATATGACGTCAGATATTAATTATGTAAAGGCTGGAGGTAAATTTAGACGCCTTGGCCGTGAAGGTTCAATTACGAGTGAAATGCGACACCCAGGCGTCAATTGGATCGCACAACTTAAATAAAAACTAAAAAAAGCTAAATTTAGATAAGTGCAACCATTTCTAATTACTTCTTTTTAACTGGGATGGTATGTAAAAAGAATTTAATTAATTTAAAAATTCTTCAGAAATTAATGTTTGTTTTAATATAACGTTTTTAACGTCTGCGTATGTTTTAATACTATTATACCGTGTGTGTTCACTACATGTTTTAGCTACTGTAGTCTTGCCGTTTTTTTGTTTCCCAGTTAGTTTACCTAACCGTGCTAAATTATAACGATTGACCGTACTTGGACACGAACTCAAATTATTAGTATTATGACGTACCAATCCCTACTGTGACCTCACCTTAGGTACGACACACATCACGACTTTCCGCTTGTCATCAAATAACATTCGGGATAAATCGATTCTTTTATTCCCTTCCGTCGATACCTCACATTTATGTGCAATATTCCGCAATCTTGATTTGTAAGGTTCGGCGGAAGATAGGACGTGAAAGGGAGTGTGTTTCACTGGAATAGAAATTTAATTTTGAATCAAAACAACAAAGCTAATAAAATTGAATAAATGTGCATTTTGCATAAGTTTCGACTACATAAATGTGGGGAAAAGTAAAAGAAGGAAAAGAGGGAAGTAGAGGAACTGCCCACTATTACAAAGGTGACTACAGTATTTACTCGATTGTAAGCCGCGGATTATAAAGTTTTTCTTTCCATCATGTTTGCGGCTTAAATTCAAGGGCGGCAAACAGTCGAGTAAATACGGTATATAGTGTTGGGGTTGAAATATGCTTTAGTTCTACGGTTGAGATTAGTGTTTAGGACAGGGTTAGAATTAGTTTCCATAGTTATAAAAAGCAGTTTTTCTCCTTCCCTCCCTCCTTTTTGTATTCACAATGTTCTTCTATGTAATAAAATAAAGAGCTGACAACCCGATGAAAAAGGGCATTGACGTCACGATTACGTAGCGTTACGTCAAGCGTTAATGACGTACAACATGATATTCGATCTATATTCAAAATCGTTAGTTCGAAGATGATATATATCGATTTTGAATGTTCGGTCAAGCGGTTAGAACAACTTATCCATATACGATGGTATGACGTATGGTATGACGTACCGTATGACGTATATGCATTGTTTCACTGATAAAACGAAGTGACAGATCTGGTTTCGTGGGTAGATCGAGGATAAAATATTTATAATAATTACCATGCATTGAATACTTGGCTCGATGTTAAGTCCTCTTATTTTATCGGATACCGAATAGCTTGGTGGGGTATTGCGTCGCCTTTTAGGCAAACGGTTGCAAGTTCGAAACCAACCGCTAGCATTAAGTCGGTTGTGTCCTTGAGCAAGGCACTTAACGGACATTACCTGGACCCAGCAGATCAATGGGTTCTACCAAATTAAAGAAACGTCTTTATCATATACAACACACTGCAATAGCCCCGGTAACTCTACATTTTGCTCATGTTATCAGACAATCGTTAATCAATCCTTCAACGCACCTATCCGCCAGGTATAGAAACGACCCCATTCACGACCACGTTAAAAAAATTTAACAAAGATATAAAATTAAAAACGATCGGATGAAAAGGAGCTGATAAGTTACATATTAGTCCAACACCGTTGCTCATACCAGGAAGCAATATCTTGTTTGCTGCAACTGGCTGCATCCCGTTCATACCAAACTTCCCGGAAATTAATTTAAACACAACACCAGACTTCATCACGTTAAGACAAGAAATATATTCCCAAAATAATCACCTTTCCCCAACTCCGATGCCTCCAACCATCTGTTGAATTGTCTTCTTGCTCGGCATAAGTGAGGCGATGGGATCGCTATGCATGAAATAAATGAACATTTCTTATAATTTGTCTTTTTAATTGCAGCTTTACTTACTATACGAAGAAAGGATGTAAGGTCGGCATGTCTCGTCCCGTTTTGTTACTCGATAAACAAAAGGTTATGGGTTTAAAACCAGCCACTTGCGTCTCGGTTATGCATTTATACAAAAAATTACCGAATATTGTGTGAACCTATGCATTAATAGGCTGAATATGTAGTGATGGCCCTGTAGTCGACATATAACGTCGTCTACGACACTGTGATAGCTTCTGTAACCCGACGGTGTGCACAAGGTGATATGACGATTGCTTTTTACCCAAAGAAATATTTGTATACTAATCTTTAATAAAAATCATATGTAATAATTTAAAATGGAACAACTTTAAAAAGTGTTAAATAAACTTACGTTTTAATGTAGTCTTGATAGGTTCCGCCGGTTGAACAACTGTAGAGTTTGTTTCCTGGGTTTGATGTTCGACGCTGAGGTATCCAACATACCGACTCCTATAGGACGGGGCATGGGACAGAAGTAAGAGGGTACAAGTTGCAACAATACAGCTCGCCCCTGCCCGATACTTGCTGCACATAATGCTACCTTGCCATTCTCTATAACACAGTGACGCATCAATCAACGGAAATAAACAAGTCAGTCTAGCAATTGCCCTGGGGTGGTCTTTATATCTCCCGGAAAGGAAAGAAATAACAAATATTGGGCAATAAACACGTAACCAATGAAACATCCGATTTTGACTATACTACGCATCTTAAAATTTGTAAAATATATGGGTCTACCGTTTGTGAAGCGTGTTAAGAAAGATATAATGGAAAATAGAAACCATGTGCGGCGATAACGTGTGGCATATGTGACATAGCACAACTATACGGTGACGCGTTTGACTAATTTGTTTTGCGTTAAAATGCACGAACCTCCGTTGCAACGAAGCAAAAATCGCAAATGTAAACAAAATCATACAAAACGCGTTGAAGAGGCCACCAAATGAGTACAATCATTGAGACTTATAAGTTACTTTATCAAACTGCTGTGTGAGAATGAACTTGTATTTAAACGCATATCTGAACTCCTGTGAGAAATATTATCATGCTTCAACGCTCCCAGTAATGCGGCTGGTGTTTCGCTAATTTGGTTTCCTTTAAAAAGATAACAACTCCGTCTAAAAAGACTCCAATAAATCTAGCTAAAAACTGATAAAGCTCTACATAAATAATATCAATACCTTGGCTCATAACTGCACTGTGCAATATAGTGCTGTCCACTTGAACGACTAGATACATTAAAGCTTCCACCAAATGCTGTTTGACTCAGAAGGTGATAGCAGTAGCACTACGAAGAAGTGTAGTCGTGTCTCTCACATGATGACGTATCCTGGTGTGTCTCTCACATGGTGACGTTACTAGCCAGGACAAAGTGTAAACAGTACGAGATTACGCCACTGTGTTTGTATATGAGTACACAAAGCTATCTCGTTATAAATACATTCAACTACGCACTTTCTCACAGACCCATATATATGTTTGTTTAGTTCATTTTGAATTATTAAAATTATTGCAATTTCACAGTAATTTTCGCAACGATTTAACGAACGAGTTATACATAAATTTACTTACTTAAAAAACTATGAACTTAAAAACGTATATTCTTTTAAATATATCATAATCTTTTTGACATTTCAGGACCACAGCCATCATACCAGAGAATGGTCTCGAACCACCCAGCTTACGGCTGTCTGCAAAGCTCTTATACGCTTTTACCGATTGGGCTATGCGGTCGGCAACTTACCAATTTAAACTACGGTAAGAGTATTACACTTAAACATTTAACATGTGCCCTCTACAACACCAATTTATAAGTACGACATTACCAAAGTCTTTAGCATAGACGATTCCACACAAATCAACCCAACCAAGCATCAGCGCCGTATTCTTGCTTAACTACACGATGTATCAACGCAGTGTAAACCCGCACTCTGTTATGACAAGCAGACGGCGGTATCGCCCGTGTAAAGCACTAATGTACACGAGACGTATAGACGTCGAGCAAGCGATAGAAATGGCTTTTGTGAATCATTTTGAACAAAATAAACACAGCGACAGCGTCTAAGAATGAATTGTTATAAAAGCGGAAGAATTCGATAGAGATAACGAGCGTGGTGACATTTTAATAGAATTATTTTATCTTTTTTTTTATTACCGAGCTAGGTTTGGAACACGTGATCAATCAATCAATCAAACATATTTATCTGTTAAACGCACCGCAACAAATTAACAACAATACAAAAATAAATTTATCTAAAGTCAAGGAGACACCGAGAAACCATGCGATTATCAAAGCAGGTGCCATCTTATGATAAGGCAAATTAAAACATGGAAATAAATAAGAAATAATAAGAATAGCAAGGTGAAAAACTTTTGAAAAAACGTACATCAACCAAAACCTAACAAAATGCGTTCATCGCTAATACCTTTGCGTACAGAGTTAGTTACAGAGTTTGGTTGCAGGGGCGATACTGGTCGATGGCCAGTCGGTTGTGTCCTTGGGCAAGGCACTTTACGGACATTGCCTGAAACCAGCGGATTAATGGGTTCTACCAAATTGCAGGAATGTCTCTATCATATAAAACACACTGAAATAGCTCCGGTAACCCGACGGTGGGTGCGAGGTGATCTGACAATTGCCCGTGTGTTAACCCCCTTGGTTTTCCCATTCACGGGGATAAACATGAATATCCTATCCCCAGTGGTCAAATGTTTACGTGAACTATTCGACCAGTTTGTCACCACATAAATGTCAGGGCAACACTATAAGGAGTTAAGGAGGAAAGGGGGAAAACTGCTCACTAAAACTATTCAAACTAAATTTTACCCTACCCTAAACATTAATCTCAACCCCAGAACTAACCCTAACTCCAGCCCCTTGTTTAAAACTAACACTTATGTCATAATGTTCTTTTTTAGTATGAAGTTTCCATCCTTCCCACTTTCTCCCCTTTTAGTCTAATATCGGTTAAACACACCAGCGGCGCTGATACAAAGTTGGCGCAAGTTTAACTCGATAATTCCTTTTATAAAACCAGGATTAACGAATCCTTTTCCTTAATGCCGCCAATATCATTTATAATGCAGGAGTGTTCTATTAATCAAAAGGAGAATCGATGAGCGATATCCTCGTCCATTGCATTAATATTTAATCAGGATTATTCGCAGAGGAAAGCTGGATTAGGATTAACGACTCGGGATCCTTAGCAATTTGGACAAGCCTTCACCACTGGCAAAGTTTTAATATCCACTCTTTAAATCGCCGCTTTTAAAAGTGATAATAATTGTACTTGAATCAGTCGCAAAATGCACCAAATTAAACCAACGCTCACTTTGATTTAAAGCGAAATCGAAAAATATATTTGTTTAAATGCGAAATGTACATATAATGAAATATATATAATACTTTGTCTTGTATATTGAAAAGTATATAAGATATAACTAGCATACTTTGTGTTATTCGCAACCTATTTTTAAAAATGACGATTCTACAATAAGTCAAAATCATGGCAGATAGAAACCACACTTTGATGGAATTAAAGTGCGAAATATATATTTAATACAAAACGGTAAAGTAGCAATAATTTTAATACCGTGCACTCTATACAACTACTTACAGCTAAGATTGCTTTCCTGACTGGAGCTATACAATGTACAACATGCAATACAGGATGCAAACAACAATGTACATGAAAGTATTTGCATGGATCATACATCATTTATATAGGGCTTCCAACTTCCGTGTATAGGTGCAACAGAAAAAGGAGGAAGGCGGAAAGAAAAGATGGAGATTACCCCTAAAACTATGGAATGTAATTCAAATCCTGCCCTAAACACTAATCTTAACCCCAGAACTAACTTTAACTCTAGCCCGTACGCAAACTTTAATGTCATAACCTGTATTTCAGTGATTAGTTTCCCCCCTTTCCCTCCTTTAAGTTCCCTGTTCATTCCTTCCATAGCTTGAGTTGCAAACTTTCCTGCCAAGCACAGTTGAGCGTGCGGTTTGTAACGCATTTTTGAACGAAGGGAACGAAACCAAATTCTCAAGTTTTGATTCAAACAGACGCAATTGCAAACCAACTGCCGAATGTAAACCAACATTATATGCTACAAAAGAACGAAATGGTGACATTTTAACCAATAAAATGTGCACGCGCCACGGGATAGTTCTCCCGTGCGCCGTTGACGTACTTTTAACAACAGGTATTCGGTTATTCGATGTTTATGTGCATGACCTTTCATATAAACGCTTTTATTTTAAACAAAACCGATTTAAGAATGATAAATTAAGACATCTCTTGCATAATTGGGAAACGTGTAACTACAATACAACTTGGGACCAAGAATAGTCAGTAAGTCAATATATATAAGTTATTTGCTTTACACGGTTTCATCAAGTTTCAAATGCAGTAATTAGATTCCATCACATTAGCCCAGTAATGGTAACGTTTACAATGCGTGATGCTAAATATAAATCAATGTGTTTAACCATCCCGGCACACCGGCTATATAGTATAGCATTGCCGATAAACAATATACAACCTTGACATGCACGCCGATTTATTATGTATATCTCCCAGTCATATTCTACTACACAATTTTCCAGTTTAACCGCTTACAAGCATTGTAATTGCTTTACGATATGTAAACACGTTGACGAAAAGTTGACGAACGACACGAGAAATTCCACGTAAGTAGTAGATACCCCGGGGCAGAGCTTCAAACCGGTACGCAATGCAATAATATTGTGGCCCGATATGAGCATGGTAACATGACTGTTAGCTCCAGTTTAAGTACAATACAGTTATGAAGAAATATATATTCAGATGTGTAATACAAGCTTTAGTCGCAGTGATACTTCTAATTAATTTGGTTCAAGTAAAAGCACAAGCAGAAGATGCGAACTACTTTAACTCGGTTGGAGACGATTCAGATTATTCCGAATTCATATACAGCTATACCAGCATCCCACCTACATATATCCCAGTATCATCCACTGCAGGTAATGCGATTGATGCCAGCGTTACAAGTCCAGGCCCAGATTCAAATGGAATTAATCGAACGACAGGAAATGATCCGTCATCAAGTGCTGACGTAGATCAATATACGTCGACGGGAAGTAACGTGTGGAGAGGTGGTACAACCACTGTACAGCGTGAAAGGGAAAGTAGTCCTACAGTTCTCGCACATACAACAAGACAAGCACCTCAAAGCACTTCCACCCGTATAGGAGAACAAACTACCATCATTTCAACACAACCAGCAAATCTTACAACCTCTCACATAACCAGAAATACAACCAAGATCGTGTACACAACTACTGTTTCAACAATTAAGCTTACACCTGAAGTTAAAACACAAACAACGGTTCGAAACGAACCAAATATAACAAGTTCGACTACCGACACAGTCTCATATCGTGGTGAATTCGTATCAACGCCGCCGAATAATGAAGGAGGTAAATAAAATATAATTGTTTAACATTTCTTGAGTTTATCTATAGTAAAATTGAAATCTAAAGCTTTTGCCTCTAATAAACTAATTTATCGGTTGTTAATTTTGACTTGTTTATCAACGTCTGTAATTTTGGGGTTTTACAACCGTGTCTGTATAATTAGTTTTTTAAATTTTATTTTTACATAACTTGCTTTTATGACTGTCGGTTTACCGATTTTCTTTTTACTTTGCTATATTTTAATTGAGTTTTCGTTTAATTGTCGAAAATATAGTAACTTAATATTATCCTCCGATAAAAAGTATGAAATAATTCGTTGCGCATAAATGGAGGTTGATTTATCAATCTCAAACATAAATAGAAAGCTGTTAACACATATTGAACTTCAATGCATTTCACAGTATGGAATGTGGATAATTTCCCCTTTGATTTTGACTTCGGACATGCGGACATTGGTAAGAAGATTTGTTTGTTACATAACATTAGGGGTAATTGGTCCATCGTCATATACGAATGACCTGAAATACTATATTTACTACCTGGTTATTTCGTTAAGACATATTTGCACATACCACTTCTTGCACTCTTTGTATTTATTCACGAAAATGAAATTTAACGCTATAAAAGCCTATTAAAGGCTTATGTATCAACTATTTTGTAGCCTTTCTTTTAGTACCTCGTTGTACCATTAAACATAGATGAAAGTATGTTGCTACTGTGAAATTAAAATCACAATTATTTTTTTATATAACTTAGCGTGAACAAGAATACTCCGGGTAATCCATAGGGAAAAGGAGGCTGTTTATTGGCGACATTGCCATGTTTTCCCATATTTTTACAAAAGAATCTGTTACGTGTTTTCATCGTGAAAACAAAAAAATATATTCACCCTACGTCTAGTAAATGATTTCTCCAAAAATTAAATGACATATTGTGCGAAAATTCCTATATAAAACCGGATTATCAATAGCTAACCATAGGTTTCGATTCCACCACCTTTTACCAGACGTGCTTCTGATCATAACATATTGCTATAATAGATACAACTCCAGACACAACTACAACAGGAGACATTATATTCATCTTCCACGCCCCATTTAGTGCGTTCTTCGACGCAAACTGGAGATGGTTCTTGATTGGTGTGATTGTGGTTCTTCTCATATTCATACTACCAGGGATGATCATCCAAGTTTACTGCAACAAGTTCTACCACTCATACAAGTAAGGAAATACATATGAGGATACATATATATTAATTTATTTTGATACCCGGCTAAGTATCGAACCCATGATATTCGTTAACCATCCGGTTACACAACTAACCAGGATCATGATATTTATGCCCATGAATGGAAAGGAAAACCAAGGGGGTTAACACATGGACACTCGTCAGATCACCTTGCGCCCACCGTCGGGTTACCGGAGCTATTGCAGTATGTTGTATATTATTCACTCGTTCCTTGAATATGGTAGAACCCATTAATCCACTGAGTCCAACAACTACATACAGGGAATGTAGAAGTCTCAAATTATTATTTTTTTTCAAGTTGTACCTTTAAAATCCCGATTTTACTGTTTTTAACTACTTCTGTTGGGACTGTTGTTAGGTGTGTTTTAATGAAACACATTGACGCCGAGGGTATCTTATCCGTCTAAAACTTCAACAAACAGAGTTTTTTTTATTGTACCAAGGTTCGAACCCATGATGGGCTCGTCACCGGGACCGTTTTTTTGTATAAGAGTCAGTAGATATATCGGCCGAGTTAACCATTCGACCACACGACCGTTTTCAGAAAATAACGTCTCTTACGCTGGGTTATATTGACCTAGAGCGACATCATGCGACGAGAAAATAATGCAATATTATCTTTAAAATGCTCGTATTTGCACGGCTGTGTGGCCATTTGGTTAACATAACAGATACATATAGTAAATATACTACTTCTATACAAAAAGCGGCCTTAAGCCTGGTTAAAAAATATTTGTGTTTTCGTTTATCAAATAGATTCCAGATCTCTTATAAAAGTATTATCATAATGCTCCTTGTGTGCACTGGAATATATTTAATCAACTGAAAATGAGCGTCATTGGCTTCTACATTGTTCGTGAAACAAACGAATTTATTCTTTAAAGGCGCGAAAAGCATGGGGATCTGGAACTGGGGACAGTGGTGACAGCGACTGGAACAATGGATGCCGCTGTCCTCCCTTCTGTCGCTACAAGCAATAATGAAACTTGCTCAAGTGAGAATGAACTTTTAATGGTTTATAAAAATAAATATTCACTATGTCTTAAACTTAACAATTCTGAGTAAAAGTCGGTTCTGATAATATTGCGTTTATTTATAATTGGATTATAACATGTGTATTTCCAGAGTTAAAGAAACGTGTGATAGATATGCCCAACGTCAGGCTACCGGAGCTATTGCAGTGTGTTGTGTATGGTTCACACGTTCGCTTAATTTGGTAGAACACATTATTTCGCTGGGTTTAGGCCATGTCCGCTGTGTCTTGCGCAAGGACGCTGCATTTTTCCCGGAAAGATTATATATAAACTTTAATCCACTAGGTTCAAAAGAATACTTAAACAACTAGTAGTAACGAAGGAGCAAAAAAATAAACTAAACTAAACTAGTACTAGCATTAATTCTATTATATTCAGCCGTAGGTGGAGAACACGAGAAAATCGAACCCCCGTTCGAACATCAGCTCATCCAATCTAATGACGTCAGAAAAAGTGACGTCATACCCAATATGACTGAACCGAAACATTACGACGACAAAGAGCACCCTGTCGTGACGTATAATGCTCCTCAGAATGACGTGTATTCAACGATACAAAGCAAGACGCATCAACATGATAGCAAACCAAACCATAACTCAACATATGAACGACCGATTCGGCCACTTCCTGTACCTATAACTGGTCCCACTGCCACCCCGCAACATACCAAGTCTGCCATCGGCAACGAAACTATTATAAACAGTAATGGAACCAGTATATTGGACCCGATAACTTCTCCGAGGGTGAAGAACGCATTGCAACCACAGAGACCAACCAAACCAAAGGAATATCGAATCGCCCCAATGAAACATAAGGATGGTAAACGAAGAGAGGCAAATGATAAGCGCAGAGGGGTTAAAGAAACGACTAGAAGACCGCGTGAAAAGCCGACTAGGAGAGAAAATGAGAGAAAAAAGCAAAATCGCATGGATTCAGATCCGAGAGATTTGGCCAACAAGCGAAAAGAATTGAAAAGAAAGGAGGAATTGTTACGTCAGATAATAGCGGGAGTTACGGAAGCGGAAATGCTTCAGCGGAAACTCGATCGGACACGAAAGTGGGCGAAGGAACAGCGACGTCACGATAGGGATGACGTAGGAGGCAAAGCACGTGACGTAGACAGCAAAGCACGAAGGAGGGAACATGCGAGATCTGGTGATGACGTCAGGAATGATAAGAAGAATACGAGACACCCGTATAACACGGAACGAACACGGAAACCTAGGACTTGAACGGACAATTGAACAAGGTTGTTTGTTGCGAGTTATGGCCTACTGCAATAACATGTTATTATACGGTACAATTAGACGATGTAATCTAATTTTTATCGTTGGTCATTAGATAGTGCCATTTAGATTAATTATGCACATGAGACTGTTTATACGATACAATATGCGAATTGATCTATATTCAAACCATATACCAGATAGTGTTTTTTAGGTCATTTTTTATTTCGACCAGAACATTGCATGTCTAAAACTGATTTCTCTGTAAATGTGCTGATTTATTATCAATGTCACAATATATGTAGAAATACAATGTACTTTTTGCACGATTTAAAATTATGGCTTAGTGATATATTTGCAGACCAAGTTTTACAATTAATTTGAACAAACCAACGACAATTTCAACATTGATCAACGGAGCGTCAGCGCCAGATATCTCGGGAGGTTATCAAATATAAGACCATTAAGCACATTTAAATGTTTGGATGTAATGTCAAACAAACACTTCTTTACAAGTACTCTCAAATATATGTATATAGTTGTATATCATTTAATATATATTTAACTCTAATAAAAAGCACACTGCAATAGCTCCGGTAACCCGACGGTGGGCGTGAGGTGATCTGACGATTCTGTTAACGGGGATAAACATGAATATCCTATCCTACTCTAGTATGAATTTCAATAATCAAAGTTTGCTAAAACAATTTATTGTGCTGAAAATGTAAGTCTAAAATGTTTATAAGAATAATATACAAAATGCCATGAGCTTGACATTACAATAACAGGTCTTATCAAAATACTTTGTGCAATGAATACATATTATAAAACAATTGCAACCATACTGGATCGATAATAATGCATATTAATAATTCTGCAATAGCATAATCTGTGTAGGAAGGCAAAATATTAGGGCTCGACGTACAACAACAAATATATGCGACCACAGACATTAAGCATTCTACACTTTCCATACTTTTGTTGGTTGTTGTAATGTTGTTTTGTTGGTTGTTGTAGTGGGTTTAATACAATCGCAATCAATGTAATACAAAACTGTGATTTCAGTGTATTAAAGCAAAATCTATACCGAAATATTTTTTACTCGAGATACATTTCGCCCATTAGGTAATCTCAAGAAAATATTTTGTAGTGTATTTTTGCTTTCATATATTGAAGTTGGAGTTTTTGAATTATAAAGGTTGTTCAAAGACATATGAATTCGTACATTTCAAAGGCAACGTCTGGGAACACCATGTCCATGTCTCAGCAAGGTTACATTAGCTGTAAGCGTATAATGGGATAATATCACAGGCTGTTTCAAAGACACAAGAATCTGTTTAGTAACATTGGTGACGTAGCAGAGCTTGATTTACTGACGATAACGGTCATAATGTGTAACAAAGGGCAATTGTTTTTCAATTACAATTAAAAAGTTTAGCTTTAAGACTTAAATTACATGTCGGATTAAATACACAATATGCATTACAGCATTTGTGCTACAGCACTGCCCAATTGAAGGAACAATAACTAAATATGCCAATCGGAGTAACCAAGCATAGTTACATTAGCTGTAAGTATATAATGAAATAATATGAACGAACACAATATCATGGTTTTGTATCATTAGTCGGTTTAAAGACATAGGAATTGGTTCAGTAGCATTGGTGCCAAAGCAGGCTTAGACTTAATAGGGACTTTCACTGTAATGGTGTAATAAAAGCGAGTGTTTTAAGTACTTACCATTAAAACTTTAGAGCTTAAATTTAAAAATTTAGATTACAGCATAATTAAATTAAAAACTCTAGAACTAGTACAGTAACATTTGTGCCAAACAGTTTTAACGAACAAATCTCGTCATGCTACCATAACATTTGTTCCACACAAGTTTAACCAGATTTAGGAAACAGACACCACCATTCCAATCAAAGTATTTGTCCTGCACAAGTTTAACAGTTGGTTTGATGTTGTTTGAACAATTCCAACCAACTGGTCGGAAATTTGTTGTAATAATTGTCGTCTAGATGAACTGGGTCAATCTTGGTGAAATCCCCGCCCCAGCGAAGCCCTCCTCGTTTCAACCCATCGATGAAGCAAACCGCATATTTGTCCTTTCTCGCTGCATAGAGATAATTGTAAAAACAAAAGGAATAAATAAAAAAGTTAACGCGAAACGTAATGTATCGTTAAATGGTCAATACCATCGTTTTTTGATAACTAATCTGGAAACATTTTTAGACCTCATAATTTTTAAGCACATATTACCTATTTTAGTATTTATTGTATAAAAAACACTATTTTCCATACTAATTTATAAAGAGCGTTTATTGTATATAATTCTACAAATAAAACGATCGAGTTGACCATTCGCCCACGCAACCTTTCTTAACTTTTCGACCCCATGGAGGGCTCGTTGCAAAGATCGATTTATATATATATACACACACAACTATTATATATATATATATATATACACAACTATATATATATATATGAAACGGTATACATAATGCCCGAGTTAACCATTCGGCCACACAACCTTTCGAATTACAAACTATTACGCTTACCTTGTAAGCATTTACTGTTGCACCATCCAAGAGGAGTTACCAGGTTCATATCAATAGCTCTCCCCACAAGATGATTGGAGTGCGTAGCAGGCTTCACAATGCTTCCTGGGACCGGTTGGCCCTGTTTGCGGAATGATGACGTCACTTTGACCTGGAAATTGACATTTTCTAAAACTTGGTTTTCAGGAAAAATTGATTGTTTAAAAATAAGTGGAAAATTGCAAAGGTATGCAAAATTAGTTTGCTAAATATATTTATCGAAATAACCACGGTAACCCAACGGTGGGCGCGAGGTGATTTGACGATTGCCCGTGTGGTAACGCTCTATGCGTTCTCCATTCCCGGGGATAAACATAATTATCCTACATCCTATTTATAATATTTGAACATGTCCAAAATGTCCAACTTTGTGCGGTCGTGTGGCTAAATAGGTTACGCGACCAATAAATATACCTGCTACAGTATAAAAATACGGTCTTGGTAATTGGCTGTTTATGGATTCGCCCCGATTAAAAAAATCGAATGTGTCTTTGGACAATTCACTTAGCGCACATCGCCTAGACTCATTTGCTAACCCCGGTATCGTCTGGATAATATATTATATGAAAACAAGTAAACAACCATTTACAGCACGATGTAACTTACCGTTAGGTTGCAGTAGCGAGCTGCAGCATGCATCATTTGCATGGAACTGAGAAATCCACTGTCTATTCGTATTGAATGTCCATTGTGACCAGTAATTGTGCGTGAACTGTATGTTGTCAGTTTGCATGCTGTAGAAAAATATTTATTTCTGATTTTAGATTAGTCTGTTAAAATCGTGTTGTGTCACGCCATAGGTTAAACCAGTAGGTCTCGATCTTTTTGACCCCGTGGCGCAGCCGAGACCAATTAAGAAACGAACGGGTGCACTTTGCACGGGGAGTCAAAACAATATGCTAAATACTCACACAATTTAGGAAAAATATGGAAAATTAAAAGTTTAATTTAAATAATTTCATTACCAACTTTTCCACATAACGAAATTACTGTTTCTTAAACGCTCTCGCTTTTCGAAAGGTAATGTAGAACTAACGTTAATGGAAAAGAACGAACTAGACACTAACCATTTAGTAGTTTTTAATTTATGCACAATCTCGTAAATTTACGAAATGCAAGTGTGGCGCACCTAGCTAGCCCCTGTGGCGCAACATTTGAGAAACACTGGGTTAAACAGCGAGCACCGGGTAGCCGGTCGGGTTAAAAGTTTTAAGTTCGTCGCGAATGTTGTCGGATCGAAACTGGTTGCTAGCTAGTTGTTTGTGGCCTTGAACAAGGCACTTAACTGTCTGAATCCAGTTATGAGCTGTACTAAGTCATATCTCAATTATACATGCGATTGCCCGTTCGATTCGACAACACCCATTGCGTTTTCCCAATAGCGGCGATAAAATGTCCTACTCTTTTACAAATATTAACTTATAACGTTTATACTTACGAGATGAAGTTGCAACAGTTAAAATGCACCCGAAGACGACAAGTTTCAAAATCGCACTCATCTCTTCAATTACAATTCTTCGTATAAGATTTTAAAACTAAATCGTATCGCTCTTTTTAAACACGGCTACGAAACTGAATAGCGCAAACAACTGTCTCGTTTTATATTCGAGAACTTTCTTACGCCTCGCTGGTCACGCATAAAAACAGCGTGCGGTTGATCACGTTTACAGATGCTTTTATTACGTCATAACAGGTACTATACGTGACGGAATCTCGTACAATGGCCAGAATTGGTAAATATATAAAGTATTCGCTTCTTAATCTTTTTTTATACAAATTATACAAACTTATATATTGATTATTTAGTTAGGTTCTGGCTCTTTGTTTAGTATTATTTGTAGTTTACGTAATAAAAAGAGACAATACACATTCAATGAAAAGTATGAAATAGTTAATGCATAATGTTGTTTATTGCAACAATTGCACATTTGTTATTTAACAATATATGATTCTATATATAACAATCGTTAACAAAAAACTAACTAAAAGCAGTTTGGATTTTGTTGTTGATTAGGTAGATTAACAACATGAAATAGTGCTATAAAACTAAACTGTTGTAATGCGAATTAATACGGTTTATTTAATGTTGAAGAAAAAAGATACATGGACAAAAGGGCCATATATCTCGTGTTCTAAACAACATTAATATAACAAAATACATAAATAAATTAAAGAATTTCCGCAATTAAACTGAGAATTTAAACTAATATGACAAAAAAACAGTATAATGGCTAATTTAAGAATACAAAATCTTAAAAAAGTGGCGCCCATTGATGCTTAACATTAGCACGTGTTATTGTCTTAGCTTGGGTAATCATGCTGGACAAGGTTGTTAAAAGGCAAATTCCAGAAAACTTTCCTGATATCAACCATGTATGGTAATAACGAGCAAAGATATGGGCGGTGTTTTTTTAATATTAAACAGCTATTTAGATATACTACCGTTTTGTACTAATGTATTACATTACTTCCTTCTAATGTATCACTTTACTTCCTAAAAAGTCTAGCATAAAAATATAATAGAATCGAAATGAC
Organism: Ciona savignyi; assembly: GCA_000149265.1. NCBI lineage: Eukaryota > Metazoa > Chordata > Ascidiacea > Phlebobranchia > Cionidae > Ciona > Ciona savignyi. Next base: position 140,718 of record CH003395.1, read on the forward strand.
GTCATCAGTTTTACCTCATACAACTATCTGTTTAACGTGGGCATGTGCTGTATTGACAAGACAGCAAAGAATTGTTCGGGTGTGGATTTTATTTAATCGTTTTATTCCGGAAGATTAGTCTGTTGCAAAAGATGAGAAATACGTGGGACTTACCAGAGGCGTCTTAACCATACACAACAAACTGCAATAGCTCCGGTAACCTGACGGTGGGTGCGATATCTCTGAAATACTATGTACGTGTGATATAATAACACACCTATCACTTATAATTGTAAGTCTTTAATAATATTCGTTTAATTTTCTCTGCTCTTAGGTGTGTATTGTTGTTTCTTTAAGATATTCATGGGTAATACCCTGATGTGCAACTCTTATTCTCTACTTAGTTCAAGCTGCCCCTTGGTTGTGTGGCAAAATAACTATATTAACGTTTGTACAATGTACACCAGGGGTGGTCTTAACTTCTCTAGTCGTCGGGCAAGATGTGGGTAAATGAAGTCCTTGGTGGGCCGGACTATTACATGAATAGTATTCAATAATTACAGGATATGGTAAGATACAGTCTGCGGGCCGATCAAAATCTCTTCACGGGACGGACCCGACCCGCGGGCTGTTACCCATGCCTGATATACACATAGAACGGTATAGTATGTGGAGAATCAGGTTCTTTTGTGGTTGTTTTGCGTGCTTATAGGTATAGCACTGAACCTGACCTGAATTCTCCAACTAATTAGACTCCGAATTGACTCCGTCTCGGAAGGTTTCTGAATTGTATCTTATAAGCTGATACAGTAAAACACATACAATTAAACTGGTTGCCTGAACATGCTCGGAGCCGCGCCCGAGCAGGCGATTTATTTTCGGTCTTTATTCTAAAACGCGTTTTCGATAATAATTCATGCAAAGACTTTATACACGAAACATCAGCTTGCAAAACATATGGCATGGGGATTATATCCCGTTGACACGCACAGGAAGTGAGGTACAAACGGGTTTTTAGAACAGACGCACGCAGCTGCATGCAATTATCACTTACTAAAACAATTTAACAAAGCTTAATATAATAAGCAACAAATAATACACAAGCCGCGAATTTGCTACATAGCTTCCTTTCCCCCCAAATTTTAAATTTTGAAAACTATTAATCCGCTATGGGATCCATATAAATTATTGTAGGAATTCGCGGCTTTCAAATGGTGGCGCGAAAATCATTTTTCAATAAATCGAATAGGTTGGGTTTCATCGATGGCGAAATGTGAATGACATCTGTAAAATAAACTGAACAAGGTTTTTTGTATAGGGCCTATAAAATAACTATCAGGTTATTCGCTAAGCCAAAGCATTGGCGGTCCATGCAGAGGGCAAAAAATCAAACCAAAGCATTATTCAGACGCAAATCACGCTATAGACAATAGACAAAAAAAACATATTCGTATAAAAAATAGTCGGCGTGGAGCATCCTCGACACGCAATAACATACCCAGTAGACACAAAATACTCATATAAAATAGGCCACTCTAGACGATATTCAATACTCGTGTAATAATCAATAATGCTTTAGTCGTGATCGTATACCCTATTCACATTTCTCACCAATCCTTGAGCAAAATGCTGAACAACTCGGTGACAGTCACAGATCCGTCTCATAGACGAAACGGCCACCACGAAAACGACAAACTTGTAAGTACGTGAGCCCAGGTGATCGCTCAGGTTTGCGACGCGTGTCGTGAAGAAAAGTCTTTTCCGACTCGACCAAAATGTCGAAAATATTGTTTTCCTCTTCGATTGTTCTGCTCGCGAATGATGGTTTCTTTATTAGACCCATGATTTCTGGCGTTTTCATCACTTCCCTTCGATCCATCGTATCTTCTTTGTGCTTTATGCCGGGTGGCGCGATATTCGTTTCTTCCGGACGACGACGTAGACGGCCACTTCGCCCATCCACAATGAGATTGAAACGCTTTACAAAGTCCAGACCAATCACGGGATGGCGAACGTTTGCGATCTGAAAGCTCCATTTGAAAGATCCCACACCTTGTAAGGAAACGTCTAGTTCCTTGTTTCCAGTTGATGGGCAGTTCGTTTCGCTTAGTTGTAGTTTTCCGGAACGTTGGTAAAAAACAGAACGTGTGTCTTCTAAATTGGGTAAAAGAGAAACTGATGTTCTTGGGTCCACCATAAACTTTAAGTTATTTGCGACGTCTTCAACAAAAAATAAACTGGACTTCGCATGGAAATATCTCGGGCTTGACATTTGTAGTGTTGTTTTTGGTTTTGTTCTTGCTGTTTTTCTGTAGATTGCAGACCAATTGCAGCCTGGGTTGCATTTTCGTGCTCGGTTACTAAAATGTTTATGAAACCAGCAAATCCTCACTTGCGGCTTTTCTGTTGGCATCGGAAAATTGAATAGATTGTTTCGCCAACACATTTTTCTTGGTAAATAGGCCTGCGTGTTCAAACACGTATTGGAGATTCACCACTGTGGAGAATCAGGTTCTTTTGTGGTTGTTTTGCGTGCTTATAGGTATAGCACTGAACCTGACCTGAATTCTCCAACTAATTAGACTCCGAATTGACTCCGTCTCGGAAGGTTTCTGAATTGTATCTTATAAGCTGATACAGTAAAACACATACAATTAAACTGGTTGCCTGAACATGCTCGGAGCCGCGCCCGAGCAGGCGATTTATTTTCGGTCTTTATTCTAAAACGCGTTTTCGATAATAATTCATGCAAAGACTTTATACACGAAACATCAGCTTGCAAAACATATGGCATGGGGATTATATCCCGTTGACACGCACAGGAAGTGAGGTACAAACGGGTTTTTAGAACAGACGCACGCAGCTGCATGCAATTATCACTTACTAAAACAATTTAACAAAGCTTAATATAATAAGCAACAAATAATACACAAGCCGCGAATTTGCTACATAGCTTCCTTTCCCCCCAAATTTTAAATTTTGAAAACTATTAATCCGCTATGGGATCCATATAAATTATTGTAGGAATTCGCGGCTTTCAAATGGTGGCGCGAAAATCATTTTTCAATAAATCGAATAGGTTGGGTTTCATCGATGGCGAAATGTGAATGACATCTGTAAAATAAACTGAACAAGGTTTTTTGTATAGGGCCTATAAAATAACTATCAGGTTATTCGCTAAGCCAAAGCATTGGCGGTCCATGCAGAGGGCAAAAAATCAAACCAAAGCATTATTCAGACGCAAATCACGCTATAGACAATAGACAAAAAAAACATATTCGTATAAAAAATAGTCGGCGTGGAGCATCCTCGACACGCAATAACATACCCAGTAGACACAAAATACTCATATAAAATAGGCCACTCTAGACGATATTCAATACTCGTG
>CH003394.1:8181-21865 GCA_000149265.1 Ciona savignyi
ACACATATATGTATACATTTTTTAAACTCAAATAACTAAAAAATTTCAAATGCAAACCTATATATCATCTTATATTGGTAAACGCAGAAATTATTCAGCTCTCCAGCGCCACCTCACTGATCAAAATCGGCCGTATACTTTTCCAGTTATGCAATTTTCGGCGCTGTCGACTTGAGTCGACAGCGGCAGTTAAAGGGTTAAAGATGGATGTTGGGTTATGCATGGTTAACCCTAAAATGATTGTTTAAAGGTTAAGGGTTTGTACTATAGAAACCGTGGTAAAGTGATGCGCTTGTTATGGTCTAAGCAAAAAAACATTAAATCTGATATAATAATTTTATTTTAAAAGGAAGTTTCAAAACGCACTCATTCAATTTTCCATTAACTTCTCATTAGGATGAAATTATTCTGGCTTTATGTTTTTTATGCATATTCCTTGGTGTTGCATTTGATGTTTTAAGCTGTGGAGCTCATATTATTATTTGTAGGCTCGTCATAAGTTAGCATTCCTCTACTGTGGTAAACAGAAAAACTCACAAATGGTGAGAGACTGTAAAGAGCTTAATAGTATATTACCACTTATATACAGATTTCATGCTAAAACGAACTTAAGGATTAGTGAAGTTTTAAACCAAAAAGAAAATCATAAATTTTAACCATCATTCCCCATTTCCTTAATGCAACATAGGTTCAATATCACCAAGTTCGCCAGGGGCTGGGGGAAAGGGGAGTACAGTATAAAATGTTGTGTTTAAATTTGCATCACACAAAAATCCGATATCCGCAGATGTTCTGTGTGAAAGTGACGCGGGAGAAGCACTCGGCCACGAAAGACAGCTACGTCTTCCGGACTTTCAGCGAATTCGAGGAGCTTCACAGGAAGTTGTCCTATGTGTACCCCTCCCAGATGCCGAGGTGTGTGTCTGATCTACAAGTTCATGACATAGCTTTTGTTTCGGCTAATTTTGGTTCGGCCAATTTCAATATACTGGCTCAAGAATTAAGATATTGTGTTCTATTTGTAATTGTCTGTCTATTTGTGCTGGTTTTAAATATCCAGTTGTTTCACACATGCAGGGCATGGTGTATTTGCGTTTGTCTAGATTTCTGATTTTAAAGTTCCAAAATTCCAAATCCTTCAAAATAAAATAGTTGGGTGTGATACCAATATAAATAATAATTTTTTTTCGGTATTTTCTGCAGTTTTTCCGACAGTGTGGTTGTGGGCAGGTCACAAGTGAAACAAGTGGCTGAACGAAGGAAAATCAAGTTGAACTCGTATCTTTCGTTTCTTTTCAAATCTCAACGCACCATATCTATGGTGGGTGGCAAAGGAGCATTCTCATACCCTCAACAATAAAGTTTAATTTGCTTAATGTTAGATATAAATACTACCTGGGCCATGTTACACACATATACAACTGTATTACAGCCCTACAAATTACTATACACATACTAAAAAACAGTTGCAGCCGCAGCCGAAAAGTTTGTGCAAGCAACGTGTCTTATTCTTATCTATTTGTAGGGCTGTGATGTTGTCAACCATACCCATTATTTTTGTTATTTTTTTCTAAATATTTCTGTGTACAGTAAGTGAACCGTAGTTTATTTTGCTTTAAACTTTATTAATAATTAATTTTTAAGTTAGACGTTTTTTAAAAATTTAATATCTATTTTAAATTTTATTTAATTTAATTTTTTTTTATTTATTTATTTTTTTTGAAGTTTATTTATTTTTTTTAATGGATCTATATGAATTTCCAGCACGACCTCGTGTACACCTTCTTCCACCCGATCCTCCGGGATGAGGAGAAGATAACGAAGCCTCCTCCCAAGTCTCCCGATCTCACTGTGGGAGGGGAGATCAAGATCTCACTGCACTACAAGAACAACGCGCTTTATATCATGATCATTCACTGCAAGAACTTGGTGAGACATTGGGGTGGCGAGTTCACCTTTATATCCCCTGTAGAGATGTCAGAATGAGGTTAAGTCATATGGTTTTCTCTGTTTTAACCCCAGGGTGGGACAAGCAATGAGGTTACCCATGTTTAAACCTCAGGTTGGGATAACATTTAAATCCCTTCATAAGACAACACACGATGTTAGATGAATAACACAAGCAATTGTCTGGTTACCTCATGCCTACTTTAGGTTACTAGAGCTATGCCAGTGTGTTGTTTACAGTAGAAAGATTTATTGAGTTCAACCCATTTAACCTATGAGTTTAAGGCAAGAGTCCACGTGTTGCCCTTTACTAACACTTCGACTAGCTAGTCACCTGCTTCGATCTAAGAACTTCAGCTAACTCTAGAACTGAGCCACCAGGCCGGACATCTCATTTCATTTCATTTGATCGTAGCAATGTGTGTTAACTATTGACACACTCTGTTGGTAAGTGGTGGATATCAAACCCACAACCTTCCAGCTGGTGGTCGAATCAAACTAAATAAATTCATATCGAGGATGTTTTAAACAGGCACAACAGACTAGTTATGGAAGGCTGACATTAGAACCTTTGTATTTTCATATAATGGTAGAAAACTAAAAGGAGGGAAAGAAGAAAGAAGGAAAACTGCTCATTAAAATGACCATTATGATATTAGTGTTAGTTTTAAACATGTGGTTAGAGTTAGTTCTGGGGTTGAGATTAGTGTTGAGAGCAGTGTTTAAATTAGTTTCCGTAATTTTTAGTAAGCAGTTTTCCTCCTTTTAGTGTTACCCAACTTCATGCAAGCGCTACTGCCTTGGAAACTGGTTTGGGTGAAATTCTTAAACATTTGGGTCAGCAGCCCATCAGCTGCTACAAACCACCCAGCAATATCATTCAGACACATTGCTCTGATTGTTCTAACCCTTTTATTTTGTTTCCAGCTCAGAATAAACGGTGCTGATCCTGACCCGTACGTCAAAACTTACCTCTTACCTGATGTCTCTCATTCCACGAAGAGAAAAACTAAAGTAGCAAGAAAAACACTGCACCCAACGTTTAATGAAATGGTAACTATTTCGGAGCATGATGTATTGAGTGATACAACCAGTGTTTAACCCTAGAGAGGGGACAACGATAGTCACTATGCTAAGGGTAATTTTTGGACTAACTTGTTCACAGTCGAGTTACTGGAACTATTACAATGTGTCTTTTTCATCACAACTAGAAGCGCAGTTTGAACCATTAGTCACTGTGTTCTGAAAAGGCCAGGGTAACTGATCAGCATTCATCTGGTTTCGATCCAACTCTTAGTTAGACCAATGAGTCTGGTGGGTTAGTGTGACGCCTTTCAATCGAAGGTTGCAGGTTCGAAAGCTAGTCAGTTGTGTCATTGGGCAAGGCACTTAACGCACATTGCCTAAACCCCAAATGCACTAATGGGTTCTACTAAATTAAAGGAACGTCTTAATCATACACAACACACTGCAATAGCTCCGGTAACTTGATGTTGGGCGCGAGGTGATATGACGATTTCCCGTGTGTTAACCCCCTTGGTTTTACAAATCACTGGGATAAACATGAATATCCTATCCTATCTTTTGACTGAGGGTTGAAGCATTACCACCTGACCAAACCAACTAATTTTTCCTGCTATGTAAAAACATCTACTTCCCAGCTCGTGTATAACATGCCGTTGGAGGAGATCCAGCAGAAACGCCTCCACGCCGCAGTCTGGAACTACGAGAGCTTGCAAGAGAATGAGTTCATGGGAGAGACGATGTTCGACTTATCGACGCTTGATCTGCAAACTGAGAGCACTGCCTGGTACAAGCTCAGATCCAGTATATCTTGAAGTCTGTTGTTCCGGCGTTTTCGCAATTTTTTGTATTTATTTGTTACCGCTCTTAAAGTATTTATTCTGTGTCGGGAATCTAAGTTTAATTTATTGAGTCTTTCGTAAAAAGAGACCTTGTAAAGTACTACGCACTTCGTCAACCCAACTATAGACACGTGGTAGTAAAAGACTGTCATTGTGCCTAATTCTTTGATCCTTAAACTTTGGTATAACACAACAACAACAACATTTCTTGACATGTGGCTTCGCCGGGAAATTCTCATTCTCGGCACACACTTGACACTGTGCCTGTAATGTTTATTAGCAGCTTGTACATACCTTTCCAATGCACTATGCGATTCGCTGTTAGCTCCAGTGCACTTGTGTGTAGCAAATATTGCATGCCGGCAAATTCACTTGTTCCATATTTTCCCCCTATATATCCAACTTTTTTGATTTGAACCGATTTTATAACTTGATTAAAACTTGTGCAATCTGTCAGCTGTTTATTTCGACCAAACAAAAGAGAGAATATGAATAAAGATCTCGAATAAGGAAATGAATATACAGGATTTATGGCAGTTTTTAGGAATTTTATGGAATAGTTTTGCCAGAACATTGCAGTAATGATCATCCACATGACCAGCAAGCTTAAACGATCACAACATATTGGAAAACTGCATCTGGTTATTAACGTTTCAGCACATTATAAAAAACACTGATTTTTTATCCACTTTATATTAAGATTTGGTTTTCGAGTTTGTTTCCGCTTTCCTCATGGACTTTAATTTTTTCTGTTTCATTGGAGCTTGAATTCTCAGCATTTGTGCTCCTGGACCAAGTTTCTTCATCGCTTGTGCCGAAGATGAGATAAACAGCTAAACCGAATGCTGTGACGGCTGCGGTTGAATAGAACACAGCCCTCCAGTTTGATAAAGCCTGCAGATAGACAATTTTCATGTTAAATATCTTACTGAACCCCGAACCTAACTCGCTTAGGGATGTGCTTATAGTTGGTGGGGAAGTGAGAACTGTATTGAAATTTACACTAAAAGATTGTTAGAATTAAGTTTATTTAAATTTCAGATCTGATAACCGATGATGCAAACAACATACACTAAGCATGTTCCCGACTTGATTTATGTCTGGGAAGCGTTAGATATATGGCAATTTTCCCGGGGGTTATTATTCACAAAAAAGACAAATGCTGTACTAAAAGGACTGTTGCGTCTTTTCTCGGTGCCTACTAGACCAGAAGTAGCACAAAACGCGCAACTCCAGCAATATCAAGACGTTATTCCAACTCCAAAACTTGTATTCCTCTTTTTCGTTAGGATATTACTAAAATTTGCGGTTTTTAAATATTTTACACAGTAGACTAACTAACTCATGAACTTCACTTCTATACATAACGGAGAAATTATTATTAAAAAACACCTGGCCCAATTTAACTATGAAAATACTGCAACCAGTCACTTCAAAAACTCCCAAATCTTTTAAAGGCCCAAAATCTTACACGAGGTATAAATATTGCGCAACAACGATAACAATAGGCATTGTTACGTCTAATAGCCTCATTTATAATATTACTCCCCAGTGTATACTCATGATGGAGTGATTTCAATGTAACAAGGACCAACTACGGTTGGTGTTATGTGGTGTTCATTTAAAAAAATGCACCCTGATTATTTTTGTCAAAAAAGACAGATCTAACATTCAACCTACCCCATCACCCAATATAACTCCAACCATTTGTGGTGCTGCTAGAGATATACAGCAAGCCAGAGTGTTGGAAAACGAGTACATGATGCCTCCGTATTTTGGTGCCATGTCCACCATTGAAGAGCGGTAACCAGGATCTATAGATGTATGCTGGCGTTCAGAACTATATTTTAGCAGGTTTTCACATAGATATTGGGTTTTGAGGTGATGTCTGCTAAGTCACTTGGCCACAGATACAACCAACTCAGTTGTGCGATCGGGATATTTTGAATCAATTTCATAAATGATTTGAAAAATCCCTCAGTCCAGGTCACTTTTTGGTGATTTTTTTACTTTATACTGATGATTAAATGCTACATTATATGTTTTACAGTGAGGTAGAGAACGCAGGACTAACTCACAGTTCAGGGCAAAGAACATGTAATATGTGCAGAGTAGGGCCACCGTCATCCACACATCACATCCGAATGACGGTAACATTATGAGGGACAGAATCGGGATGATTTGAGCGATGAATGAGAAAAGCTGTAGACAGTAACATTATGATGGTATGGAGAGTTTTGTACTTAATTTAAATTCAATTTAATTTGGCATACAGGAGGAAAAATAAGTCTATTATCCTGAGATCACATTCACAAGCTTGAGATGCAACAGATATCACAGGTGGTGCGTTTATGTTAAATTACGATATCTGTGTGGACCAAAGTAGAGGTCAAATATGATTCAAAATATAGAGATAATATATGACACAAATATGACAGCTGCCAATTGTTTTCAACTTGTAATGAGCTTGTTGTTAGCTCCGGTTTTAAAAAGTATACTGTTGCACCATACAGTCGGTCAACCTCTCCAGTTTAGATGCAGCGATTTTATACCATATTTTTAATTCACCTTTCGCAATTTTGTCCTGCTTAGCCATTTCCTCACCAACATAAAATCGGCAGCGAACCCACCCACCAGAAGAAGCAATACATTCAAACCATATGGCAGAGAAGACAGTATACCGGCCTGTTGGTGGAAGTTTGATTAATAACAGGGAAGACATAACATAAAAATAAATAAAACAAGTTTACAGGGTTTTTTTACAGGCATTTGTGTGACTTTTGAAAATATTAACTCTTTCACTCCCGGGTAAATGCATTAATTCAAACATGCTGTCCCGCAGTGTTTTTTTACAATTTTTAGTCATTTTCAAATTAGCACAGTTTTTCAAAAGTTTATGCTATGATTTAATATTTACTATGGTTGAAAAGTAAATTTACCCCTCTTTTAAACAAGCCACATACCTAGAATCTACCTCCAATAAAAAATATATTATGTATGTAATTTTAGTGAACACCACTTTATATGTAAAAAAAATTCTGCTCGACTTTGAAAAATTTGAGGTGCACTGACAAACGAAATACTCACCAATTATTGGTATGCCCAAATGATATGAAAATTGGAATGTAGACTGTCTAATAGTTTTTGTACTCAGGAAAATTTGAACTGTATTTTTATCTTTAGTAGTTTTTTTACTATTCCTAATTGAAATTTCCCTTTATTCTAACTATATTATGAAAAAATGAACCAAAATGCATTGAAGTTTTGTAGACTTAAAACGGTGAAAAGTATAAAAAAGAATAGTGAAGGAAGTGTAAAAAGGGCATACAAAAGCAAACAAACACAAATACTATTTCCAATATTCTCGAATTGTATGATATTCATCAAAGCAGGGCACACACAACTAGTCTCGCCGCCTTTTTCTTTATCGTGCGCTCAGCACGCCCAGCTGGGTTAATGCTTTGGTGAACACAACGCTTACCGCTTGTAGCGAAAACGTCACCAACGCTCTCCCTCTTATCTCAACGGGACGAAATTTACAGAGAATGTAAAGAAAGACTTGCTTGACAAAAAGAGATTCTCCGCAAGTTAACACGACTCCTATTGGCTGAGTTAGTCACGTGTAAATTCGTGTAAAATCGATAGAAATAAGAGGCGAAGCCTTGAAAAAGAAAGGCTATTACTCCTCGCATTTTTAATATTTCTTTACGAAAATTACAGAGAATAAATTAGAGGGTTTCCTTGATCGAATGAGCCATAGCTGAGGTCTCTACCATTACGGATTGCGGAGAAATCGTTTTTTAGATTTGCACCCATTTATGTGCAACGCGGGATACCATGTTTTCCCACCAACTCGCGATATATGGCGAGTTGGGACAGAAAGAGTTAAAAATTGTAACAAAAATAAAAAAGTATTTATGTTTTATCTTTGTAAACGGAAAAAACGCACAGGCTGTTTATATATAGGTAATTCTTGTATTGCCTTGCGCCCACTGTCAAGTTATTGCAGCGTTTTGTGTATGATTAAGACATTTTTTTAGTTTGGTAACAAGATGTTCACTAAGTGACTTGCACAAGAACAAAAACGACCAGCTAGCGATCAGTTTCAATCATACAAGCTTTTACTGAAAGTCGACGTACAAACCGACCAAACTTTTTGACCAGATAAATTAAAAAAAGAAATCTAAAAAAACTTGAGCTGACCATGACTCGGCCTGAAATTTAAGATGACTCTAATAAAACTTTAGCGCTAAAGATACGAACCGATTTGATGTTGAAATGCAGAACACGGACAATGTAGGTCGGCACCCACGCAACCGTGATGAAAGTCGCCCAGTTCTCTGTCACATGATTGCACACCACCGCCCAGTACGGCTTGGAAGTTAAGATTTTCCTCCAGGGCATTGGCTCTTGTGCCTCGGTCTGAAACACGTGTTTTGTGAATTTTGAATTAATTGGTCTGTAAGAAAGCAAAAATAATACTTTGGAGACGTTTTAGATGTTGCTTTATTTAGTTTTGAATTAAGGTTGCAGTTACACCATAAATACATTTTGTTATGTGTCTGACAAAAATGTTTTATTTTTAAGCGCCACTAGAACGATAACGTTTTTTGTTCAAGAATGTTTTTCGTTCTAGTGGATTCACATCAATAAAACTTTTCGGTTTGTCCTTTTTGTCTAAGTATGGAGTTACAATTTTAACTATAACTATACATAAAAATAAATCTAAAGGTATAGCAATTTTATATTGACATTTAGAAGTATGGCATAGTAATTTATAGTGGTTCCAATATTTTGCACTTCGACAAACAACAGCTTAGAATATGTACGGTAAATGTATTTGTTTAGTCTCGTCAAATTAAACAACGACACTGGTGTTCGATTACAGTTTGCAGGAAACTACAATAATGGCAAAATTGAGGATGATTCAGAGGAAAAATATAAACGTATTTTGAATATTTAGTGCTGTTGATGTACCAATGAGCATGATAAATAAAATATGAATATAACTCAATAAACATCAACACTTTACTGCACAGCACAAAATTGATGTATGAATGTGATATTAGTTTGAAGCAAAAAAAACTTTTGAAATATGGGACACATTTTATGCATGTATTTATTAGGCCTAGTCTATTTAAGTACAACAGAATAAGAAAGGATAGGATAATCATGTTTATCTCCGTAAAAAATCGTCAGATCACCTTGTGCCCACCGTCGGGTTTGCGGGTTAGAAATTAATTAAATCGGTCTTGGAATAATTGCAGTTTACTTAAGTTTAGTGTATTTATTTTAGAATATCTTCGTATTACATATTTATGTTACCTGTGCTACATATTAACAAGAAAACAATTGCTAGGCTGATATTGCATTACATTAAACTCATGCGAAAAAAAAAAACATGCCAGAAAAAATAGCACACTTACTATTTCTGAAAAACCTAGTGTAAATCAGCGCATGAGAGACAGTGCGTAATGTTTAAAAATATTAAACCGACATGCCAAAAACGTTTTTGTTGTTTTGATGTAAATCCATCCTAAATGATATATTCCGAAATGTACCAATGTGAAAAGTTGTATTTTGGCTTGAGTTTTTTTGCCTATACAATACAGCTTACAACCCCCAGCATTATAAGCCTTGATGAAGGTTAACTAAGCTTTTGCAAGATATTGTTTGCATCGGTTTAACATTAAGTCGTTTTTAATTGTGTTTCAAGTGGATGATCTGTTGTTAAAAATTGAACAACAGGACTAGGAAAAGGCAAAACGAAGAACAGTGAAAAAGATGTTAAAAAATATTATATAAAATATAAAAATAGACGTAATGTCGATATAAATCACCAAATAATTTACATGTTGAATATCTTACCTTAGCATTCTCTCCTGATATAGATACCGTTATGTATTCCCTTTCTTCCTGGGATATTGTGGGGTGGTCTTCAGGTGAGTCGCGGATTAGAAAATACCAACCCAACGACCAAGCGCAACCAACGGCACCTAATGTGTTAAAACAACGATGGAATTATTACTTTTTATTGCAGAAAGTTTATTGCAACTTTTAATGTACGGCAGGATCCACAAAAGGATAAGATAGAATATTTATGTTTATCCCTGTGAATGTAAAAATGCAAGGTGGGCTATCATAAGGGCAATCATTATATTACTTCGCGTTTAAATAAGGATGCATTTGTACTTAAGTAATCGTCAGATTACCTTGCGGCCACTGTAGGGTCACCAGGGCAATTTCGGTTGTATATTTTTGACAAATTTCTATAATTTTGGTGGAGCCCATTAAATCTAGTAGTTTCAGGCAATGTTAAAGTCCCCTGCCCAAGGACACAACCAACCAGCTAGCAACCGTTTCGAGCATGCAACTCTTTTGGCTGAAAGGCGAAGCACTAAATCACGTAGCTATTTAGATAGATCCCAGCTGTTTTTGCATTTGGTATTGTAACAAATTCCTGTGTTATAATGCCCACTGTGTTTTACCAATATCAAGCATGAATAAGTATTTTAAATCCTACATGTTGACCTTTCAAAACCTTCAGGATTTTAACATATTTTCCACTAAAACTTCTAATTTTTTTTACTACCTGACCAGTTTGCTGAAGGACCACTCAAAAAACAAACAAGCACAATATTCGGCCTGTTTATGCAGCCATAAAAGTTTAGGAGCCTAGTACCTGTGATATAGAAGACTGCCTCCCAGCCCAAAGAGCTGGTGATCAAACCAGCGATCGGGAATACGATGACATTTCCGGATGACACACCTGCGAAACTTATAGCAAGAAGACGACTTCTTTCAAGAGGAGGTGCCCAGATCCCAGTTGTATACACGATAAGAGGTAGAGTAACACCCTAGTGTGTGGATCAATAGTTACGGCTGCTGACTTATATATATAAATTATACAAAAAAATTATTAGCGGACCCAGCACGGTTGCCCATTACCGACATTGCCGCTTATATTAAATATTGAGTTTATGCGTAACCTACTTGTGTGTGGGTACAAGGCTGAAAGGTTAGCATGTATATAGGCAGTATATTAACATGGACCTAGTTAGCTGTGTTCGAAGCAAGACAGGATAAGATATTCATGTTTATCCCTGTGAATGGAAAAAACCAACATGGTTAACACACAGGCAATCGTCATATAACCTCGCACCCGCCGTCGAGTTACCAGAGCTATAACTATGTGTTGTGTATGATTTACACAGTCCTTTAGTAGAACCCATTAATCAGCTGGGTTCATGTAATGCCCATTAAGTGCCTTGGACACAACCGACTAGCTAGTGACCAGTTTCGAACCTGCAACCCTTCGACTGAAAGGTGATTCACTATACTCCCAGACTAATCGGTCCGACTAAAGACCTGGTAAAATAAAATCTTACAAACCTGTAGAAGGCCAATCGTCACTCTCAATACAACCAGTAGAATAAAGCTGACATGAGCGGTAATTGGGATAAGGAGTGTTAAAATGGATGCGAGCAACGAAGTAATGCCAAAGGTCAGTCTGATCCCGAAAACCCTCGCAAACCATGCACCAGGGACATTTGACAATGTGTAGCCGTAGTAGTAGCATGATAGTAATATACCTTGTTGTGCCAACGACCAGTCGAAGTCGCCTTCCTGTGAGTATTTATGGTGAGATGCTGGTTCAATGAAGATTTTTATCGAGCTCACTTTCGAACCCTTAATGGGCTCTAAATAAGGCTTTTCTTAGACCCAAACCTAATTAATTATTATTTCCTTTATCCACTTATCGTCTTATAAAAACACAGCGGAAAATAGAAGAATATAGTAGCGTATGTGGAAGCAATTCAATTTCTTTGATTTATGATACAATGAGAGTGACCAAATTACTTGCTGTGCGCTTAATTGTTACTTAATTGTTTCTACAAGCATAAGCTGATGGGCCCCTTAGATTCCAAATCAAGCTTATCATCCATGTGCAATAAAAAAAGAAATAATGTTAAAGGTTAAACATTGTTCAGTCTTCTCCCTTTAATCTATATATTGCTGCTAGTTTAACTGTTTTTCCATCGGGTAACACACATCACTTGTATTCACAGCTGTACATAATTATGGTTTCAAATGTAAAAGTGTTTCGATTGTTTTTTAAATAAACCTTTCCTGTTATTGTTTAGGCTACTTAACATTAGGCAATTAGTTTGTCTCTCATTATTTTGTTTCTGTGTGTTTAACAAATTAACATGTTTGATTTGTACACATATTCTAACACATTTCACGTATTCTAACACATTACACATCACTGAAATGCGACTATAATCAAAATAATGCTTATAACGGTTTATATCATGAAGAAAGAAAAAGCACTAGAGCCACGGGTGTCGACTATGCACAAAATTAATTACATTCTCCGGTTAATATACAATGAACGCAGATTGAATGTATTTAGCATTTAGGTTCAGTTCAGGCATAACTAAGTCATGCTATATTGCTATCTACCACATCTAAAAGTTTCAAGCTAATCTGAAAAATCCTTTTATACTGTAAGGGTATTAAGCAAAGTAAGTAAAAAATGAGTACCTTTTTAACATCTTTGTTAAGTGGACTAACGACATACACAATTAATTTAAATTAGGGTATGGTATATAAAATTCAGTTGGTCGCTATGATCACGATGAAAAAATGCTAAAAAAGTATTTCACCAGTCTAGGGAAATCCTCTAGTGTAAAATTCCCAATTTTGAGAACTGGAATATATAGATTATGTTATCTACCATATTTAAACGTTACCATTTCGGATCGACAAGACACACCTGTCATGATTGTGGTAAAAAAAACTTACAAAATTTGGGGTATTACCTACGTAATTAAAAAAAGAATTACTTTTTTAATATCTTTGGTTCAGGTAATTAATATGATCTATGGGAAATAATAGGGAACTCCCTACAATCAAAGTTAGAGGTAAAGTTATATAAAGGTTGTTAAGTTACCATATCTAAAAGTTTTATTTTCATTTGATAACTCATTCTACCTCTAGATAGGCCTAAATGGACGGACAAAATCGCCCGGTCAAAGCGTTTGACGAAATAATAGAAAAAACGGACTTAAACAATATGTTTCTTATTTTTTACAAAATGAACCCGTAATCAATTCATAGATGTACCAAAACTTGTCTTGCATCGCTGTGAGTTGTGGTGTTATAAACAACGTTCCCACACGGTTGCTCCCCAGTGTAGTTCGGTGCCATTCGCCCTGGAGAGGAGTTGTTGACGCCAACCATCGATATTATCGCGATATTGAGGGAGTTCCGAAGGGAATAAAGATTGGTTGAACCGAGCGCGGCCATCAATGCCACGACATACCGGGCCTTGATGTAGCATCTTGAAGTTTGTTTCTGAAGAACGAAATAATAAGTGATAATGTACGGCGCGGTATTTTAGTCATACGGCTGTTGGATCATTTAAAAGAGAACAGAGTATAACAATAACACTCTACTAAGCGAATTTGCAATGAGCATTGTGGCAATGGCCCGATTCCGGTTTATATATATGTATTTAATTGAGAAAATAGCATTATCAGCATGATTGATAGATTTAATAAATATGGGAGTTTGCAAATAACAATCGCTCATGCCCGGTACCCATGTGTGAGAAGTAGGGCGAGCTTGCGGTAACGGCAATCGACGAAGCATTGCATGGTAAACAAATCATTCAATTGTTCAACTTTTTAAACGGGCAATGCTAAATGGTGTGTACGCGAAACCAGTAAAACACAAAAATGCATACTAATCTACAATAACCTCTGTTTTTAAAACTAAAGGAACGCATACGTTTTTAATATTAGAATCCGGAGGATTTTGCAATATTTGCTATTTAATTGCAGCAATTTCTTATCGCCACATTTAGA
>CH003394.1:21965-73804 GCA_000149265.1 Ciona savignyi
GTTTACTTCTTTTGACGTAATCTAACTTTACAAATTCATAACCGAGCCCACTGGAAATGGGATTATTTGTGTGGTTTAGGGGACTAGGTTTCGATGATCGTTATTAAGATTGTTAATAATATTCAAATCTGTATATGTATCCGTTGCTTTTATATTTTGACCACACGATCGTATATGCGGAAAGGAATGTTACAAAGCATATATTCCTATGCTAAACAGTCAATAACATCTGAATCAGTTTGTGGGTTGCCCATAATAACTACCTATTCCTGACTCAGCTCTTAACGAAAATGAACGTTGAAACATTTTCTTGGTAAAAACCTGCCTTGGTAACAACTATAGCTTTAGTTTTCCCTAAATGAGTCAGTGGTTCTAACTCGGCCGCAAACGTAAGTTCTTACCTCTTTTAAAGTTTCATTCATTTTAAAGAGATTTGGACCGCTTCGTAAGAACGTTTTCCTTGGGCCGATTTTTTATCCTTGATTTCTATTTGCTTCGTTTAGATGTGTTTTCACTTTCTTATTATCACTAATCAAGCAGTGCCTATAAAAATAATTAAACCGTTATCATGCACACGGCCAAATTAAACGGGGTACCACATTTCGTTTCTTCCTTCCTTCTAAAACCAGTTAAATATTCTGATACTCGGCATACATTAATATGCTTTTAAACCTCAAGTCAAAGCAGTAACAGGGTTCACGTATTCTATTTGCACTATTTAACACATTGGTGTGATGGTTAAAAATGTCGACATCTCTCTATATTCTTGCTTCTATTTTTGTCCTAACCATTTCTGAAAGCTTACGTCCGTCGACAAAGCACTTACAAAAACATTGCAGAAAAACTGGAAACACAGAAGATCGACTAGACGGAAATTGCTATACAGCTGTCTAAAGGCCGATGCACACTTACGGCGATGGCAAGCGATGAGAGCGATGCGAGCGATTACTTTGACGTCACGTCCTGTATCGCCGGGCTATCGCCCGCTATCGCCCGAGTAGAAACTTGTTCTAATCCATCGCTCGCATCGCTCTCATCGCCGAGGTTTGGCGGGAAATCTTAAAAAATTTCGCGCGTGCAAAAAATGAATCCAGAAGAAAACTTGGGACATTTCGGAATATACCAGCACGGAGAAGTTAGATTTCAGCAAAATTTTAATTAAATTGATACAAAACTACTCGGTTTTAGTTTGTTACAGAAATGGGGGCTAGTATATGATGCTCCGTACAGCTCAGATTGAAGCGAAGAAACGAGAGAGAGGAAAAAGGCAATGACGTTTCGGGGTTTTACCTTTTATGATAAACCACTACCAAACAGTATCGGTGTTCATATAAAACGCTATAAATCCGCTTGTAGTTGAGCTATTTACAAAATTTTTGCACCATTGGAAAGAAGAAGAAACCTGCTACACGACCATTCACAAAGCAAACCTCCATACTCATCATGCTTTGTGTATTACCCTTCCAAATATGACCTAAAAGCGATCGTATAATAAACCATTTAAATGCACGAATATAGTATTTATTTTTACATCGAATTAAGCAGGCATTATCCAGCTATGACATATCCAAAAACTAAGTCTTAATCTTCTAAATTTTTCGCAATACAGCTTTTTACGCACACCCTCCTTTTGACGGTTTTCGAAAGAAATCGCCAACCCATTGTTTCGCGAACCTTATGTACTATCCCCCACGTGTATAAAACTACATAACTTGACTTGTAGTGGGTCTACATACACAATCTTGGTAGCATTGGAAAGAAGAAGAATCCTGCTATACGACCATCTGCAAAGTAAACCTTTAAATTAATCATTCGCTTAGTAATACACCTCTCAATATGACCAAAATGCGATCGTGTAAGTAACTACTTAAATGCAGGAAAATATAATTAATTTTTATATTGAAATAAAGATAATTTATCCAGCTATAACATATCCAAAAACTAAGTTTTAATCTCCTTTATTTTTCGCAATAGAGCCGTTTACGCACACCCTCCTTTTGACGGTTTTCGAAAGAAATCGCCAACTCATTGTTTCGCGAACCTTGTGTACTCTCCCCGGCAAGTATAAAACTACATAACTTGACTTGTAGTAGGTCTACATACACAATCTTGGCATCATTGGAAAGAAGAAGAATCCTGCTATACGACCATCTGCAAAGTAAACCTTTAAATTAATCATTCGCTTAGTAATACACCTGCTCAATATGACCAAAATGCGATCGTGTAAGTAACTACTTAAATGCAGGAAAATATAATTAATTTTTATATTGAAATAAAGATAATTTATCCAGCTATAACATATCCAAAAACTAAGTTTTAATCTCCTTTATTTTTCGCAATAGAGCCGTTTACGCACACCCTCCTTTTGACGGTTTTCGAAAGAAATCGCCAACTCATTGTTTCGCGAACCTTGTGTACTCTCCCCGGCAAGTATAAAACTACATAACTTGACTTGTAGTAGGTCTACAAACACAATCTTGGCATCCTTGGAAAGAAGAAGAGTCCTGCTATACGACTATCTCCAACGTAAACCTTTAAATTAATCATTCGCTTAGTAATACACCTCTCAATATTACCAAAAAGCGATCGTGTAATTAATTACTTAAATAAAGGAAAATATAATTAATTTTTATATTGAAATAGAGATAATTTATTCATTTATAACATATTCAAAATTTAAGTTTTAATCTCCTTTACTTTTCGCAATAGAGCCGTTTACGCACACCCTCCTTTTGACGGTTTTCGAAAGTAATCGCCAACCCACTGTTTCGCGAACCTTATGTACTATCCCCCACGTGTATAAAACTACATAACTTGATTTGTAGTGGGTCTACATACACAATCTTGGTATTATTGGAAAGAAGAAGAATCCTGCTATACGACCATCTACAAAGTAAACCTTTAAATTAATCATTTGCTTAGTAATACACCTCTCAATATGACCAAAATGCGATCGTGTAAGTAACTACTTAAATAAAGGAAAATATAATTAATTTTTATATTGAAATAGAGATAATTTATCCAGCTATAACATATCCAAAAACTAAGTTTTAATCTCCTTTATTTTTCTAAATAGAGCCGTTTACGCACACCCTCCTTTTGACGGTTTTCGAAAGTAATCGCCAACCCATTGTTTCGCGAACCTTGTGTACTCTCCCCGCAGCGTGTATAAAACTACATAACTTGACTTGTAGTAGGTCTACAAACATAATCTTGGCATCATTGGAAAGAAGAAGAGTCCTGCTCTACGACTATCTACAAAGTAAACCTTTAAATTAATCATTCGCTTAGTAATACACCTCTCAATATGACCAAAATGCGATCGTGTAAGTAACTACTTAAATGCAGGAAAATATAATTAATTTTTATATTGAAATAGAGATAATTTATCCAGCTATAACATATCCAAAAACTAAGTTTTAATCTCCTTTATTTTTCGCAATAGAGCCGTTTACGCACACCCTCCTTTTGACGGTTTTCGAAAGTAATCGCCAACCCATTGTTTCGCGAACCTTGTGTACTCTCCCCCGCGAGTATAAAACTACATAACTTGACTTGTAGTAGGTCTACAAACATAATCTTGGCATCATTGGAAAGAAGAAGAGTCCTGCTCTACGACTATCTACAAAGTAAACCTTTAAATTAATCATTCGCTTAGTAATACATCTCCTAATATGACCAAAATGCGATCGTGTAAGTAACTACTTAAATGCAGGAAAATATAATTAATTTTTATATTGAAATAAAGATAATTTATTCATTTATAACATATTCAATATTTAAGTCTTAATCTTCTTTACTTTTCGCAATAGAGCCGTTTACGCACACCCTCCTTTTGACGGTTTTCAAAAGTAATCGCCAACCCATTGTTTCGCGAACCTTGTGTACTCTCCCCCGCGAGTATATACAACAACATAACTTGACTTCTAGTAGGTCTACATACACAATCTTGGCATCATTAGAAAGAAGAAGAATCCTGCTATACGACCATCTACAAAATAAATAGTTTAAATAATCATACGCTGAGTAGTATCCCTTCGAATATGACCAAAATGCGATCGTGTAGGTAACTACTTAAATAAAGGAAAACATAATTATTTTTTATAATAAATTAAAGATAATTTATCCAGCTAAAACATATCCAAAAACTAAGTCTTAATCTCCTTTATTTTTCGCAAAAGAGCTGTTTACGCACACCCCCCTTTTGACGGTTTTCGAAAGTAATCGCCAACCCATTGTTTCGCGAACCTTATGTACTAGGGGTAAACTGAAAAATGATAAACTGAAACCTAATATTTGGATCAAAATCGCTGAAATGGATTAGACTGGTAGGTCACAGTTAAATAATACAGTAGGTTTTATGTGCTTAGGCTAGATTGCCTTGTTGTTAATTTTAATTTATGTTTCCATTAGTGCATAACTGCAAAAATAAGATAGGAATCCCTCCGAACTTGCTACCGGAAAGATAAATGTGCCACCAACACTGAAAAGTCGCTCTGCTGCATGCAATCCAAAGAAATGTGAGTTTATTATTAAATTTTGTCATTCCTGTTGGATCATCTTTGTCCAAAAAAGTAAGCTAAGACATTTTCAACAGCAACAAGTGTTCTACATTCATATAAAGATAGCACAAAATTTAGCAAGGTACCGGTATCGGAAAATATTTATTAACGGTATCGGTAAATATTTCTGCAACAGATTCTAAATGCTGACTCTAGGCTACTAATGCTAGAAGAATTGTGCTGTATATAACAATACAGTTTCTTTAAATTAACTTGACTTTTTAATATTTGTGGACAGTAGAGATATACCAGCTTTGTCTAAAATACAAGTTTTGGGTTCAGGATGTCGGAATATGTGTCTAAGTTTAAGGTGTCATAAGAGTATTGTGTCGGTTTTGGTAATACTGCCTACCGGTACTCAGGTTTTATATGACCTGTAGACCTATTTATTTGAATATTAACTTATGAAAATCCCTGTGTTTTGTAGAACATCATTTAGTTTTTTATTAGAATCTTGGTATTAGCACTGCTCTAATTCTTGGTAAAAATTTTAGAATCATGTGACAATGATAACATGACAGTGTTTATAGATGATGAACCAATTGTACCTAAGGTTCCTGTGCAAAAAAAGAAGATTGCAGGATCCAATCAGCACACTACTTCACAAAAAGTGGGGTTCGATTTTATTAAAGATGCCATAACTTCAAATGGACAGCTATTATCACATTTAATGGAAAAAAGCTGAAGACAAGACAACTATTTACTAATCTGTGATTTTGTTGCCTCAAAGTTGAGCTTAATAGCCAACACAACATAGTATGATAAAATTGCTAAGAATAGTAACTAAATTGATACATGCATAGTAATACCTTTTAGGTCCAAAAAAGTTGTCCAGATTAAGGTAATCTCCACAACTACAAAAATAAATCATCAGTTTCTTTTATTACAATCAAATCGACTGTGTATTCGCAGAAATATTGATTTTAAAAGTTTGTTAAATGCTGTGCATACATAGTGGAATACTGCTGTACTTTCTTTTAACACACCGGAATTTGGTTTATTTCTCAACTATTTTGTTTAGGTGTTATGCTAGTAGTGTACCGGGTACAACAAAAGAGGTTGATTCCCGCAGTGCTGACAAAAAAATTTGCTAAACTTTAATTATCAGTATCGTCGCAATTCTACATCCTATTTGCTCCAAATAAAATTCAATTGTAATACTTTAGCGTAATAACTTTGTGCATTTTGTGTATATATAACATATGTTTATTATGCATTCTGTTCTTCAGTATTTAATGGGCAATATTGTCTTTGGTGGGCAATATTGTCTTTCAGCAGCAGGGCATCTTTTTAAGAAGTTGTAGAAACACCATGGAGCTTTCACATATTGTTCGACCTTTTATGGCATAGCAACAATTGGTCTTTGCATTTTACATTCTAGTATCTTCCTTTTCTATATGGGGACCAATTATCAAAAGTTGTTGGAAAGTTGACTTGGTTATTATAAAGTTCTTATTCCATCAATAAAGTGTAGCTTCTGTGTCAGGTTAAATTCTCCTCATATTGGATAGGTTTTGAAATATGGACCTAATCCAATGCTTCCTGATTCTAAAGACAAGTTAAACATTTGTTAGCTTTTAAATACATAAAGATTAAGTTCTGTAGAAATAATTAGATTAACCTATATTAAAATCACTTATCATTTACCAAATAAAGGTATCAGTATAACTGGTTTCTTTGTGCTAAAGGCATGATAACAAATCATCTTCATCCGGTTCATCTACGTTAAAGTCTAGGTATAAAATTTGCTAAAATACTACAAGGCTAACAATACATGCGCACGTTACCCGCCAAAACTGACAGGGTACCAGAAAAAGTATAGCGATGAAAGCGATTCATCGCTCCAAGTGTGAATGCCCTGAGCGATGATTTGTCGCCCACCATCGCTTTCACTTTATCGCCGTCGCCCGCATCGCTCTAAGTGTGCATCGGCCTTAACTGCAATTTCCTCTGTTATAAAAAAAACAACAATCATTAAAACGTATATTCTGTTTACTGGCGCGATTAGATTTATATATTCTGGGATTTCTTTCCAATTTTACGGTTTAGTGGAGCTGCAAAGACATCGTGCGATTAATCTATGTGTATTTTCCGGTGGTTTCCTTTCTACTTTGCGTTTCGGTGAAAAAAGTACGCGGTTTGCGCATGATCCTTGTGATTTATTGTTTTGTTTACTTTTAAAAGTGCTGCAGTAACCAGATTCTCCACTATTTGGTATTACCTCCAAAATACAAGTTGAACTAATTTTTATTCCTCGGTGTAATATGGGAATTCAGTGAAAATATTTTGAACATAACTAACTATACATTGGCATATTTGGTATAATAATAACATAGTGGTTCATAGTCCACATACTTCTATTAAATATAAGGAAACCGGATATCAATAAATTTACGCCAGCTGTCAGTTTAAACCAATTGTTTTATTATCCGGTGGCAATTTCCATGTTCAGATGTCAGTTATTATCACCTGCTGAAGATATAACACTACAGTTTTTCATGGGAAAGCTTTGGTCTATACAAGAAACTTTTTCATGGCCGCATTCTAAGTGACAACCCTTATCATGTGTTAACGTAGAGCAAGTTTTAACGCGAAGTTAATGCTGCCGGAGACTCTTCCGGTTGGTTAATACTTGGTTAACACATCCCGATTAGTTATGCCATCGCTAGACAAAACTAAATGTTGCAAACAACAACGTTGTTAACCGTTGATCCCAAACATTTCTTTCCTCTTTTTTTCTTTTGACACTTTCGTTGACTTTTTTTTCTCATTTTCTCTTGACACTGACTGTCCATTTAAAGATCAATAAATGTTGGATAATTTACTCAGAAATGTTTTACATTTGGAAATATTTACATTACTATAACTAAAGAAAAAGACGGCGGTAGCTGCCAAACAGTGACTTGGGCCGAATTAATGTAAACAGAGAAACATAATTAGTCTCCCGGGTTTTTCCGC
Source organism: Ciona savignyi (assembly GCA_000149265.1). NCBI lineage: Eukaryota > Metazoa > Chordata > Ascidiacea > Phlebobranchia > Cionidae > Ciona > Ciona savignyi. The sequence goes on from CH003394.1 coordinate 29,486, forward strand.
AATGCGAATTACATATTTGACAAAACCTAACGACACTGACACACAAAAAGTCTGCTTTAAAAGAACATGATATATAGCCTACATGTGGCGTTCAGATACTTGCAAACAAATAAAGTATTTTCGATAACAATTAAACGATTTAATACTAGTATGGTCGTGTGTAGTTATTGCAACTGATAAATATAAAGAACTATATACAAAAAGGGTCTTAGCAACTGTAAACAAACATTTCAACACAAAAATGTTTAAAGTTAAAAGCTCTTGTCAAGGGCTGTAGTAAAATGAAGCTAAATTCCAAAGCAGTCTGATTTAGTTTTTCATGGCTTCGGGGAATTCCCCTGGTCTTAGTAAATAAACTTTTGTTTTTACATATCTGGTTCATGTTATCTAACAATTATTGAATTTGTAATTCGATTTAACAAAACCTTGTTGGAAATGTCGTGGCGATATGGCTTACCTGTCATAATCTTGATTTAGGAACAAATCCTTTTGAGGTAGCCTATTTTATTTTATTTTTTCTCATTGGTACAACGGCGGCTACCGAACTAACATTCACCAAATCTGATCAAAATTGGGGCAGCTGTTCTAACGCTATGCTCAAAAGAAGCATTAAAAAAAACATTTTGGTTTTTAACGTTCCATGGGAATTCCCCTGGATTTATAACCCAACATTTTGGTTTCAGCATATCTAGACCATGTTGTCCAACAAAGAACATATTTTCATTGCGATTCTATTAGTCCTTTTTGTAGATGTCGAGGCGACATGGCATGTCTGTCACAATCCTGATTTGAGAACAAAATCCTATCTTTATTTTTTATTACTTCCAAGTGTTAAATCAGTGGCTAATGCACTTACATTCCACCAAATCTGATTAAAATTGGAGCAGCCGTTCAAGCGCAATGCACAAAAAAGCTAAGATTTATAACCCAAAATTTTGGTTTTTGCATATCTAGATCATATCGTCTAACAGTCAAACCTTTGACAAAAAAAACGGACAAAAACAATGTGTCCCATTTTTTCCAAATGCGACCCATAATAATTTATACAACAAATTTGTGGACAAATGGTTAATGCGACCGATCCATATACGATAAACTAAAAATTTCTGTGGAAAAACGTGACGAGCCCTACATATTCTAAACTAAGCTGGACAAACAAAATTTAAAGTCAACTCACACGATTAGAGCGTCCGCCGTCGGCCAACAGCTAAATGGTTAAGGAATCGAAACCAACCACTGGCAGACTACAAACTCTTGATAATTAGAAATGCGTTTTTTAATTTTTGTTAGGTTACAATAAGTATGTTTAATCGTCAAGTACTAACATACATTGTGTAAAAAATATAGCAATTTATATGACTGTTGGCTTCGTATTTACTAGCTTACTAAAAATATTACCAAAATTTTGTAATATATTTAATCCTTAAACAATAAAAAATAAAAGTGCCAGATTAAACGGTTACTCTGCAGTAGTCGTTGTTTTGTAATTTGTGTTAAAAAGTTATCAAATTGACAAGTAGTTCATGTCGAAATTAAAATTGCGAAATGTTGCTTAACGTAAGTTGGCTAGCTTTGCCCTGATGTATTTTCCATAACAAAAAAAGCATACTTACAAGATGTTTTTTGAAAATTATATATTTGTGATTATAGTATAATTCGCATTTACAGATCAAAGCACTACGACTAAGCGATCCGTTTACCCGTGCAGACGGGCATAGTTTTGCATATTTCGCTTGATACCGGAGTATATATCATTCGTGGCCACCGAACGTGAGCCGTAGTAGTCCACGAAATTGCCTTTTGGGTTCATAAGGTACATCACGATAGTGTGGTCCACCTGCAAGAATGGTCGGTTAAGTAATTGGTCAGCTGAAAGGTTGTGGGTACGAAATCAGCCGCTTTTTGGTCGGTTGTGTCCATAGTTTCTAAAACTGTACGGTCGTGTGGACGTATGGTAAATGCGACCAATACGAACCGAATTATTTTCAAAAAACGGTCTTAGCAACGAGCACATTATATGTCCACAGCCGAGCCGGTAAAACAAAGAAAACGAATCGAAAGAAACTGTAAGCCCAGTAAATGTCTGATTTTCTACAATTTTTAATTAAACCTTGTTTTTGAGTCATAAGCATTTTGTGGTCAGTGAATCAAGATGTTGTTAAAGAAAATAAACAAATTGTGCTGGTATGCTACACTTACTATATAATCATTGTCTTCATCCTTAGGACCGGCACTGTAGTAGACTCTGAAAGCCTTGGACGCCTGTTTGATGTCCTCGGGTGTTCCGGTCAATCCAACCATCTTTGGGTGAAACTCGGAAACATATTCTTTGATCGCCGCTGGCGTATCTCGCTCGGGGTCCACGGAGAGGAACAATGGGAGAAGATCAGGAATGCTCTTGTCATTGTCTACAATATTTCTCATTAACTGAAAGCTGACGTTTATAGTCATCGATAAGGTAAATCGAGAATTTTTGTATCGTGTTGTATAATTTTATTCAAAACCAAATCAAATAATGATCATTTTTGTTTAACACTTAAACCAGCGGTTCCCAAACTGGGCGCCGAGACTTTGCCAGGGGCGCCACGAAAGCATGTGGAAGTTGCTGCATTTATTGTTTTTATCACAAAAAATACAGTGCATGTGTGTTACACCAGTAAAACGTTAATTGGAGATGTTGTTTAAGCCTGGTGTGCAACCCCATACACTGACATACAGTAGTCGTTTTACTTGTTGTTATCTCCCACAATTTGCTGACTAACATGGCATTGTTTTCGAATAATGGTTTGTCAAATAACTGCTTTGCGTTAATTGACGGTTTGTCACTTTGGTAGTTTAGTAAATACTTTTAAAAAGTTTGAATGGTTATCCAAATGCATACATGCAGTTTGAAAATTTTGGCTCTATGAGGGAGCCACCAAGGTTTAATAAGTTTACAAAAGGCGCCGCCAACCAAAAAAGTTTGGGAACCGCTGACTTAAACCATTGGGTTGAGGCAACATCTGCCTAATGCCTTGCCAAAGGACACAACGGCTGTTTTCAATCTTAACACCTTTTAGCTTTGACTATTGTATATAATTTAAGATTTGACAGCGGTTATTTAACAATTGTGATTGTTTGTGAATCTAGAATAATAAAAGCCACAGCACCGTAGGAAAGAATAAGATCTCACCAACAAGATCAATAATATCCGCCATCTTTTCCAATTCTTCTGGGCAGATATCAGGACAGTGGGTGAAGCCAAAGTACAAAAGAAGCCATTTGCCGAGGAAGTCTTTTTTACTGACTGCTTTTCCTGGAATATTTTTGAAATGTGAGCAAAAACCTAATATAAAGGGTAATTTGGGTGTAAATTAAATTCTTGTCCTCCAAATCGCACCCCTGCACTCTTAATGCAAAATAAAAATTGGCTTAACATGTCAACTTAAACTAAATAAACACGTCCTACCGGTTAGTCTGGTAGTTTAGAGCGATGCCTTTTAACCGAAAAGTTGCAGGTTCAAAACTGTTTGCTAGACATTCGGTTATGCCCTTGGGCAAGACAAATAACGAACATTCCCTGAACCCACCGGAATAATGAGTTCTACACTTCTACTAAATTGAAGGAATGTTTGTATCATACACAACACACTGCAATAGCTCAGGTAACCCTACGGTGGGCGCCAGATGATCGGAAATTGCCCGTGTGTTAACCCCCTTGGTTTTCCCATTCGTAAACATGAATATCCTATAGGGATAAACTTGAATAGCCTATCCTATAAAAAATCTTATGAAATGCTTATTTTACCATTTACAATGGTGCACTTTTGCACTATTTATATTATGCCAATGATTTAAAGCTAATATGTATTTTCATACTTATGAAAAATGTGAAACAAGTTGTATTTCCTACCATTGTGATCAATAAGGTTGTAATCTTCTGCTCCAATATCAGTTTTGCTCAATTGTGTTTCTCTTTCCAGAAGTCGTTCTGTTTAAATCCAAATCATCACAAAAATGTTCTATTCATGCAGTGATACAATACTGGAATATAGCCTTGTGGTTGGTGTAGTGATATTAAGGGTAAAAATCATGACTGAGCAAGTTAGATTTTAATATTTGCAAGACTAAAGGATCCATATAATAGAATCAGGATTTAAAAAATGTGGGTTAACCAGTGCCACTCAACCATGTGCACAATTTACATATTTGAATATATTCTAATTATATAAAACATAAATAATTTAAAAAAGTTTTGTGATTTTTTTACAATGCTATAAATAAAAAACTTACTCTTTTTCTTTTTAGCAGTTGCAAGATAGTACACACCACCCCATATTATTAAGACTGCCCCAACAATTAAAAGTCTCTTTTTTATTGGCATAGGCTCCTCTGGTGGTCTCTCTGAATTGCTTCCAGTTGTGGAATCATTTTTAGAAGTGTCATTAAAATAAGTGTATGATTTCGAAAAGTTTCTTTTTACGATGTAATTGTGCGAATGGGTATACAAAAGTCGTTGGTGTGTTAGGGGGCTGTGCTTGTCCTGGGTGACTTTAGTCGCAGCCAATGATGCACTGTATATCTTCTCTCCAATCTATAAAAGCAAATCTTTTACATAAAACTGTGAAAGAGCTGCCGCCTTAAAAAATTACAATTATTGAAATTGGATTCATTAGAAATAATTGATTAGCTTTTAGCCGGGTTGGGCTGTAATTTACATTTGTACAACCAGTATGGAAAGCATCCACCATGAAACTTTAATACTATCATAAATGTATTTAAAAATAGATAAAGAATAAATTGTTAATAGTCTTTTTCTAGCGTATATCAACAGGATATGAAATCTTACTTTGCATTGACTGAAAGGTCTGCATCTTAAGCAGAAAGAGCAAAACATTTCTAATTTCTTGAATATCTTGTCCTTATTTTCATCTATAGAAAGTTAAGTGAGTTAAAATGTGAGTGTACTTTTTTACTTCTATAAATATTTTAAAGTTTGGTTTAATAGTATCACATCTACCATTAGCAAAGGGGGTGTCTCTCCGGCCCGGTGGTCTAGCGGTTAAGTGCGTCGCCTTTCAATCGAAAGGTTGCAGGTGCGAAACTGGTCGCTAGCTAGTCGGTTGTGTCCTTGGGCAAGGCACTTTACGGACATTGCCTGAACCCAGCGGATTAATGGGTTCTACCAAATTGAAGGAACGTGTCTATCATATACAACACACTCCAATAGCTCCGGTAACCCGACGATGGGCGCGAGGTGATCTGACGATTGCCCGTGTGATAACCCGCCTAGGTTTTCCCATTCACGGGGATAAACATGAATATCCTATCCATATCCTATCTCTAAATACTACAGGATCGCTGAGAGCGCTTGGATCACTTAGATTGCTAGGCCTATGGAAAGTAATTCTAACCCTGTCCCAATGCAAACACTAATCTCAACCCCAGAACTAACTTTAACCCCAACTCGAACATTAATATCATGGCTTTTGTAATTACAAAGTATAGTAAGCGATTCAAGTGCTCCATGCGATCCTGTAGTATTTGGGGGTACCGTAACAAAAGTTGTGAGGTCAAGACTTGTGACCTTGGACAATAAATAATACACTTGGCAGATATTGTTTGAACTCAGTGTATTGAACAGGAATCAGTAGGTGTTTTAATGTGTGATTGAGACAACCCTTCACTTTCAGTAAAGTAGAATGGACCACTAAGTTTATCTTTATATGATATACGTCCGTTAACGTTAAGGACTTCGGGGATTACTTTGGTTGAACAAAAAAACTAAAGCAAAATTTCCAACACATACAATATACTTTAGTAGTTGCCGTAATTGCAATCTAAAGCATGGAATAAAGTTAGCTTATCCGGCATCTCGGTACGATACGATGGTAACCTACAGCGGAAAAAGCATGGGACGTAACCACTTTAACCTGTGTAACGGTAGTACAATGGAATAAAAACCTAAAAATTTGGTGATTTTTGCGATTTCTTACGCCGTTGTCGTAAAGAATACGTAGGCTATCATCGTATATGGTTAAATAGTTTTTATCGTTGTTCCGCACTGACACTAAATGAACCAGCTGGTAGTAATTTAGGTTAGTAAATATTATTATTGAACTATTTCTAGTCTGGTTATGCCGATAAAGCAATATACATATATATTTATTCAACCAAAGCATGATTTTTTATCGAACTGGTCGATACACAATAAGGATGTATTTGTAATCGAACCAACTAGTGGTATTCCGCTTCCAGATTGAAGCATATTTTAGGGATCACCCACAAAGGGTTAATTAAAGTGAAAATATTTTTTTCTACACTAGATACAATAAACACGCTGGCGATCTCCCTACTTGTGTTTTTATAATGCAATAGCTCCAGTAACCCAACAGTGGGTGTTACGCGACCTTCAAAATGGGTGTGAGTGGATACCATAGAGAGGTTCGCCAAAACTCATGTAAATGGCAACGTGCAGTTTAACTTTATTTGGGATATGATAGGGTAGGATATTCATGTTATTCCCGTGAATGGGAAAACCAAGGGGATTAACACACGGGCAATCGTCAGATGACCTCGCGCCCTAATGTCGGGTTACCGGAGCTATTGCAGTGTGTGGTGTATGATTTACATATTCCTTTAATTTGTTAGAACCCATTAATCTGCTGGGTTCAGGCAATGTCCGTTAAGTGCCTTGCCCAAGGACACAACCGACTAGCTAGCGACCAGTTTTGTACCTGCAACCTTTCTGCTTAAAGGCGCGACACTAAAGCACCAGACTAAGATAGAGATAGGATATTTATGTTTATCTCCGTGAATGGGAAAACCAAGGGGTTAACACACGGGCAATCGTCAGATCACCTTGCGTCGGCGTTCGGATTTTGGCGACTGTTTAAGCAAGGTTGCTAGAAAACAAATTTATGTGTTGGAATACAAACAGAATAATATTCCCACAAACAAGAAAAAAATAATTATTTTGGACGCAGTCTACTTTATTAAATCACTTGGGTGTTTCCCCTAAACAAATTTTAAACAATAGAAATAACAACGTTCAATATCATGTGGTGATGTTAAGAAACAAAAAAAAAATATATAAACATCCCATGTCATTGATTTATTGATGTTCATACACAACACATTGATAGAATTTCAAATATAAGTATTTGTACTGATAATGAAACGGGATTCGCTCAAATTGTTTTTTCATAATACTGTATATATATACAAACACCACTTATATATAAATAGGCCTATGTGTACTGAGTAACTAGGAGCGAAGTGTCATAAAAGTCTGGCTGACAAGAACTTAGGTCAAACAGTAGTATATTTAAATAGGCTGGCGGATTTGGCTAAAAAATATTGTTAGTGTATTTTTTTATAATCGAAACGCTGGACTTTGAACGTTTTTTTCAACACATTAATCACCTGGATTTACGCGATAGCTGCTGAAACAATACGTTGCCGAGTTTCAGTTTCTTCAATTAATTTAATAATCACATTCTTGATTTTTTAATCTCTTCCGACTTAACAATTAGATTCTGCTTATTTTTAATATCTTCCGTTTCGGTTGATTGATCCCAATTTTGTTCTTCACTGGTGCCGAAAATGAGAAATACCGAGAGGGAAGCTGCCGAAATCCCAGCAATTAGGTAAAATACGATCTTCCAGTTGGAAATCGCCTGCAGATGATATAAAGGGATATAAAAGGTGTTACGCCACCTGTCTGAAATTAAACTTATATGATTCACTTACGCCATTTTTTAGTATCGCTGCTATAATCTGTGATAAATACATGGCCTGTGCGCAAGTCAAAGTGTTTGACATCGCGTACGCAATTCCAGAATATGAAGGAGACATATCCATCAGCGCTACTCGGTACCCAGAATCTATAAAAAAGATAGGATAGGGTAGGATATTCATTTTTATTTTCGTGAATGGGAAAACGTAAGGGGCGTAAACACACAGGCAATCGACAGAACCCCTTGCGCCCACGGTTGGGTTGCCGGAGCTATTACAATTCATTGTGCATGATTTAGACGTTTCTTCAATTTGTTAGAACCCATCATTTCACCGGTTCAGGCAAAGTCCGTTAAGAGCTTTGCCCAAAGACACAGCGAACTAGCTAGCTAGTTCCGCAACCCTGGGGCTGAAAGGCGACAAACTAAACAACCCAGCTAATCGGGATTGTTCGTAAAGATTCATAATGTTATATAATTACATTGATAAGGAACCACATACTTACAGTTACAGCTCATGAACATATAAGACGTGCAAAACAAGACGACAGCAACCAAAGGGTTACATCCCAGGTTGGGTAATATTATCATGGACAGGAACGCAAACCCAAACCCCACGGTAGAAAATACCTAGAAAAAAAAGAAACCACGGTAGAAAAATAAGAAAAAAGACTATGCTAAACCGTTCCTTATAATGGCTATAGTGTAACTTGTTTCTCTTACTTTTCGAATCGTAGTTGTGCGAAGCTTAGTTCTCGTCAACAAAAAGTCGGAGAGAAATCCACTCAATACCAACATGAAGGCAGCTAATGCATATGGCAAAGAAGACAAAAACCCGACCTAGAAGGAATAATACTGTACAAGAAAGCAGGGTGATGACAATGTAATTTATATTCTTATCACACATTTTGTAATATATATATCTTAAATCACCTAATATATTTAACTGTACATAGGGTGTATCTTAGTAAGGTTGGGTAAGGGTGGAAGATAGTTAAGATAATTGGTCAAACCGACGATGGCCTTTTTTAGTCCACCTCTAATAGAAATATTTAAGGATAATATATGAATCATAACAAGAAACAGATGCTTGTGCAAGAGCCACACAAAGCGTTAGATTGATTAGCAAAGAAGGAAGAGCTGTCAAAACAGGAAAGTTAACGACAATAAATATTAATCAAATGGTGAATAACAAATATGGAAACACGCAGCGAGACAATTTTTGTGGAAAATCGAATCGCCACACGTGCCCACTGTCGGGTTACAGAAGCAGTTGCATTGTGTTGTATTATTTTCTCTTTGTGTTGTATTATTAAATCTTACAAATTTTGTAAGATTGAAAAATATCTACTGTTTTAGTACAACCCATTACTTTTCGACACAAATGACTGAGCTAACCGGTCGGACTTATTTTTCGACTTTCGGCGTCCAAGGCCCCTCTTTGTATCAGTAACACTAAAACTATGTTTCATTTAAGGTCGGCAAAATAAAACTTACGTTTTTAATACTAAACCCGAGCACTCTTCCAATATACATTGGCAACCAGTCACCATTAAACGATATTTGCCAGTTTTCTGCCAAGTGTGCAACCACCGTTGACCAATAAGCTTTGCTTGTCAGAATCTTCCGCCAGGGCACCGACCACAACCGAAGTTTCTGCATGAATTTGCATGAAAGGTTTTCAGATTTTAGTAGGGGCTTTGTGTCAGATTTTAGTAGGGGCTTTGTGTCAAACCATAAAGTAATAAAAAATAACTTGTATCTGTTTTAGTTCAGATTGTAACCATTAAAATATGAACTAACTGGCTTTTTCCACGCCTGTGAGAGGCTTTCAGTTATATACTTCTTCTCCTCCTTCGAAATGCGAGGATGCTCGCTTGGAGAATTGTGAATAAGGAGGATCCAAGCCAAAGAATACACGCAACCAATAGCACCTGCATGGAAAGCACGAACAATACTAAAAAGTCGTTCCTGGTGTTAGCTTACTGGCAGGGCGTCGTGCAGCCAGTCGATGGGTAGTGTGAACGAAACTAGCCGGTAGCTCATCGTTCGTGTCTCTGGGCAAGACAGTTAGCGAAAGGTTCCTAAACCCAGTGGTTTAATGCTATGGCGTCTTGGTATTTAATAGATTGCAGTAAGTTTGTTAATACGACTTAATGCCGTATTTTCATGTTCTCGTGCCGTGATTAGCATGTATTGCGGTTATGTGGTTTAAACTGGGCCAAAGATAAATAAACCAAAAACTAAACTAACAGCACGATGTAATCTGACAAACTATACACATTTCCCATGCCGAAGGATCAATATAATTATCCTATCTTTCCCTTGGTCAGAAATTATTACTTGCCTGTCACATAAAATACACTCTCCCATCCAAAAGCACTGATAATCAACCCAACCAAGGGGAAAACGTACAGATTGCCAGATACAACTCCCACGAGGCTAACCGCCAAGTGCCGTGCGCGTTCATGCGGCGGGGACCAAATTGCGATCGCAGCGATGACAATTGGGAAAGTTACTCCCTAAGATATATGTTTTGTCTCTATTATATTTTCTCATCACCTTTGTGCAAATGGTTAAGTATATTATACTGGTAAACCGAAAAAAAAGAAGAGAAGAAGAGAAACACAGACTAAAATGAAGAATAAAATGTTCGCTTCTTGGTCAGAATTAATTAGACCCCAATATATATTTATATATAGGTTACCCAAAAAAATAATTCACCAACCTGTAGAAGTCCTATAGTTACTCTCAGAGCGACCAGACACGCGAAACTCAAATGAGCAGTTACCGGAATCAGTAAAGTTAGAATCGACGCCAGCAAAGAGCTCAGTCCGATAGTTAACTTGATTCCAAACCTTTTGGCGAGCCAGGCACCAGGGATGTTTGAAAGGGTATAACCGTAGAAATAACACGACAACAATGTGCCTTGTTGCAGTAAAGACCAATCGAAATCGCCGACCTTAAGAAAACAAGTAATATAGCGGGTTCCATGACAACTGAACCCCTTACAACTGAACCCCCTACAACTGAATCCCTACAACTAAACCCCTTTACAACTGAACCCCTTTTAACAAAACCCTTTTAACTGAAAAGGGGGTTCAGTTGAAAGGGGTTCAGTTAAAAGGGGTTCAGTTATAAGGGGTTTAATTGTAGGGGTTCAGTTGTAAAGAGTTTAGTTGTAGGGGTTCAGTTGTGAGGGGTTCAGTTGTAAGGGGTTCAGTTGACTGCTCACCAATATAGCGTGTATAGGGTTATGTCTCGTTATCACCAGGAATTTAGAAACGCGAGAGGCGTTATGGGAATCCAACGGATTAACTTGCGGTTACAGTCGTGCTACTATAAAGCAATTACACTATGTTTAATAAGATAGGGACATTGCTACCGTTATTGCTCAACCGTAGTGATTACAAGTAGCCTAATCCACGCTAAACACCCGGCCCAATGACACAACTGACAAGCGGCGTGCTTTTTGCAACATTTTGTAGATGAATATTAACTGGCCGAACATTTATTGCCTATAATGCCTTTGAGGTAATGTATCACACAAGTTGGGCTAAAGGATGCGAACGTGCAGCAAAGACCGTATTTTAACAGCGGCAACGAAGACGTTACCATCGTACACGTTAAATTAATTTACTAGCTTAAATGGGAGCAAGTTGGGCTATCTGGCAGTTGTAAGGTAAAAGCAGTTAGGTCCGCCGTTTAAAATAATATTTTGTCGGCGTTGCTTGCAGAGAATTGATGGAACAAGAACGATGGCAATGTCGCCAACATATCAACTACAATAATAAATTAAGCCATCCTATACTGTCATGCTGGTCCTATAAGTGCTGCAATGTTTACAACTTAAGCATATTTTTACAATGCTTCAATCGTTTAGGTATATTTGTGCAATGTCTACCGCGTGTAAAATTAAGCAGTTAGTTGTGCTAGGTTGTCGTCATTTTCTGATGAAACGTGTCATGCTTATTTATATTTTGTAGCTTTTTGACTTATTATTCAGGAATAAAGACGACCTCACACGAGGATAAACATAAAAAATATATTTTTCTTAACTGCATATAAGATAGGGCGAAAACATACAATTGACTATGACTACTTCCGGCACCTTATAGAAGCCTTAAGAATGTTGCAATTTTATTTTATTTTTAGGTTCCCTGTTAGTAAGTTTCGAACCCATAATGTGGCAGTCATTATCAGTCCGTTTTTAAACAATAAGTTTTAAAATTTATACCTTGTAATGGTCAACTTCTTTCGCGGTGGAATTGCTGTGGTGCAGTTGTGTGCAATGTGTTATTACAGCGCCATTCTCTAATGTCGCATTGAAACCCTCTGCAGTAGATGTCGTATTCGGCATGCCGGTCATAGATAGGATAGCAATGCTCATGGAGTTTCGAAGGCAATATACATTAAGCGAACCCAGAGCGGCCATCAATGTAAGGACATAGCGGGCCTTTATATAACAACCAGGGCTGGGTTCCTAGAAAGTTTAACACTTGTATTTTTCTGATATAAAGTGTACAAAATGCCCAGTCGCTCGGGTATGGGCAAAATATACTTTTTCCTGAAAGCGCATAGATTAACATTTAATATGTCAATTACCACAGTGAAATACCTAAATAGCATAATTAGGAAAAGTACATTTTTTGCGATGTATAACCAAAACAACAGAATATAAAAACTTAAGTAAACAAAGATAAGTTTAATAAAGGAATGATGTGACAATTTACGAGTTTGTCACCTATGTTTTTTTGCAAATTTTACTAATGGAGATATACAAAGCAAATTCTTCTGAATAAATATAAAGTAATAACACGTTACCTCTCTAAGAAGATTCGTACCCATTCTTCTTTCGACGTGACAATTTTAGTTTGCTTGATCGTAAGCTCTTTCCACAAAGATACAAATGTTTACTGAATATTCCTGCTGTATGTTTTGGTGTTGAATTTCGAGTTAATTTTAAGGAAACGGCGCACACTGTGTAATTCAATCTTATTCTCAAGTCTTGGTTATACTGGTAGTATGCTCAATTTTCTCTGTGTGGTTGTAAGTGTGAAAATCAGCATTATTTAATGATCAATCTACGGTGTACCCACTGTTATATTCGCGTGTTATTAATTGTCTACAAGTTTTACCACCCGATTATTTATTCTTGCACTTGCTTTGATTAATTCAACTGATATTTATTGGCATATCATTTAACGCGAACACGGAAAAGTGCAAAAAAATATATCATTAGCCACAACAAAAAACATATCAAGATAGCTTGATATTATGCATGTTTTTGAACGTTTGCATTTTCGTTTTTTTCGTGCATTCAATAGCAAACGATACCCGAGCCGCTTACCTCACTGAGTGTATTGTTACGTAACAAAACATGAATTTTCCCATGTAACAAATGAAGAAAAAAATAGAAAGCCATTAAGACTAATCAGCATAGTACATACTGGTCAATCTTATATTCACTTCACCGACCGAAGTTAAGTATTTAATCGAAAGCGCCTAAATCCCCGTAATTTGAATATTGGTGGAAATTAACTGAATTCTTTGTAAAATACTAAACTACTACTCAAGATTGTACACAATTCATATACTGTACTTGTAACAAAATAATTTGTTTAAATTCGCAAACTTAAAGTACGCTCACAAATGTTTAAACGTTGAAGTTACAACGCTTTCCACCAGGAATATTTCGGAGCCTCACACATTGGTCTATCTAACTGGCATGTCACTTGGTATGTAAGCTACTCTACTGTATTAAGTATTTTATTGCAGCAATAGCGTAAATATCAGATATCAGCTTATCGATCCAGTTCCGTTTTCCGGCTTGTGGGTTGACGAGAAGCTGGATGCTTGTACAATACCGCTTAGTAGCATAGAACTCGTGTTATCAGTTTCACTTGTGCCGATTCTCGGATCCGACGGTTGGTCCAAGGCGTAAATACCAATTCGGTCTTCCTTGAGATAAGGTCCCCATTTCCGACGCGGTTTGGACGCAGCTTTGATGCGCTAAACAGAAATATAGTTCCCATCGTCAGGTCGGTTAAATCAGCGGGTTAAAATGTTGTCGGGTCGAAACCAGTCGCTACCCTGTTGTGTCATGGATTAAAGCACAATCCGGCTCGGCATACGGGTATTTTGACAAAATCTTTGTTTGGTGGTAGGTATTCCTTAATTAGGCAATAACACCGGGTATTCTGATGATTAACTGTGTTATACCTGCTGCGTTTTACCCTGAAAAAAAAACATTATAATCCTATCTTTAGGACAGGGCAACGCAAATTCCCCAAATATATATAATAACAAAGCTATTTTCAGTTCTTTGCCCGGACCGTTTTTGTATAGCATAGTTTATGTATCGGTCGCGTTAACTGTTCGGCCACGCGACTGTACAGCACACGACTGGTTTGCTATCCGCTCACCTGCAGGAAACTACCGCTGTTCCTTCCCACCTCTAGCGCCGCTCCCACCGGAATGCACAGGACACTGGAGGCGACTGTGAACCACCCGAGAACGTTGGCCCAGACGGGGAAACTATAGTCGTCCAGTTTCAGCGGCTTATAGTTTGCAATGCTGTAAACCAGAATGAACTGGAACAAACAAGTTTTGCTTTTGTTTTGGTCGTTTTTTTGTAACTGGTATTGTGTTCAATTAAAATATGAAATAAGCAGTTAGGCAAATAACCTATCCGAAAGTATTTACATGCATTACTAGTGTCATGCAACAGCACACCACTTAATCAAATGACTGATAAACCTTTATTTGAACGCTACCTTTAATAGAACACCACTATAAAGGAAGGGCTGAAAATAGACGAATGCCACCTCTTACAAAACGCCACTATAGGTGAAGGATTTAAAAATAGAGAGTCGTAGCGCTCAAATAGAGTTTTTACACTAAATATTATATACCATATATGTTTTTTTGTGTTTTTTTCTTCTAATGATGAATATCCCATTAAATGCCACTCCAAACAATTCGAAAATTAAATTTCCACCACCAATTACTCATCGTTTTTTGCGTTTGTCCAGTCATTTATTTATAGTCCAAGACAAATCATATTATAAACAGGACCAACGGAAAAACGAGACTTTAACTATCCGCCAATTTTTAAATGTTTCTGATTTCCGATTTTCTTACCGTCAACACAGCTGGAGATACAAGCGACCACGTGACTCTCCAGTATACGTTTGGCCGTCTTCCAGTCATCATCTTTATATCGTCACAAAATCGATTCAAACCTAAAAGGGTATAGGATAGAAATAGAATATCCACTCAAGGTCTTTTATGTTAAAGGATGGTTATTCAATTTTTATATTTTTGATTGTGAAAAAGACAGTGGAGTTATCACACGGGAAAACGTAAGATTACCTTGTGCCCACAGTCAGGTTACCGGAGATATTTCAGTGTTGTTTATATGTATATCAAAGTGGTTTAACTGCTTTAGTTTAACCCAATAATAAACTAGGTTTAGGCGTATATTATTACCTAGGTAAGCAACTTAATAGCTATAACGGGGGGCGGTTTTGACCAGACGGTTGTATTTGACCAAACTGGTGTCAAAATTACACTGACAACATATGTATTTTTACCGGGCGGAGATTTAAACCCTTGATGGTCTCAAGCCCTTTTTCTTTTTCATATAGTCGGTATATGAATTGGTTGCTTTAACCATTCGACCACTCGGCCGTATCAGTTCGAAAGTTGTTCCAACCATGTCAGCACACGAAACTACTTACCATAAATGTAAGATATTGAGAGCATCTCGACTATTGCGCACACTATTAGTGAATACGATGCAACGTAGCTATCTAAGAGATGCAGATAGTAGAATCCACCCTGGAAATTGGACTCGGTAGGATAGAATGGGATAGGATAATCATGTTTGATTGGGAAAACATGTATATGATTGATATATTTTTTTAGTTTTTAGTAGAACTCATAGTTATACGAGGTTCAAGGAATGTGCGATAAGTGCCCTCCCCAAGGACACAATTGACTATCCAGCGACCAGATATAAATCTGCAACCTTTCGACTGAAAGGTGACACGCTAACCCACCAAGCTATTTTTTATATCAGCGATTTCAAATGATTGGCGTGGATCTGAGAAATATTCGCTATGTGTTTTGCACAAGAAAAACAACCACAAAACAATGAGGGGCAAATTATTAAAGTGGTTTTATACTTACTTGTGTTACCAGCGGCAGTCCAATAAGTAACAGAAAAACGCAGACGGCCAGAGTGAAAATACATTTTTGGTGACGCAACTGGCGCGGGAACGCATCTGTGAGTGACGTAACAATGGTTTCAAGCGTAGCAAACTGAAAAGAGAATAGAATTGCTGGGTGTGCTATGTAGCTTAGATAGTCACCGGTGGGAAGTTCGTCACCGGTTACCGTTTCATTATATAATTACTTATTCAAAGCGTGAACTAGGTTGAAAGCTATTTCTCAACCAGTTACAGTTGGTTACTTTCTTCTTAATCATAATTTTAGGGGGGGGGGGTATTCATGTTAATTTGTTAATTCCGGGGGAAAGGACACCGCAAAGAGCATGAACACACGGGTAACGGTTGTGTTACCGGAGCTATTGCAGTGTGTTGTGTATGATTAATACGTTCCTTCAATTTGGTAGATCCCATCATTGGGTTCAGGCAATGTCTGTTAAGTGCTTTGCCCAAGGACGCAACCAACTATTCAGTCACCAATTTCGAGTCTACAATCCTACTAACACTTACCCATTGAGCTTATCAGTCTCAATTTAGGGCAAAAAATTGGTTTACAGTTACATCTTCGAAATATTACAAAGTAAGCGAGGACTGTACTAACCATAGTATCCAGTCCAAGCGTGAACAACATTAGAAAGAAGAGCACAGACCACAGAGGCGAAACCGGCATCTGCGTCAAAGCTTCTGGGTAAACGACAAACGCTAAACCAGGTCCTGTTTAAAATATGGGTTCAATTTAATAATTAAAATCTCTTTTTAATAGTTCTGAGGCAGTCACAGTACTAGCGCTACTAAATTCGCCCGGTCGAATAGCTTTGTCTGTTTAATCTTCCACTTTCGACCGTAAGGTAATGGTTCAAAACCAACCGCATGTTAGATGATTTTGTACACCCCATATCCATTAGATCAACCTCGATTTAGCGCCTAGATCTGATTAATATGGGTTAAAATACACGTATAAACGTCGTAATCATATACAACACAATGTAATAGCTCCAGTAACCCGATTGTGGGCAACAGGTAACATGACGATTTCCCGAGTAATGAGGTTTCTATGTTATCTCATTCAAGGGAAATTCATGTTAATCCTGATCACATAATCAAATAAATTTAATACGCAATGCAAAATGGAAAATACTGGATGCAACATGGTGTAATGAATTTGGCATAGAAAGGCATGGTTTCCGACGACGAACATCAGTTACGGATTTTTACGCGCAAGGATATAAACGGAGGGAATACAGAAATATACACCGAGTTCTACACTCCACTGCATTTAAAGAAAGGGCTCGTAATATCGCACTTTTTCTATTAATATCTTGTTTAAACTGATGTACGAAGGATTCTTCACAAGTCCCCAAATGACTGATCACAAATCAAAGAAGACTTACCGTCAGCAGCGACAGATGCGATGTCGGTTTTAAGCACGTGAGCCATAAATCCGATCACAGCGAATATGGTCACCCCCGCGAAAATACTTGTGAAGGAATTGGTAATGACCACGATTATGGAATCTCTGCGGGAAGTAAGTGCATATAGGATATTTATGTTTATCCCCGTGAATGGGAAAACCAAGGGGGTTAACACACGGGCAATCGCCAGATCACCTCGCACCCACCGTAGGGTTACCGGAGCTAATGCAGTGTGTTGTGTATATGCTTCAAACGTTCCTTCAATTTGGTAGATCCCATTATTCCTTTGGGTTCAAGCAATGTCCGTTAAGTACCTTGCACAAGGATACGACCGACTCTCTAGTGATCACTTTCGAACCTGCAACTTTTCGGCAGCACTAAACCACAAGACTAATCTAATCCATTGAACATTATGAACTTTTTCTCACCGGTAGCAGTTGTTGTTGAATTTATTGTAGGACGAAAGTGTGATTAAACCGCCCCAAGATGCCGACAGGGAATAGAATATTTGAGTGGCGGCGTCCTTCCAAACCTGTAAGTGAGCTGAGTCAAAATGAAATTATATTGCACGATCGTGTGACCGAATGGTTAACGCGACCGATACAGATGCCGACTCCTATAAAAAAATGTTTCTGGTGACGAGCACATCATGGTTCAGCTTGGTAAAAATGCAATTATAGGAAATACGGTTTAGAAATTAACACTTGATGAACGTATAACTGCCGGCATTTTACCTTGGCTGTGAGTAGTTTGTCCCATTTTGGGTTGAAAAAGTAAAAAACTCCATCCATCGCCCCTTCCAGCGTAAACGCGCGCGCCAGCAGAATAGTTAGAACCACGTACGGGAAGGTCGCTGTGAAGTAGACAGCCTGACGAACAAAATGCAAAATACATTTGATTAAGTATAACCATTTGTATTATTACAATTAGTTGGTAATATGCATTTGCTTTTTATGCTGATAGCAGCACTATTTAGCCCGCCAAGGTGACGAATGGATAGTCAGGACGACAGTTGATGGAAAATATTTAACCGACTGGGCTATCTGCGGTTAAATCATAGAAAATAAAGCATAAATCTCGTGTCCAATAGGGATTTTTTTACACTTACACTAATTTCCAATAGGACAATTCGATATTTTCTAATTATACCTTGCCCGATGACTTGATTCCCTTTATAAGACAGCCGTAGATAATAATCCAAGCGAGTAGAAGTATTAACGCCAGCTCCCATCGGATCTAAATAAATATATACTTTAAAAAGATTAAAATATCGGGTCAATAACTTGCAATGAGGATTTTCGTGTAATTTTTTTAATCCAGAATCAATAAGAAATTCAGTATTGATTCTGGAATGCATATTCTTAGCCATTACAGGATGCACTGTATAACCTTCGCGTGGCATATCGGAATCGTTTCCGTTCGGTGTACTTGATAGAGACGTTTCTTTAATTTGTGTTCGGCCCATTAATCTACCAAATTTAATCAACTTTAGTTTTTTAAGAAGTGTCTTTTACAAAAACAATAAATTGAAACAACGCGTGAATCATACACAACACACTGCAATAACTCCGGTAATCCGACGGTGGGCGCGAGGTGATCCGACGATTGCCCGTGTGTTAACCCCTTTGTTTTCCCATTCACGGGGATAAACATGAATGAGTTTATAACTCCACGCAGTCGGTTTTTAATGTCCTAATCCTAATAACTAATCTCTCGAACTACAGTTCGACGCACAGTCGCTAACCGAAGCTAGACCATTTTACCTTTCCCAAATTCTCAATATTATTCGTCTTTTCCAGAACTTTAAAATTCCAATATTCTTCACTTGGACTGACGCGCTTTGAAGGAAAAATAGTGGACAAGTTGGCGTTGAACCGTTGTGAAATATTGGTCGGAAGGTTTCCAGTTAGGTTATACGTCCCTGAAATGGAATTTTATGCGCTTAGGACTTAACCAACATCTGATACTTTTTCATCTGATAGTTTTAACATTTTTGGTTAATGTAAAATGTTAACAGATTAAGTTCCTAAATTATTTATTATAGCAAAAATGGAAACAAGGAAATACCTTGATTATGATTGTAATGCATTTACTTTTGTGTTACATATACATATATATATATATCAGCACAGCCATACACATCTATATTCCCAAATCTGCATTTCATCTATATTTAAATGTATTTTAAACTACACCGTTAATTTAAACTCTGATACATATGTTACAATGTCTTCTTGCGTTTGCATTTGTGGGTTGATTAACTACTGATCAATGATATAATAATAACCTATCACTATTATCTTTCTTGTTCAAACCCATTAGAGATTTTCACATACTTTTCTGATATATATACTGTGGTAATGCAGAGGAATAGGGTTAAATAAGTTCTATGCTGCTTACTGTTGGTTTAAGCATTTTATACACAACTATGACAGCTGACTAGAGGTTACCGAGAACCCAACATAAAAGTGTAACATATACGGCTAAACTGCTAAAGGCCTTATACCCAAATTTCAGACAGGTGCGTATTTTAGAATTTATGCTGTCGAACTTAACACTGTACCCGCAATAAAATGTAAATATGGCGGTATAACCATAACATAACTCCAATTGTAACTCTGACGCTTATATAACTATAAGGATACAGTAGTGTACGCGTGTAAGTATAAAATTTAAGCAACACTAAAAGCAGAGAAAGATTTGAGCAACACTAAAAGCAGAAAAAAAGAAGGAGGAAAACTGAGCACAAACGCAGGGTAACTAACTTTCACCCTGACTACAACACTAAACTTAACGACAGAACCAACTGTAACTGTAACTCTAACGGTATGCCCTTTTGGGATATTTTGGGGCGTTTGACTCTTTTCCTTTTTGTAATCCCTCTCTCATATATAGCATTTCGTGAAACGCTTCGAACTTACTGTTGTAGATGGAGGAACTATGAACGCATGCTTGCGTATTCCACTCATTGTTACAACGAGCCCACGGAAGTTCGCTGGTGAACGAGGAAAACAGGAAGTACAAGGTGTAGCTTATCACCACGTTGTAGTAGATACCAACGTAGACCGACACCACAACCATTGCAGCGCCTAAACCTTGATGGAAATGAAAGGTTTAAAACCATTCAATCTGAAGAAGTGTAATTTACACACTGATGGATAAGATAGGATATACATGTTTTATAAATGCTAGCAAATTCAAGGGATGTTAATGCTAGAAAACGTAAAGACGGTTACTAAACTGCCAGTCATCAGATTGTTTTGTTTAGTTACCAGTACTCGTGCATTGACAATTAATCGAGTAGTTCTATTATTTTAATTCAACTTATTACTTCACTCGGTTCAGACGATATCTGTGAAGGGACTTGTCCATAAACACAGCCGACTTACCAGCAGCGGCTTGTTTCGATCGAAAACCTTTCGACTGACAATCAGCGCTGGGTAACTGATCGCTATATGTACCCAGAATATACGGTAAAAACAGAACAATACACAGAGCCAAAACGTCTGTTTTTGTGTATTTATCCTACAGTAGGTTAAATTATCGCTGACTATGTAAGCAGTCAAGTTAAGGGGAATACTGTAATGTGTTTTTTTCTGTCATGGAATTGGAACAGTCCATGAGATTTGACTTTGATAAGACTTAATATGGAATTCCACTCACGGGCAAGTGCAAATAGTCGCTACGCCGTCCAAGCGTATACAGAACTGACAGATAGTTTTTTGCTGAAATTTAAGGTTGCCAATGCATCGCCTACCTTTAACTAACGGCACGCCGTTAAACGCCCCCAGTGGTCCTTGGCTGCAGAACTGCCCGAGAGAAACTTCGAGAAAGAAAATGGGCAACCCGGCTAAGACCAGCATCGTAAGATAGGGAATTAGAAACGCACCTTTAAATGACATTAACTGGTTAAATAAATATTGTATAATAATATAAATATTATAAAACTGATGCGCAAATTGTCGCTTTTAAGATTTGATATTTTTGTCCTAGTTTGGTTGGATAACGAAGCGCCATTAATTTCACTTTTGTATACAAGGAAAACGTGTATTCGCATTAACAACGCAGTACCGCAACAAAAGTTGCGAACAAATTTCAGGACAAGTGCGGGTGCGACACCGTTCCGAAAGTCCTTTCGAACTGTAGTCCTTAACATGTATTACCACAGCAGATTGCGAAATCTCAAATTTAACAAGAGCAGCACACAAAACTTAAGTTATGTAAAATTGGGCACTTTCCTAGCAAGGAAAGATTGCGTGACAAAACAAGAGTGCTAATTTCCATTTCATTAAAGGCACCTTTAAAAATACTTAATATAGATTGAATTGCAACTTACCGCCACCGTTTTCGAATGCAAGGTAGGGAAACCTCCACACATTACCCAACCCCACCGCATAGCCGATCATTGAAAGAAGAAACTCGGCTTTATTTGTCCAGTTTCCCCTTTCGCCAGTCTCGTCATATTCCTGAGGAAAATTGATGGAATAAATTAAAGCTTTTAAATAGAAAAAAATTACCTTCTAATATGATAAAAATATTTCGGCAACTCAGTATGCAAACCGTTAGCTAAAGGACTGCATTCTTAAAATAAAATATACACTTCCAAGCAGTGAGGTTATTTGCATTTTGTCAGCTATGCATCTTTTAACTCATACCAAAACAAAGATTACTTTTGGGGTAATGTGCATACAGGCAATGTTAAAAGGACAATGAAAATAATCTTATCGAATTGAGACGGTTTCACAGTGTAAGATAGTACCGTCTTCTTCCCGAACTGCTAAACGAGTAAAGAAATTCTTGGCCTAATCTTTGCCTGACCTCATCCAATTTATTATAATGTGGATTGACACTTATATAGCACCGCTTTTTTATTGATTTGGGCGGATAATTAAAGTATTCTCAGGGAGCGAGAAAATGTATAAGAAGGAGCATGGATTTTCGTGACGTGAAGAAAAAGGTGTATATACCTGAATCGTTATTTACCTTGGGTGAAACACACCATCGCTTCAAGCAGATGCTGCTACTTTCATACACATTACGGTTTGGGGAATAAACATTCTTCATCTTACCCTAGCACTTAGCAGACACCTATGTACACAGTTTACGTGACACGGACATTTTGTTCTACTGGTATGCATTATTTAAATAATGTACTGTTCGTGGTTTTAGCTAATGCTAGGAGACAATACTCCTGTTTAAAGGTTTTAGAATGCTGTGTCGTTGGTGGACGTTTATGCTACAGAACATTTAAAGCTCAGAGCTTGCAGAAGTTACCTCGTCTTGCATGTGGCGTTAATTTTTGTTTGTTTAGGCAATAGATTCTATTGGGTTAAATAACGTGTACTTGAGTGTCTTGACTTATGGAAAAATGCTGGGATCGACTATACCACGAAGTCCTAAAGGACGATCTGGCGTGCTATCACTAAGTCACTTTTCAAATCATAGAATAAAAATCATTTTAATTTACTATAAATCCTGGTTTATCGAATACATGATTTTTTTGTCAAAATGGGCCTCTTAAGAAACACTTAAATATTTTTTTTTATTTGGATCAAATTGGACGTAACATATGCATAAGGCTATGTTATCCCTACGCCCGCTTCTATAAAGCTCCAATCCATATTGTACATATAGCACGAACGCTACGAGATATCAATATTAACCCAATCGCACGATTTCACCACCCTTATGAGAGAAACATTACACCCTAAAAATGCGGAACTACCAGCACATTTTAGTGATGGTATACACTTCCTCTTTAGGCTTTAAAATTTTCCATTCGCGCTTGCGTGCCCACGTTCGAGTTTGTATACATACACATAGAGGCTAAAATAGCGTTGGTACTACTACCCAACTTTACTGTCGACTTTGAAGACACGTCTGTGTCCACCATTTACTCTTACGCGTTACACCAACTGCAAGCGTTGTAGGCTAAGTGTCTAGACGTACATTAGGTAAAATGTGAATATATAAAATCATGAGAATCGATTAAATGTTCGATTGGTGTAAGAATTTTAATTCAATGA
The DNA here is from genome assembly GCA_000149265.1 of Ciona savignyi. Taxonomy (NCBI): domain Eukaryota; kingdom Metazoa; phylum Chordata; class Ascidiacea; order Phlebobranchia; family Cionidae; genus Ciona; species Ciona savignyi. Next base: position 52,870 of record CH003394.1, read on the forward strand.
ACATACCGTTACGTAATCGTTATCGATTTTATTGTGGATCCGGAGCGGTAAAAATGATTGCTCAAAATCCAGTCCGAGTGGATTGCAACATGTTTTTAATCTCGTGTGTCACAAAAATGACGGAGTGCTCTTATGTGAGCATTATGTGCATCTAATAACGCCGTTTTAGGGAGTCTTGCAAACTAACATCGAATCATCAAATAAGAATCTACGGTAAATTCCATTTCCACAAGATTGTCGTGACTGTACTTTCTATTACTTTAAATTTAGTGTGCCTTTCCTTATGCCCGTGGTTGGCAACCTTTTGCACTTAAACAGCCATTTTAACCGATATTCCACAAAATAAAAATCACTTGAAGCCGCAAAGTTAATAATATTTTGACAGTAAAAGTTAAAAAACACTGGTGGATATAGGCGCGAGTGTACCTCTGTTTGTTTTACTTTTATACAGGTAATAAATGTATTAAGCGCTCCCTAGCAATAAAATGAATTAATAAGAAGCTGCAGGTCACCGACCTCTTCCCTATGCTGACCCTTTCTTCCGTAAATAACGTACAATAGTGGTCTCAAAAATTTCTATATTTTATTGTAGGCCTTACCGGAGAAATGACGCAACCGGCAGGTGCATTTGGAACGTCATCAGGCTTGCATCGGGGGCATCCCCTACACGTTGAAGGTGGTAGCATGGTGTACATGACTTGTCCTGTAGGCTTCTCTATGCTTATGGAAATTTCTGGATATTAAAAGGAAAATTACTCAAGGCAGCGTATATATATACCGGTTTTTTAATATATTATGCCGTTTAATCTAACAGAAAACTAAAAAACAGTAAATGAAAAATTATTAAGCGTTTTTTTAATTAAATAAAACAAGGCCAGGTTACCTCATTCTTGTATTTCTTCTCGTTCTAAATTTTCGTTTCGACGTGCCACATTACGCGGCAGGCATTCCATAAGGACTCACGAAATAGTATTTATAATTTTATTTCGTAAGTGTGACGTAATAAATATGATTGTTTAATCAGTAGATCAGCATAAAACTTTATTGAATAAGAATTTGATAAAAAATAAAGAAATGACATATATTAAAAACATTTTACAAAGGTACAGTACAGGTTGAGTTGTAGAATATAGCGCAAACAAATTTAAATCGCCTAAAATATAAAAAATAACGTATTTTAAACCAATTTTAGCAATAACATTTCTCCAAAATATAAAAACTGCCAACTATGTCCAATGTGATGAAACAACTTACAATTGTGACGTGATACTTCCAACCAAATGGCCTAAAATAATAATAATTTTTACTGACCGATGGGTTAATGAGATTTAAGAGCGAAACTTTTGATTTTGGAAGATTTATTACACATCCCCATAAAAGTGAGAAAATGTACAGCAGCAGAAAGCAGAAGGCGAAAAAGGACGACATTGGTAAAGGAGCTTGGACGGTGCAAGATCACATCGACGAAGTCAGAGGTTGAGAAAAATTTTGAACAAATCATTTTTTACGTAGATGGTATTATTTCAATACATTTGTTTACATCTTATTAAAAAGATGTTTTGCGATGCCGAAATGTATATGCGACTGTGTGGAAATATACAGAGCATTTTATAGGCGCCATAAATAGTTTCCGCCCACTATCTTTTTAAACAGCGTAATGACTTGTTTTAATAGAACTGGTATATGTATAGATCGCGTGAACCATTCCACCACATGACCAAACAATTGTAAGATATATATTTAATGGGGTTACGGTTCGAATCGTCACCAAGAATTGGCATATGTATCGGTAGCGTTAATCATTCGGCCACACAACCGTATATTTATTTGATTCATCTTTTTTACCGGGTCAAGGTTCGAAACCATGATGGGCTCGTCCCTAAGACCGTTTTTTAATAGATTAATATATCGGTCGAGTTAACCATTCGGCCACACAACCGTACTAGCAAACATTTTTTTTAACGAGCCAAGTTTCAAACCAATAATGGGCTCGTCACCAGGACCGTTCTTTTGTATAAGAGTCGGTATATTATATGTATCGGTCGCGTTAACCATTTGGCCACACGACAGGTAAACTGACACTAAAGCAGCGCGACCAGGCAGCATATTACACTTTCTCACAAAACGAGATTGAGGAGAATGAGAACCTGATCCGCAACCTCCGGGCTGAGATTAAGGAGAAGAGAGTCCAGCAAATGAAGCGGATGAACGCTGATGAATACGTCATCAGAGAGGGGTTCGCGGACGACCGGGAATCACAGCTGGCCATGCAGAAGTAAGATCGTGCAATCGGTGCCTGTGTTCTTTGCATTATTGTTAAACTTTTGTTTTTGTAAATTTATTGCAGTAATTCATTGCATTATTGTGTTCTTTGCATTTTTGTAAAACTTTTGTTTATTTCGTAAATTTAATGCAGTAATGTGTTTGTACCCACCGGTGGAAAATTTAAATTTCTAAAAGAAGACTAACGTCATAAGCGATTAACTTGGTGAAGTTTGGTTTCCGCAACCTTACAGCTGGTGGTAAGTGCGTTATTAATTGGGGGCACGTATAATTTTGGGCAAAATGCTGCTGCGGGATAACAAACTTTGTTGTCCCACCTTTTACATAATCATGTTTGTATCAATTATCAAGATATACGGTGGCCAAGGCTAAAACGGAGAAGTATGAACACGTCTTCGACAAAGCGTCGTTTCTCAATTCAACGAGGCACGAAAAGCGGCGGAAGCAACGGAAAATCGAGGAGCTGCAGTTCACTTTGAAGGATTTGAAAAGCTTGGCCAAATCAAACGAAGAAGACAAAAGCAGGTAATGCAAACGTTTACACATTTGCACTTATACTTTACATAATTGTCTCATCCTTATAATAAACAACATACAATATTAAAGTAAAACTGTTCCGATTATTCTAAAGGTGGCAAGGTACATATCATACTCATGTTTATCTACATTTATAAAACAGCGTGAAGCAGTATAACTCTGTCAAGCTAACCTTGTAGCTACTGTAGTGTTATTGCAGTATGTTGAATGCGATGGAGACATTTTCACCGTTTTTGTTTAACCCATAATCCATTGGGTACAGGCAATGTACTTTAAGTGACTTTTCCAAAGACACAACCTATAAGCTTGCGGTTAATGGCCCGAATATTTAACTAGTTACAACATGGAAAATCGTTCGGTCTGAATACAAGGTGGGGTGAATACAGGTACTAAGGTATTTCTGCAGCTTATTCGAGGTTAAAGATATTTCTATTTTTGGATCTAAGTTTTGAACCCATGAGGGGTTTGAACCTCGTCACTAGGACCGTGTTTTTATAAGAGTCTGTATATGCATCGGTCGCGTTAACCATTCGACCACACGACTGTACAGATATTTCTATTTAATGACTTGTTCTGAGTTTTAAGTGAACACTGGGTGGTAGATTGGGATCAAAAGTAATCGCCAGGTGTAAAGTTGTAGCTTTAAAACCTGGTTCCATGACAACTGAACCCCTTACAACTGAACCCCTTACAACTGAACCCCTTACAACTGAACCCTTACAACTGAACCCTTTACAACTGAACCCCTACAATTAAGCCCCTTACAACTGAACTCCTTTTAACTGAACCCCTTTAAACTGAAACCCTTTACAACTGAACCCATTTCAATTGAACCTCTTTACAACTGAACCCCCTTTTCAGTTAAAAGGGTTCTGTTTAAAGGGGTTCAGTTGTAAAGGGGTTCAGTTGTAGGGGCTCAGTTGTAAGGGGTTCAGTTGTAAGGGGTTCAGTTGACTGGTCACCTTAAAACCTAGTACCACTGGATTTATGGCAAGATCCAATTCCATTTCTTGCTACGTGTCAACAACATCAATGTATTTTACGCTTCTTTTGTAGCCAACGAGTTCGGACGCTGACAACGGCGCTGGACAAAATGAAAATGAAGTACAGTTCGGCCAAATACATACAAAGGACTTACAAACAGGTTTTGCAATAAAAATTATTATATGGTCAGACAATCTTGCATTTTTCGTCGGATTACCTGAACTATTGCATTACATATAAAGCTCCGTATATATGTCTATTTGATGTCATACTGGTTTAAGTAATGTTATAATAGCTCTCCGGTGCCATCGTGATATTATAGGAGTTATTGCGTGGCATATATGATTTACATTTTGCTAGTTTTGGATCAACCCACAATTTACTGGATTCAAGCGGAGCCCACTTAGTGCCTTGCACTAGGATAAAACCAACTATAGCAAGCGGATAATTTTTACCACAAACTTTCGCCTACCTAGACCGCTGGCTCTCTTGCCGAATGAGCTAACCGTCGGTTAAAACTAATGTGCGTATAATTAAATCACGCCAGTAAGGCCAAATTCTAACATTATACGTGCAGATACTGTTTCACATGGAGAGAGACAACCTTACCCTTCCCGGGCGACTTAGCAACGTGGAGCAGAATCTCCAGAGTATTCGTACTGAGCTCAAGAACGAGTTGGTTCAGATACAAAACGACGCAAAGACTGCCTATGATCAAACTAAAGTCGAAAAGGTTTGCGTCTTTATAAAGCAGCGATTGTCATTTGAATTTTCCAAGTTTGAACGGCAAGTTGACTCTGTATTATTGTTATTTTAATGAGCACGATTTGTAAAGAAACATTATGAAAGTTACCCACAGAATAGTTCTCACATGCTTTGCTCAATAACACCTCTCCGCTGCAGGAACATCTCGAAACTAAAATTTTGAAAGGAAAGCGAAGTCGCGACGCCAACTTAGCGATGACGCGAAAGAAGTTCAAGAAACTGAATCGTGACTCGCAGGAAAAGGAGACGAGGCCCAGGAAGAGGATTTCGCACAAAATGAGCAACGACAGCTCGGTAAGAGTCGTGTAAGCAAGGCCTAGGGACCTGTTTTTTTATCAGAATATCAATAGGGAAAACGGGGTAATGTTAGGCTCGACCTTTGGCGTTAGTATCAGTACTATGTTTAGTGTTGGGGTCAGAGAGTCAGCTTTTTCCTTCTTCTGTTTTGCCTTTAAATCTTTCACAGTTGTCTTCTCTCGCCCTTCCATCCGTATGAATAGCCTATAGCATAATAAACATATTTTTGCAACTTCAAGACCGTTTTCTCCGAGATTTTTTTCCTAGCTTGTGCTAACAGTGTTCAACATAGTCATGTTGTGTTTATCTGCAGGAAATGGTGACAAAGGATGGAAAGTATTTCTGGGACAAGGTAAAGATGTTCTGGGCTACAAAGAGAGCAATGGATAAACTTCAGGAGCAGTTGTGCGTCAGCGATCCGAACAACATCGCTCTGTGTTTTGATCGCCAAATACAAAAGTAAGACCTCTATTTCGGGAAGTCTGCCCAAAAGTTTGCAATGTGTTAAACTTTAGTTATATTTAAATGGCGGAAATAGAAAAATATATTAAAATTAATATAGTACAATAAGTATGCTTCTTATTGGGATAAAACCCAAAAAAACTTGGATGTGGTTATGGTTACTTAGATAAGCCTAAAGACATTTTTATCTTTCCACATTTTCGCATTTTATAGATGACATATTATTAATATTACTTTTTTTCACTCTGTACATCAGATGCAGTGCTGCCTTTTGCGGGACGAAAAAAAACAATTTATTCACTATGTCTACAAAACAATGGGTTAAGTAACGGCCTAAGCGTCTGGTTTAGCTAAGAGTGTTAAAATATAAAGCTGGGGATAGGCGCTGGTGGTGGACCATGTAAACCTTCTCACTCACGTTTTAATGTCTAACAGGCATAAAGGTCTACAGGCGATGGTAACATCGTCCACGGATCGTAAATCCCACCTTACCAAAGTCCTGGGTAAGTAACATGTTTACCGCAGTTTCTTTTTCCAATCTAAAGTTAATTCTGCTGTGTTGTATTTCGTTTTTTCGACCGGCAAGTTTAATTGGTAAGTCTTCGAAAGGCTGCAGAAAGACGAAAGATTGTACACTCAAAATTGCTATATGGCTAGACGGTTGTGTCCTTCGGGAAGACACTTTGCCCAAAGTCATTGACAGAACTTAGTGAAACAATGTGCTTAAGTACTACAACCAATAAAACCTCCCAATCTTAAATAACACAGTAATAGTCCCGTTAACACAAACATAAAACATTAGCACTCAAAAAGTAGATTTATAGGTTTTTCTTAACCCGTATGAACTCCGAAATCGTGTATACAATACACTACATTCGACAGCGGGCGTAACGTATAATCTGACGATTCGTATCCACAAAACTGAGAATATCATATCCTGATTTAAAACTGATTCCATATATTTGATTATCAGACGGAGTGTTGAAACATCTCGATTCGATAAAAACCAGTCATCAGATGACGCTAGAAGATACGGCCGATAAAAAGGCCGAGTTTGAGAAATGCTTGGGTGAAACAAACCAGAATTTGCGAGCTGTTAATGACAAAAAGGATTCGATGGAGAAAATGGTGCTGGATGTTATGAGTGCTACCGAACATATCCGCCACAAAATCGTATCTTGCGACTGGGTAAGACAATAATAGAAAACTTTACGACTCAGTACGGGGTACTACTGTTTATCTACGATGGAGGGATAACGCACGGTTCAGTTATAAACACGGGCAATCGTCAGATAATCCCGTGCCCACAGACGGGTTACCAGAGCTACTGCAATGTGGTGAATAAGATGGTAACATTGGCAGTTATTGTTTAGCACAGCGGTTCCCAAACTTTTTTGTTGGCGGCGCCTTTTGTAAACTTATTAAACCTTGCGGCTCCCTCATAAAGCCAAAAATTTCAAACTGCATGTATTGTATATTGTATATCCAGACTATAGCATGCATTTGGATAACCATTAAAACTCTTTAAAACTATTCACTAAACTACTAAAGTGACGAACAGTCAATTAATGCAAAGCAGTTATTTGACAAACCATTATTCGAAAACATAACACCGAACAATGAATTTACAAGTAAAACGAATGCTGTATGCCAGTGTATGGGTTTGCACACCAGGCTCAAACATCTCAAATTAACGTTTTACTGGTGTAACACACATGTACTGTTTTTTTGTGAAAAAAAAACAATAAATGCAGCAACTTCCGCATGCTTTCGCGGCGCCCCTGGCAAAGTCTCGCGGCTCCCTAGGGCGCCGCGGCGCACAGTTTGGGAACCGCTGGTTTAGCACATTAAATTACTGAGTTCAAACAGCCTCTGCTCATTTTTTGCCAAGGATTATGCTGGCCCACAAACTGGTTATGGGAGTAATTGCAGTGTGATGAATACGATAGAAACATTCATATGGTTTTTGTTCAAACCATTAAATTACTGGGTTCATGAAAAATTCACTATGTACCCTGCCCAGCATACAAAGCACATATGAGGTTAGATCAAAATTGTTATCATGTGGTTCAGAAACATTCACAAGAAATAGCCAGTAGTTTTATTTCGTTTAGATATTTCGGAAACTAATTTAATCACTACAATGTTCTCAATTTTTGTCGTTAAGTTAAAAAAGAAGTTAGAAAAGAACGGTTGCAAAGTGCTGACCTCACTTGATCCAAGCGTGCTAGAAAGAGTCGACCCATACAAGGACCCAGTCAAGGCGTTAGATGCGTGTATCGAGCAATTGAATAAATTGAACCTTGAACTCGATGTCAAGATGGATCTAAATCCTGTAAGTGCGTTTTCGGTAAAGCATTTAAGCCTGGTCCGCACACACGCGAATAGATGTGAACCATACACACGGGAATAGATAGGTGTTTTATTTCTCATAAACTAGCGTGCTTATACTCACTTGCGAGCTTACACTGTATTGGAACAAATGTCTGCCCGCCTGCACGCAAGCGCGTGTGTGGAAACGACCTAACAAAGCTACGAAAAGGCACCAACTAAACACAGCGTAACGTATGTATCGGATACACACACACCAAATTGCTTCAGCAACTCCTCTATATGCAGTTTCCGACAAACCGCTTTGTTTTTCAAGACTTCTTTACTATAACAAGTTGTTGCTTTATGGAGTTTAGTTTTAAACGAATACATTGAGTAAAATAGTGAGCTCATATTTTGATCTTACACCCTAAATCAGCTGTTGTATATAAAATTAGTCCTGTCTGTAGAGTGAGATATGTCGAGGTGTAATACAACCTAAAATAAAATATGAAATGTGACCACACCATCGTATTCTTGGTGTATCTATATACGGTTTTACCGTAATACAGTATATGTGAGTGATAACGACTAGCAACACTATTATAGTATTCTGAAATAAATATATTTTTGGTAGCATTTTAGTTTTTCTGTATCAATAAAATGGATAAAAAACAATTTATGATCCTTAGGAGCAAGACCTTGTATTAGAAGAAGTAACTGGGGACAACGCCCAAGATGCACTGGCCAGTATTCAAGCCGGCGCCCCGAACAATGTCCGCATCGTAATTTCCGTCGATGAAGACATCCTCCCTGCTGAGGATTTCCTCTGCGACGATGATGACGACAATGACCAGTATCGGTCACGTGACCAAATCAAAAACGAAATGACAGAGCTCTCCGAGAGCGCCACCATACGAAAAAAGAGGAAGAGACAGAGGAAGGCGAAGTAATGACCTGATAATAAATTGTAGACAAAAACCACGGTTTTTGAGCTTTTCGTGGTGGGACATACGCAGACTGTCGCCCATGACCGCATAGTCGGTAGCGCTTCGACTTATCAACCGTCAGCCGTCAGCTAAGGTTAAAAATGGGCTCTTCCTTAGATATTTTTTTTGGATTGAATTGGTATATGTATCGGTGGCGTTAACCATTCGGACACAGGACCGCACTGTTAGATGTGATAGTCAACCGCGTTCAATTCTTTATTGCCGTTGAGACGGCGTTAAATCAATTATTTACTGGCCAGTATTGCAATCATGCTAACGCACTGGTCTTTATTATAATTTAAACCTTAATCGTCATTGTAGTGTAAATGTGTTTATTGAAACTTCCTTACTACAATTAACTACCCCTCTTCCCCAGGATGTTGTTTCACTTAATGGGAGTTTAATATAATCGTCATATATTAGTTATAAATACCACATCAAGGTACTTCAAATGGTGTTAACGTTTATTTGGACGATTCAGGCAAGCGAGTTTAATTAAATGTGGATTGCGAGAAAATTCGTTAATTAACCTTTATATAGTACGAGGGCAGTTTCCTATATAAATTAAAGTTACCGTAACGAAGTCGCCCCGTTTTCAGCCAACATGGAGAATCTAGAAGAAGGGAAACTACATACTTAAATGAAGATTAGGTCGTTGGGGTTACTCTTACTGCTGGGGTTGATAAAAGTGTTAGTTCTGGGGTCGATATTAGTGTTTCGGAAAATGTTAAAATTTGGTTTCATAGTTTTAGTTAACTTCCCCTTTTTCTTCTTTTAGTGTTGCGCGCCTGAAGACACCCACATCGCAGCATCCGAACCATAACATTTACTTTTAAACAACCAGCGATTAACATAGCAACGCAGTTCGGACCCACAGCAGCAGTTTTTTTGTATTTTATCCACAAATTTGTGTCGCTCTTCATCGACTATGCCAATACACACGAAATGCATGAAAAACGAGGAAGAAAATGGAACCGCAATAGCTGACGAGTTTGCATACTCGACGAGGCCTCGTGCAATACGTTTTTAAATCCAGGAAAAACAGGGAAAAAACTATTCGTAAAAAGGTGCAAGTAATGTAACAACAGACTGGGGCGTCATCAAGTAGCGCTAAGGTAAAGGGGGTGAACGTTTTTGGGCACGAGTTTTCTGCGGCAAGTCGGGCATTTATGACTGCTCCGGATAGCTAATGTGATACAGTTTCGGCAGAACACGTGACCGCACACGGTGGAGTTTAATTCATTGCCTTGCCGTAGAATCTGAAAATAAAATATAAGTGTGGGTGTGGTGGATAGGATGGGATAATTATGTTTATCCCCTTGAATGGGAAAACGCAAGGAGCGTTAACACACGAGTAATCGTCAGATCACCTCGGGCCCACCGTCTGGTTACCGATACTATTGCAGTGTGTTGTGAAAGTTTGAGACATTCCTTCAATTTACAATAGCCCATTATTTCAATGAGTTTTGGCAATGTCTGTTAATTGACTTGCCCAAGGACACAGCCAATTACCTAGAGATAAGTTTCGAAACTGTAACCCTTGGGGTGAAAGGCGTTGCACCAACTCACGACGCTATACGGTGGTGCTTTAAACGATATGGATTAAATGTGTTTGCGACGGTTTAACTGTAAATGTTTCAGCTTATACGCTTCGTGCGAACTTAGAAGTCAGGCTGATTAGCTCAACTATATAGCGTCAGCCAAAATTAGTGTTGACTTCCATCGTTATCGTTAAACAAAACGTTCCAACGATCCAGCTACCGAAGCATATACACTGACACGTACTTGATAAAGTTAGGATGTTTGCACAACAGTAGTACAGCATAGGTCAAACACGACAGTGAGAAAACTTACTGTTTTTATCGACTCTAGACAAACTGGGCAGTGCACTTCGGGAAGGCTTTGGAACTGATCTCTTGGCTCTTCCAATGGCTGCGGAGGCGCCATGGCTTGTGCTACTGCGGCGCTTGGCTGAGGTCTGGCCACGCGGCGCGAGTGTGGTTGAGTGCGGTGTCGCGGGGTGTTTGCTCTTTCTGTTGCCTTAATCAACATGACACAATGGAAAAATGCTTTTTTTCTTTAATTCTCGCTCGTACGAAATTGTTTACTTCTCTCACTTAACATCTCTATTCTCTAGTCGGCTATTTCAGCACTCTGTCACTCTATCAGTTTAGTTTAGGATAGGACATTCATGTTTATTCCTGTGGGTGGAAAAGCGCAAGGGGCGTTACCACAAGAGAAATCGTCAGATTACCTTGCGCCCACCGTCGGTTTACCAGAGCTATTACGGTGTGTTGTTTATAATGTATACGTAATTTAGTACAACGTAATAATGCACTGGGTTTGGCAAATGCCCGCTTAGTGCCTTACCCAAGGATACAACTGACTACGAAAATACAAACGGTATATGAGGTAAAATGCAGACGAGGCCACAACAACTCACCGTTCGCCGTGAAGAACTGGATCGGTCGGCAGATGTTAAATCCACTACTTCAGTATTGCAGGTCAAATCAACTGCAAGGAAAAAAATCGTGATACAGAAAGATAGGATTTAGCAGTGGATATACTGAATTAACGAATTGACAAAAAATAAAATAACCATGTTTTTGTAATCGAAACTAATCCTTGTTTCATTCAATTTAAAAAGAACAAAAAAACAACCGTTTCCCAAATTTTCTACTACAAACTTATAATTGCAATTTTACACTTTGTAATATGAAACGTCTACAATGTACACCGTACGCAGCAAGGTATGCCGACTGTGGGTATGTGGTTTAACATAACGCTACATATACGTTTACCCACTCCGTATCAAAATGCGAATCAAGTGATCATTGCAAATTAAAACATTGCTAATATCAGACTGGTAAAGAACGAAGTCAAATAATCAATAAATAATTTCCACCAAATCGACGCGAAAGGTTTATTTAAGCGAGGATTACGAAATCGGAAGAAAAACAAAAATTAAAGATAATCAAAAAATGCATTTTGTGACCGACAGATAGACACCAGCGCATGTTATAACCAGCAGGCAGATTCTATACGGCGGTCCTATATATTGCTATTCATAAAAACTATTTTGGTGTGCTGTAGCGGATCAGTCTGGGCCTGCTTAACTAACCTTCTCCGCTGTCCGTGCTAATATTAACGTCATCCACGAAGTCGACATCGTTAAAGATTTCTTCCATTACTTCTTTGGCTGTCTTCAGGCCTAATAGATTACGATAGCGAGATACCATATTGCAGGTTGAACTAACGCTCTTAATGCTTCAGCTGTGAGATCGTAGTCGCGATTTACGTCAGAGTTTTGACTTTTCTGAGCAATTTTGCGGAAGTGCACGTCACCTGTGCTGTGTGCGACTGGTATATGGAACAAGTGACTGGAAATGATCTAGTTCCCAACGGATTTCGTGAAACGGTTGGACTAGTATGGACACGGTTATTGTATTTCCAACCAGCTGATTTTAGGTATTTAAAGAGTGACGTCGGTCTATCAGCTGATCGGAACAGCGACTGGCGATTGGCAGACAGCAAACCGATTTCAACGACAATTGGAGAGAGAGAAAGTGAGAGAGAGAGAAAAGAAAAAGGGCGATAAAACACGGTACGATGCGTTTTATTCATGGTTAGTGTAAACTGAATCGGGCCACGTAATTACGGATTTCCGCTATGTTCGTCTTGTTGGAGCTGAACTACCTAGGTCCTAGAGCATATATTTACCCATATAGTTTTATACACTTATACATTGAGTTATCTAAAGATAAACATAAATTGTTAAAATGAAACAAAATACTATTAGTTCAATTCATTGAAGGTATAAAGGACATGAAAGGTTTATCCGTAATGTGAACTTTATTCTACATCTGCTTAATAATGTGAACTTTATTCTACATCTGCTTAATGGGACTAAAACCTAAAAGATTTAATAGGACTTGAAATTAAAAGATTTTAATATACCGGTACACGGTAACATCATGCACATTTTACCAAACCTTTTAAACATCCTGCTTGTAAAACAACAAGTTTATTGTAGTAAAAAAATCTTCATAATTCTGTTATGTATTGTGTAGATTGAGTACTCAGTTTTAGCGCATAAATCACAACTTTGCGAGGTAATTACCGGACTTTATTGTGACAATACTTGTTGCAGATTCTGACAATGTGAAAGATAAAAATTATTTACCCTTTGCGATTACCATGAATACATGTGGTATAACAGACAAACTGCAGTTTAGCTAAAATAAACGCATCTTTACTTTTAGAAAATTTAAATATATTTGGTATTATTACTACTGATGACAACTAACATCACATACGGATATATGCACGTCGCACGATAATAAAAATTCATTATTACAAAAATTTGTTTCTGCCCGTATTGTATGGAAAAGCTGAAATAAGTCATTATTTGTGTCAGGATATTTCTGTTTTATCCCCATGAATGTGAAAACACTACATGCGTCATCGCATGGGTAGTTGGCAGATTACCTATTGTCCACCATCGGGTTACTGAAGAATTTGCAGCATGTTGTATATAGCTACGACGTTCTTTTTGTTTTAGTACAATACATTAATCCAGTGGGATGCCATGTCCCATAAATGCCTTGTTTAAAAACACAACCGACTACCAATACTTCACTATCCACTGTGTTTTTTTCTTTCGGGTTTTGTCCCGCCTTAAGGTGCAAATACCTATTTCATTTATTGAATTTGAACCCGCCCTTCTCCTTCGTCGTGTTGCTCTGGCATCTGTAGCTTCGGAAGGAGAATCAATGATAATGACATCATTGCTACCACTTGAGGTATTCGACTCGACGCGATTTCGCCGCCTGGGAAGAAATGGGTTTGTCAAATCTACTTTATTATGAGGTTTTAGCAGCATGGCATAGTAAAGCAGAGGTTAAAGGTTACAGATTTAAGGTATTAATGTATACACTGCTCATTCAATTTTTAAGATTCTGGGTCCTACAAACACAAGAAGTAAATTCAGTGAATCTAAGCAGCAAGTGGATCTGAGTGGGCAAACTTGGGACTAATAAATTAAACAACCTATTGTACTCTAAACACAATTACATTGCAGTGTCAAAAAGTTAATTTAAGGTGGTTAAAAAACACATTAAAACTATCAATCATATTAAAATACTACACTTCTGGCTTAATTGGTTAATTGCATTGCATTTTCATATTAAAACTTTTCAAAGCTAGACGTTTGTGTCCTTGGGCAAGGCACTTAGCAGACATTGCCTGAATCCAGTCTATTATTGGGCTTTGTATATATTTGTTTCCATGATAAAAACACGCAACAAGATTTTCTTCTATTTGTAAACAAGAAAAAACAGATTTACAATTAAGCTGACTGCAAAACAAAAACACCGATTTAAATATTGCTTACCTGGGTAATAAGGGGATTTCAACCACACTCTCCTCCAGGTCAATGCTTTCATTCATTTTTCTAAGTATACTACACAATGATTATACAAGTGTCAGTTGAGGTAATTAAGGAAAATATTTACAACATTGTAATTTCATCCATCTTAGAACTGCATTACTAATATTTACATGGTAAGTAAAAACCTAATTTAAACCCAAGTCTGTAGATAATCTATTGTGCAGATCCCATAAGTAACATGCATTGCTATACAATCAGTGAGTGACAATGCATATTTAGTACAATTAGTTGTGAATGCCGACAAGTAGCATAATAAAATAAACAAAAATGCTTTTCTTTAAAGATAAAATACTTATCTAATCTCAGAGATAAAACTGTTGAAGTACCGGTTCATGAGAGTATTTCAAAAGTTATGTATTATATCCAATTAAATTGTTCTTTATGTGCGGACAGATCTTAGGAATGCCACCCTCTTAGTCATGGGATTTAATTTTCAATTTCAATTTTCAATTTCAATTTATTTTTCAAATAATAACATACATTCGGCGATAATTAATAAACAAACAATGGAAATCAACAAATAATTAAATCCCACCAAATGCAGTGATAATATAAAAAAATATATATCTAGAATGTATTTTAATACTTTGTAAGTATGATACACTACACACTCAAATCTCTGTAGTAGGGTTATGTGATGTCGACATCTTAACTCATGACACTAATTTTAACAGTCAAAAAAGCCTTCGCCCCACGCACAACTTTACATTGACCTGTATATAATAAAATCGTTCGCGCGATATACTTTAACTTACTGATAGCCTGTACAATACTAAAAGGCTGCTACCAGTGCTACGCAAACGCGGTTCCGGGGAACAATACAGCGGAAGGTTCAACGGGGGAACAAGTTTTGATTAAGCTGTTCGAGAAAAGATATTCTGAATTTGCCCAAAATTTCAAAAAACTAGTTCCTTACCACCATAATCACAATCGAAACCTGGATTGGAACTTTTGTTATAAAATTGCAAGTCACGTTACGCTTCGGCAAAGAAACTATATTGTATGACGCAGCGGTTTTTTTTACTTCGTACATGCGGCGACCACGACGAAGAGACTTGACTACCAATTAAATAATTTCTTAATTTAGGTAAGTTATATTTTTTTAGTTACACTTCAAATTAAAGTTAAGTTGCTATCAACTATCCTAAAATGATTCAGTTTGAAAATAAAAGAAAAATTATGTATATATTAGAAGGCGAAAACGTGCATACTTTCAAACTCCACTACAATGATTTGTTTTTTAATGTACAGCCTAACAGCAACAAAACTATACAGGGTGGTTTAATCAAACCCTATTGTTTAACAGCAAGTTCGCTGGAGTAATGGGCCTTCTATGGCCTAAATTCCTGGTCCCGGGGCTACCATGGACCCGCCCATACTAATGAACGAAACATTTGTCATTTTAATTGCAGAAACAAAAACTCCCAAAAGTTTTATTTACCCACCCGAAACATGGATGCAGTTGTAAAGCGTAACATCTCACGAGTTTGGGGAGGTTGTCGTCAAATATTCCGATGGGGATGGATCCCGTTTATTGTTACACTTGGAATAAGAAGAGGAGCTGATCCAGGGATGCCGGAACCCAGTCTGATGGCACTTTTCTGGGGATAAACGATTTCGAGACCACCAGCACAGACTATTAATCATAAACAATTACAAAATTGAAATTTGTGTCAAATTTTACAAAATTGCAATTTGTGTAAAATTTAAAAAAAATTGAAATTTGAGTGAAATTTAAAAAAATTGAAATTTGGGTGAATTTTTTTTGCTGCATTATAATACGAACATTTCTGTTTACTTGTGGTTAATAGATTACTGGAGTATTACATAGATTTATGCAGTTAAATGATCGAGTAAACCTGAAATATTACATCTGCTGTTGTAATGTTTTAATAATATAACATATTGAGTAAAACTATTGTTATTGCTTTTGTGTAGTTCTTTTAAAAAAAAAATTTAAACTAAATTTAGATGCATAAAACACTTACCTGTACCATAGTAAATGCTACTACCCTAAACTTTTGGTTGATATCAAATCATATCTTAGCTGTGACGTACTTTTTAATTTTGCAGTTTAACATATATGCTGTAGGGAACTTCAGCTCAACTACCTTGTTTGTAAGTTTAGTTGGCTGTGAATTTTTTGAAGCAAAGTGTGGCAAGAAATAATGGGGGTAAGATTACAGGCATAAAGTGCACCGCTGCCGCATAGTCATTTATTTTAATTGGTGACATTTTATATTATTGTAAATCATCCTTTTGGCATTAAAGTTACTAATGGCAAATATTTAATTTGTACAAAAGCACAAAGTATTTGCTCCAATACAAATCAATTTGAATTTAAAGGACAAGAGAAAGAAGGAAAGCATATTGGATCTTTCGAAATATTTGGATCGACCCATCAGAGTCAAGTTCCACGGGGGAAGAGAAGGTTTCAAAATTGTTTTAGTTGGTTAAAAGTTGTATCTGTTGTGGTCTATGATACAAAATATTTCTATAATCTTTGTAAAGCAAGTTTTAGAATAAATTCATTTTGAAGTAGAGACACAACTGCATTATCTAATTATTACACTAAGTTGCTTGAAAACTGCAAAACACTGCTTCGATTGTGGGCTTCAATCTGACCGCAGTTAGTCAATGTTATATGCAACATACTTCAGTTGGATATAAAATGATAAACCTATTCATTCCTGAAGGTGCATGAACAGCATATTATATCACCGGTAAATACGCTAATAGTAATACGGGAATCTGACTATTTCTCTTATAAAACTGAAACTGCTGCCTTATTTTATCTGACCATTGCCCACGTGATAATGCTCACTGTATTTTATTATTTATGAGGATAAACATAAGTATCCTATCCACAAGATAATCTGACATTTATTTTTGTGATAATCTTTCCTGCATTTTCCCATTTATTGACTTACAACTACATACACAAAGTAAACTAGTTGCTAGCTAGTAAGTGGTGTATTTGGGCGAGGCACTTTATGGACATTGCCTGAACCCAGCGGTGTAATGGGTTCTACTACATTGAAGGAACGTGTAAGTTATACATAACACTATGCAATAGGTGATCTGACGATTTACCGTATGTTAACCCCCTTGGTTTTACCATTCATGGGCTAAACATGAATATCCTATCCTAAGCTCTGAGACAAAATTTAGCTTTGTACCCAGCATGGTAATTAATTTTTATTAATTTTTGTCATTTTTATCTATTTCTCTTTTAGCAACTGGAGTCTTAAAAGGCTTTGACCCACTATTAAACTTGGTGTTGGACAGCACTACGGAAGCACTAAGGGGTAAGCACATTTTTAGATTATTGGAATCGAACTTCCAGTCATTCCATGTGACCAATATTACCGGATGATCTGTGAAGGTCCATGAAGATGTTTACAAGTAATAATGCAAATGCTGCGGCCTCATACTCATTAGTCATACTTATAATGCTGTGTGTCTAAATTCAGATTTCTGAAGCTATTGCTGTGTAAATGCTATACTATTTAATCAAACTTATTGAAAACCTGAATTGAATGACTGTATCGGTACCTTCCAGCCACAAGCAGAATGGTGGATAGGCTGGCACCGGTATTAATCTGACGCTGGCATTTGATTTCTTGCATGGTCCTTAGACATGTGGTTAAGTAGATTATTGGTTCTGTGTTGAAACAACCTCTTTGTACTTGCATGTGTGCACTTAACAAGCATTGCTTCTACCAAATGAATTCCAATAGTGTTGAAAATGTTGATAGCATTTTTAACACAGTAACAAATTCTGCAACTGGGCCATCAGACCAGTTATCACATGTTGACAGAGATAAAGCTTTTCAGTTTATTTATTTTTTGTCCCAGTATTAAAAAATGGCCAATGAATCAAGACGAAACGGAGAAACGCTTTCGTATTGAAAAGACAGCAAAACGAACAGGCGTTAAAACACAACATTTAAAAAAAAAGAAAGGACATAATTTAATAAATATAACGGACGCGGCCACTAAACCTAAGCAAAAGAACAATAATAAGCAAACAAAATGTAATTAAGACCAAAACAAGCTTAGAATTTCAACAGACTTCCACCAAGACTTCACTTACTTCTTATTTAAAATCCACAATTCTTCATTTAGATCCAGATGATCCTTACAAATTGAGTGAAGACACCCGGGCATTGGGCCTCACCGTGTGTCGTGGCACGTCTGTGGTTCTAATATGCCCGCAGGATGGTATGGAAGAGATTCCAAACCCATTCATACAGCATACATGAGGGAAATGGTTTAATTGTTACTGCCCAAAAATCCTGTTTAAATTCGTGGACTTGTAGTTCCCAATCATATTTTATTCGAAAACTTTTCGCTATTTTTTTTAATTTGTTTTAGACCGAGAACATCCATCATTAAATTTTAGTTCTTTATCTTTCATTTGTGAATTTTGGCCAACTGTATTCTAATTGTTTTAGTTTGTAAAGTCTAATTGTTTTAGTCTAATTCTTTATACTGGATTCATAAAAACATATTGATACCTTTAGTTCTTTAATCATCAAAGATTTATGTTTTTTGAGTAGTTTTATTCAATAGAACTTTTTTTTATTACATTAGTCGTAATTGTCAGATCTATTTGGAAAAAAATGCTATAACAAAGTGAAGCTCAAAACAACGCAATTGGCGCATTTCATGTATTATTTGAAAAAGGACTTGCATACAGTGTCCTTGTTATACCTGATGTAATATTCATGTCTAATTGAAAGGTTGTAGGTGCGAAACTGGTCGCTAGCTAGTCGGTTGTGCCCTTGGGCAAGGCACTTTACGGACATTGCCTGAACCCAGAGGATTAATGGGTTTTACCAAATTGAAGGAACGTGTCTATCATATACAACACACTGCAATAGCTCCGGTAACCCGACGATGGGCGCGAGGTGATCTGACGATTGCCTGTGTGTTAACCCCCTTGGTTTTCCCATTCACGGGGATAAAGATGAATATCCTATCCCTAACTTAGCGGCTGGCTGAATACTGGACATCAAAAAGTCTTTAAAAAAATTATAATATTATATGGGATACCAAGGTTTATTACTCATACTAGGCATGTATAATTGTCAGATAACCAAAGCTATTTTAATGTTTATTTATGTTGGAGAAAATTATTTTTGTCTGGTGGTTTAGTGCTTTGCCTTTCAGCTGAAGGGTTGCAAGTACGAAATTGGTTGTGTCCTTGGACAAGGCACCCAATGGACATTACCGGAGCAGATTAATAGGTTTTACTTAATTAAAGAAACCTGTGAATCATACAAACACATGCAATAGCTTCGGTAACCCGACCTTGAGATGGTGGGATCGGACTGCTGTGTGTTAACCCCCTTGGTTTAACCATTTACGAGGATAAACACAAATATCCTTTACTATTGTTTTTAATTAACCCTTTAATTCATGTGAGTTTTAAGAAACATACTCTTGGGCAAGGTCAAAACGAACTGGCCAATACCTGGTTTTGATCCAATACCTTGTTTTAAAAGTCTGATGTGCTACAATGAAAAAATCACCATGCAATGCAATAGAAGTTTATTGCAAACATTATCTGAGTAATTAAGAGTAATTTTTGTCATTTACAAAAAGTGGAATTCGCGCAAGAAAAAGCTTTCTGACATCTTAAAAATTTTGCATCCATAAACCACTGGATATCAAAAGTTAAATAAATAAAAATTTGTGTCACATAAATGTCCAAAATACTAAAGTGAGTTAGAACAGATCAGTAGTACGTGTTATACACAAATATAAATTAGCAATGAATAAAAACCACGTTTCCACATTAATAGGTGAGAAAATCAGTTTACTGTTAAAGGTGATTTGTAAATCGCAAATACAAGGAATCTGGGCGGAATAGAAAAACCAATGGAAATCAGGATTTTAATAAACTGAAACACAAATCTCAACACACGTGCCAAAAGGATTTAAAAACTGCAATTTATCCGAAAAAACAACTAAATTAGATGGGCATTGCCACCAAAGATTTTTTTTCAAATATTTCATTTTTTAAAGAAAATAACTTGTTACTAAATTGAGTGCATTACACTGATTAAGGTACTGTGAAGTAATTAGAGTCCCAGTCAAGGCAATACATTGTCAAACGCAAAGTGTGATGACGATAACTCGGGTAAATTTACTCAAGACACCCAAGGCATAAAAGCACAAGGAACAATCAGAAGTAACTTGAGTAAGGCACACATTAATAATAAAGCACTAGGTCCACTGGTGTTGAAGCAAGGACATTTATATACTTTAAAAAACAATTTTCTCTAAAATTCAGTACAATTACAAGTTTTTTTGATTTGGGGAGATTGGTATGTAATTGATTTAATAGGTAGCGTAATAAAAAATTTAACAAGATGTATCTGCTGTATTTTACAACACTAAAAGTAAAAGTATTGAATAAACATTCATTGTGCATTTTCAGCTTCAAATCAGTTGTTCATCTTAAATGCAATTTAATTCAAAAACCATAATAATACTACACATAACATCAGTGTAAATTTGTGGGAATATCTTGATCGTTTGGCGAAAAAATTTACTGTCTTGAGGTCTGATTTAACTTTTTCTTTACATAATGTCATTTTCACGGTATACAAGATCTACATTGCTTGCCCCATAAAGAAAAAAATTGTGTGGTATTTAGGTGGCTTGCAATTGTAGTGCATCCTACAAACCCCTTGTATTTAAAAAGATACTGCGACATTTTCAACTCGTGCAAATTGGTAAATTCTTCTAAACTATGTGTTATAAAGCAAATTGAATGAATTATTTTACATCTGCTTGCTAAAAACAATGTGCAGAAAAAGCCGTTTAAATAAATTTGCTCAAACAGAAA